>JAOTAX010000196.1:32348745-32394533 GCA_025629825.1 Erythroxylum guanchezii
AGTAAATCAAAATAAAATAATAAGAATAACAAATTTTTCTAGTTCAATCGAGCTAACAAATTATGCCCGATTTGATTGAATTTTATATTAAATTTAAGTCTAAAAGTAGACCTACAACTAAAACTTAAACTTAACATTGTAAAGTCTCTCCTTAACATAATATTGTTTTAGTTTGTAATTTTAAAAAATTCTGAATTACATAGATCTTGTCTTAAACCTAATAAAGGTCTTTGTCTATTACCCACACTTACAAAATAGGATTAATTCATTTGTATCTGTTTTCGTTTGTCATCCCGTAGCTCTCTTCATTTATCCATTTATTAATGAATCAATTGAGAAGGGTACAAGATGACACACAAAAACAGGTACAATTATCCTATGCCCCGTACAAAATATAAATAGCTAATAATACTAATTGAATTTTCAGAAAAGACAGAAAATAACACTTACTGGAGACACACAACAGGACGAGTATCGTCACATAAAATTATCTGAATATGTGGGTGAGATTAGACGAAACAGGAATAGAATTGGTTAAGTAGGGCAGAAAATATGTTGTCAGATATCAATGGTTATCAAATCATCTTTAAACTGTGCGTAATGATTACCCCACGCTTCTCACTCTTTTTCATTCATTCTTTCTCTGCGCCTTGCTGACCTGTGTTGTGTATTTGAGGAGTGTAGATTCCTATATGCTTACACTTTGTCCATCACATTTCCTGTAGTTCCTGACCAACAGAGACCTCTCACTTCCATGGCCAAACCAAAACACCAGTTAAGTAAGAAACACTTTCCAAGTAGACGTTACTAATTCTCAGTAGATTTATGCTTTTTACCCGAATTTAAAGTAATACGATGGCTAAATTAAACTATTAAAGTATATTAAAAATTTATTAACAAACGAGAGAGATTTCATGTAGAAGGATACAGGTAAACTATAACCGAACTGATATCAGAAAACAACTTGGTTGGCTTCAGACATGCTGGGAGGGGGAGAGAGAGTTACATTATCGAAGACATTCTTTTTCTCCTCCTTAAACAAAAAGGCACATCACATCATAAAGAGAATCATGGTCGTGCCGGAACTGAAAAACAAATTTGGGGAGGGAATCTGGGAAGAGATTTGAGGTGGTCTCGGGCGAGGAAAGGACTGGATATGATAGGTTTGGTGCGTGTGTCAGGTTCAGGACAGGCTCCTCATCATCAGGTGGGTTTCAGGATATGAATACATCAGAGAGAGATAGCTGACATGCGTGAAGTGCACCACTAACCTGACCTGAAGCGGACATATGTACATGTAATGGAAGTAATGTGTGTAACATGGGTATGTCGTACTTGTGTCTTTCTGATGAAATTGGTGCCGCGTGGGTTCAGACTGTACCATTCCAATGTACTCTTTCTGCTTCAACAAGCCTGCATTACCAACTAGGTTTTTCTTTTTTTCTATGCAAACTTGTGCAGTCTCGCTTGCTATTACGTACACATTTCTTATGCCTTTTTCAGGTTAAAGTTTTTATGTAAGGAGCGCGACGGTCGAGTCACAAAACGGTCCAAACTCAGTTCGGTGTTTAGTTGAATTTGGAAGCAATATCTTTTTGATGTTATTTTTTTTAAATTTACATATTAAAATGAAATTATTTTAGAATTTTTAAAAAACAATATTATTTTATGTCGAGTATCATATTAAAGTGAAAAGCAATTTTAAAAACATAGAAAAGTAATTTGTAAACATTCGTTATATCAAATATATTATTTGACTACAAATTATTAATAAATTAAATAATTTATTTAAAATATATAATTTACATATTATTATATACATATACCTAATGATTTATTTGAGAATAAAAATGTGGGGAAAATTAAAAATGTATATCAAAGTGCTTTCTATTTATTTTTCATTGAATTTTATTAAGTATATATAATATATCCTCATGCTTTTATGGTAGAGAAAACACGTCATACCAAATAAAATATTTTATTTTATTTTTCTTAATAAAAATAAATTTATGACATATGTTTATTGTAGAATAGTGATGAAAAATTCCATGATTGTATTTACTTTTTGCTTAATGGCTTGGTGACTCTAGTGAGTTTGTTCCTCGTATTAATTTTATAAGATTGAATATTTTTACAATTTAACCTCGATTGAGCCTAATTAAATTTAATCTTTTTATTTTTAAAAAATCAAAATAAAATCATTTTATGTAAAATTTTAAAGCTTCAGATCAGGTCAGATCATATAGCTCGAGCTCAAGCCTAGCTTAGGGCCCATTTTTTTAAAAATGTTGACTTCGAGACTGACCAAATTGAATTGGACTTTTCTTTTCACCCCTAAAACGGAGATATATGAGATCAATTCGCCTTAAATTGAGTTAATAAAACTAATAATTGATTTAAAGTTGTTACATGTATTTAAGAGTTTATTTAATACATATTTAAGAATAAATAACTTTGAATTTTGCAATATAGAAGGCAAAAAGAGAAACTTAACACTTTAACTTACCTCATTTTCTAATTAATTAGTTCACAATATGTTGAGATGATTAACTATCAATTGTAAAGTCACAAACAAATGATTGGGGGCAACAAGAAATCAACTCTCCAACTCTTTTTCCTTTAGGTTTATAGACATGATTAGGGTTTTGTATTTGATTATGATTTAGGAGGGCCTACCTTAAGTTGAGGACTTAAAAGTCTGTGTCATTATTACCAATGTTTGCCATTACAACTTACCATACTCTAAGTTTTCTAACAATGTAATTATATTTGATATAATAAGGTTTTGACATTAACACATGTAATCCAAAACCATGACATTTTGTGACTAAAAGTGACTCATGTGATGTACATAGTACTAAACTAGTTTCTCTGCCTAGGATACTTCAAGTTTTCAGCAACTAGTCCAAGTGGTTTGCACTCATTTAGAGTACCTAAGTCACCTAGTAGACTATGATAGGCTTACTTTTTTTTTTTTGTCAAGTAAGTCAATAATTAATAATTTGTAAATTACGTATTTTAAACATTTTAAATAAATTATTTAATGAATCAATAATATAAAGTTAAATGTTTGATTTTGTTTTATATTTTTATAATTTATAAATTATGTTTTTTAAATAAATTATTTGCTAAGTCAATAATATAAAATAAATGTTTGATTCAATTTAAGTAGCATTTGTAAGTCGATATGTATTCACTCATGCTCAATCATTATTTTTAAGATTCTCAAGACAATAAGCCGACTCATGGATCTAGATTTAGATGTTTTTAATTGAGCTCAGACTCAAAGTATGAGTTTGAGCAACTCAGACTCAGACTCAATTTTAAAAAAAGCTATTTTATACTTTATCATTTTAAACAAAATTATTTTAAAAAATTGACGGATGATCAATATCCTCATCATCGTTAAAAATGAAGACATGCTTGTGTTATAGGTAAAACGATATTGTTTGAATAAAATAATGTTGTTTTACTCTAATAAGTTGGAGTTAAATGAATTTTCTCAAGCTCAAGCCTATCAGTTTGAATTCGATATATTGATTTCAAATCAAATCAAATTAATTTGAAATTATTATATTTATCAATTGTAATTTCAAATTTTAACCATTTAAATTGAAAAGTTACCATAAATTTTAATTTTACTATTTGAACCATGCCAAGGGTGGATTAAAAATAGAAATACTTATGAATTATTTGACTTTTTTTAATTGCATGAAATGCCCATTTCATAATTTTTATTCACCTCTTAATATATTTTTTTTGAAAAATAAAAAGGTAAGAAGTGCAATGCATGATCATACACCATTCATATATTCTTTGCTCTCACGAAACCTAAATGGATAGTTGTACTTACGACTTACTTGAAAAGTAGTAATCAAATCATGTTAGAGACGATTTGTGTTATATTGATGAAGTAGTTCGCAAAAAGAGGTTGTTTTTACACCAAACCTATAAATAATTACATACCTTAAATTTGGTCTCTTTGGGTCAAAATATGACATAACTAAGTGAAATAAAAAATATAGAATAAATTAAAATATTTACATAAAGTATGACTCGTTCAGATTTCAACTCGATCATACATTTAGACAATATTGATTTGATTTCGATGAGGTATTGATTAAATCACAAAATTTTACATTCAATCTAATATAATTTATTGTCATTTTTGTAAATACTCAAACAAAATAGAAAGAATGCAAGACATATAAGAAAATTTTAAAAAATCTTCATAAAATTAAAAAATTCTTTTTAATCTTCAAATTTTCAAAAAAATCCTTTCTTTTAAATTTCAGATTAAAAAACAACGAATCATATATAGGATGAACATTAAAAGTAGATCAATCAAATGCTAATGATTCAATATAGCTTTTAAACTCAAACTAAAATAATTAAATCCGACATAAGCTAATAATTTATTATAATTATTTATACAACTTGTGTTTCGTTGTTATTTTTTAACTGAAATTTAAAATAAGTAATTTTTTAGAAAATTGAAAACTAGAAGGGATTTTTTTAGAATTTTAAAGATTTATTCCATAGAAAATATAAAAATTAAAATATTTAACAAATTTGGTCCCAAAAGTCCAATTCAAAATGTGGGCTTCTTTTGAATAAAATTCAGGCCCATAGGTCTGTGGCCCATTTAACGAGTCAATATTATAAACGCTTCGGACCGTTGGCGGTTATCACATCGCACTCCGTAACTCGCCAGCGTGCAGCGTCCGAAGTCCGAATCATTGTGGTCGTGACGGACGAATTTACCAAAAAGCCCCTCGTTCTCTTCTTCCTCACTTAAGACGAAGCATAGTCCAGACACTGCACTTTTTTTGTTTTTTAAATTCTTAAATAATTTAGCAGAGAATCTCAATTCTAGAGAGGGAGAGATTCGAAAAGGATTTAACGGGATGGTCGGCGATGGCTTCGATGTGCAGCGACGGTCTTGATTGATAAACGATTCGCTTCCTGATTTCCAGGTTGTCTCCAAGTTCTCTTTTCGTTTCTTTGGGATCTTTTTTGGGTATCGATCGGAAATTCTTTTTAACGTTGCCGTTCTGATTGATCATTTGCTATCGTTTTTCGTTTCATTTTCTGATGTTGGTGTTATCTAGCTATCAGGCTCGGCTGCCTTTGTTGTTTGAGTTTACTGTCTTTTTGTTAGTTATGTTGTCTTATTAATTGAGGTAGGAATTGATTGCTATGGAACTGAAGATTGGAAAGGGAAAATTATGGGTTGCATGATGGAATTTTATGATTGTATAACAAAGGAAAGGAAGAAAGAAATGGAATTTCAAGTGTTGGGTTAGATGATAGCTCATAAGATTAATGGTGGCAGTAATTTATCAAATAGATGAAGGTTTTCACCTATTTGTCGGGTCAATGATTGCACTATTTTAGGTTCATATTGTCTGCCAATACATTTCTTTGGAAATAATATGATGGAATAAGTAAATAGGGCTGCTTAATTTGTTGAGTTTGTGAGATTAGGCACATTGCTGATGAAAGATAAGCTATGTCAACGTGAGAAAAGTTATAACCAAGTTGAAAGATTGTCAATTACCTCTCATATGCTTAAAAGACTTTATAGGCTATCTTCTAAAGGTTTGTAGTGTTCTTAAAAACTACATGAAGAAATTTGATGACACTACTGAGATTTGTTGCTCCTATGACTTGTCAATTGTTAACTCTAACCAACTCATCTTAAGCTTTATCTGTGTTAATATTCTAGTGCTTATCCTGCATAATGGCACCTCGACTTCATGTTTGATCTGATGGTAATGAAGATTTGACATAAATTATACTGTGGTGTCATTTTGGTGGAAGGGAATAAATTGGAGCTTCCTATCTCCATCAATACTTTATCACATGCTTATGCTGTAGATGGTAATAGCAAGTTCTCTGTGTTGAACTTAAGATTGGCATATATTCTCCACCTAAAAGTAAATACAGTGCTTGCCATATGTTGCTTAGAATCTTGAGTCTGGTTATCATTCTGGTTTAATGTCCCGTCTTTCCTTTTGGTTTGACTTGTATAGGATCAATGGATTTTGCGATTGCTGGTGAGGATCTTCCTCTATTACGGTTGCACAGATGGGCTCCCTCTCAATTCCAATTTAACCTGTCGGAATTTCATGAGGCTTTTATCTCTCCTACGAAAGAGTTGCTATTGTTACTCTCATACCAGTGTGAAGCACTGCTGCTACCTTTGGTTTCAGGTTAGTATTTATATTGCCCTTATCTCATGATGTTCTCATCTTGTATAATTAAATGACTTGCTGAGCTTGTGCTTTGATGTGCTTATGTATGATTATTTCTGAGCTTATGAGATAATTCAATCTTTTTGTTTTGTCATTATGTACCTTTTCATTATTACTTGGTTGCCTGTGTTTGACATTCATTCATTCTTTTTTTAATCTCAGAAGCGGAGTCTGTAAATGGTGATGTATTTGGGCGTTGCAGTAATAGTTCCGAAAACCAATCTTCGGGTGCTATATGTGAACAGTTGTTGGTGGAAACTACTAGCTCAGATTCAAAGGATGGTGCCCCCTGCATTTCTGCATCAGTAGTGGATTTTGATAATGGGTTTTCTTGTGAACATGAAAAACCATGTTATTCTTTTATTAGCAATGTAAACTCACTGGCCTGGGGTGTTTGTGGGGACACCTATGACCAACATAATGACCCTGCATATAGGCAGCTTCTCTTCATATCTAATGGCCATGGTGTTACAGTGCATGCCTTCCTTGAACCTGATGAAACGAATTCGTCAACACATTCTACGTTAGGGGCTCAGTTTGGACAAGGGAAGTGGGTGGATTGGGGCCCTTCCTCCGAATCAGCTGAACGTATGACGATGCAGGAAGCCTGTGACCAGTTTTCTGATGTGTCTGGTAATGATGTTGAGGCGAATGGGAATAGAGAATTTCTACAAAGTATTCGTAAAGGAACGGCAGTCAAAGAATTGCCTAGGGATTTTTCTTCAAAAAGGTGGTTGCATTCTTTCTTCACCAAAGCAGAAACTGTACAATCTGATGGTAGAATTTGGACTAGGTTTCCTGAAAAACAATATTTTCCTTCCTCTGCAAAGGTAGTTTCATTTAGCCTTTTTGACACCAATCTGCCAGTTATGTACTTCCTTTCTTGTGGCAATTCAAATAAGGAGAATTGCAGTAAAAATCTGTTGGATGCAGGGGGTGATTCTATGAAAAATAATCCAGACTGTTTGTGTGATGATTTTTGTGTTGATTCATACAGATGTTCAAGAGTGTTCTCAAGCAATTCATATTGCCTAATAGGATTTGTTTTAACATTAGTGGACTCTTCTTCTATTAATTCTAGAGACAAGGATGGGAGAAGCAAGGTTAAATATCTAATTGTTGTGGCTAGGTTACGCAGATACGGAATCCAATGGGTTTCTTTGGTGAAGCTTGAGGATATTGTAAATCAGGACTCTGTGTCACGTTGGCTAGATTTTTGCTTTTCTGATAACCTCCTTGTTTGCCTAAATGCATCTGGAGTAATTAATTTTTACTGTACAAAATCTGGCAATTTTGTTTCACATGTAAATATTCTAGAGGCTTGTGGAGTAAAACCCCACACAGGTCTGAGGCAACAAGAGATGGTTCCTGTAGCTCCCGATAGCCATATTTCGGAAGCAAATGAAATTCATGATCAGGAAACTTCTCTTATTGGCAAATTCTTCCATAAAAGGAACTTTAGGAAGTTGCTTGTTGCTTCACATAATTCGTTGTTAGCTGCAGTTGATGATTGTGGTGTAATATATACCTTGTTTGCTGATGATTATTTGCCAGAAAATTACTATCCATGTGAGAAATGGTTTTCGAATACTCGGTATTTAGGGCTCGGAACATTGATTGGTTGGAAAATTGGTGGTTGCGACATTGGCCACCAAAGTTTATTTCCAAATAAACCATCTGTTAGACATTTGGGTGCACCCATATGGGATTATGGTAATTGTAATGTGCGTCAGGCAGCCAATATTCATGGAAGAGATGACAGGGATGACTTGAGCTTCTCTCGTTTATCTACCGCATCGAGAATAACAACTGATAGATTTCATGAATCTGGGGTAAATTTCCAATTCATGCGAAATGTTTTTATTCCGACTGAGAGATTGACTGAGGATGACTGTGTTTGTCTTTCACCTCTTGGTATCACTTGTTTCATTAGGAAGCACACTGATAATAAAAAAACTAGTCAGATTGTTCATTTTAAGCTGCACAAAGATTCAACAGTTCATGATGACAGATATTTGAATCCCACCCGAGAAGACTTATGTCTTGAAGGAAAGGAAGATTGGTCTGTTGGTGAAGTAATTGGTTGCACTTTCCAGGGGTGTCTGTATCTAGTTTCTGAAGATGGTCTTTCAGTTGTTCTTCCATCCATATCTACTTCTTCAAATTTTCTTCCCGTTGAGACAATTGGATATCGTCAGCACATTAATTATGAAGGTGTAAAGTGGCAACTAGAAGCAATTCTGGATGTAAAAGAGTTGAAAAAACCATTCTGTCCTTGGAAAGTTGAACTTTTGGATCGAGTTCTTATATATGAAGGGGCAGAAGGAGCAGACTGGTTGTCGTTGCAGAATGGTAAGAGGAATCGTCTGTCAGTTGTTGCCTAGCTTGTAATATTTCCATCGTATCTGTGTCTAGTGGTTTCTTTTCCATTATGATGTATTAGTTGTTGCTCCTGTATCTGCATTACCTTTCCAAAGTTCTAGCTACATGCATATTTTCTATCGCACTTCTTGTATTCTTTTTGAGATAAATTTTTTAAAACTGTTTCTTTTTCATGTTTGTTAATCAGGGAAAAGGTTATTTTTGAATAAGGATATAGGGAAAGGAGATTGATTTGGGGTGGTAACTAGTGATGTGGACTTTCAGATCTTGCCAATTATGATATCACATGCTTTATGCAATAATTTACTGATTTCTTGAGGTGATAACATATTCAATGTTTTTGGATGTAAGCCTAGTGTTTGCTAGGTTGTTGTGTCAAGATGTGACAATTTTGAGGAATCTGATGACTCTCATCATAAGATGACTTTGCTGAGGTGCTCAGCCACATTTTTCCCTTACAGAATACCTTGTTATTACCTGAGCTAGGGATGCTAGATGCAAGCTCGGAATCTGCTGTCATTTCTATGGTTAGACGTAGATGGTATCAATCCCAATCCTCTCAGAGGGAGACATTAACATTGTAGAGACAATGAAAATTACATATGTAACATTTGTCTATTTTGTTGTTTACAAGTTTTACATCATTAGATGAATTGAACGTTGAGGGTCACCTTATATATTACTAGTATTGGGGATGATCCAGAAGACTTCACAAATTGGGATATTACTTTACCTATTGTTAAAGGCACGGTACACTAAAATTTTGGATGTCCCAACTTAAAGAGCCACAAATCATTCATTGAACTATTGTCTTATTGCTTCTATATAATTTCTCCAATTGTGTGCTGGATTGATTCATTTTTTCTTGTTGTTTAGCTGTTGTTGGAAAATGTGGACTTTTTTATATAAATATATTGCTGCACTTTGTTCTGACTACATGTAAATTGTTATCATGTCAGGATGGGACTTGAAAATTTCTAGGTTGCGTCGGCTACAATTGGCATTGGATTACCTAAAATTTGATGAAATTGAGCAGTAAGGATCTTGTGGTCTTTGTAATTTTCCATTATTTCTCTATTTTGACACAATTTATCATCCATATTTTTGGTACACAATTGTAATTGAGAGGTTGATCCTAGGGTATGTGTCCGAGTTTTGATAAATGCATGTGCAAAGATGTGGTTGTGGCATATGAGTTGTACATGAACGTGCATATATTTGTAGATATATATACTCATGTCTTTTTTGGATATTGTCGGTTTGTAATTATACTGGATGGTGGTTGTTATGGAAGTTGCAAAATTATAAACATAACTGTTGAGTCGTGTTGGAAATTTGGGCATAATCAACAATCAAATGCTCATCAATTTCTAAAAAAATAAATGAAGTATTTCCCTATAGTATGCATATGCTGAGGGAGAATGTCCAAAGCTCAGTGGAGCATGGAGTTTTTCCTACTTTGTTGGGAACATGATTCTCTTAGTTGAGCCAAGTTTTGGTGGGTTCTTATGGAAATGCGGTTATTCTTGTTTAAAAAGTGTGTCCTTATACCCAAAAATGGAAAAAATATCCATTAAATACCCTCAGGTAAGTACATATATGATAAATTATCACTATTCCAGAACTATGCGTACATTGATGTTAGTTGCAAATTGATGATTTAATTTTTACTGTATTTTCTGATATTTTTATGTTTTCTCAATCAGTTGCTTTTCTTTACCTATAATTATTTGACTGCAGCCATTACATGGACTTTCCTTTGAAACTGCAATGATAATTGCTAAATTTTACTCCCTCCATCTCTCACTTTATGGCACTAAGTAATTCTTTCCTTATTTTCTTTGTATTCTTTTCTTCTCCCATTTTATTTTCTGTGTACTAACTCAAAACAATGCCATTATCGTCTACTAATTAACATTGGAAGTATCAGTGTAACCTTTTATCTGTGTCAAAATCTTTGATTTATCAGTCCATTTTGTTAATATTATCAAACAATCTGGAATATAGAAATCCTATAATTTGAAGATTTTTTTTTCAGTTGTGGAGATTCCATAAATTGTTTGTGTTTTTACAGTTCAATCTAGATGAACTAAGAAAGCTGACAAATTAATAAAATAAAAGCAAGTGAAGTTCATTAATTTGTCAAAATCTTAACAGACTTTATGACGGATTCAGAAGTATATTTTCTCAAGCTAGTGATTCCATGATCTTGTGCTTGTTACCAATTACATCATGTAACTTTCCAGTCTCTTTTTAAATTGATTCAGAGCCATTCATGAAGAAGATGGTTTTGCTTAGTATGAATAATAGTAAACATGATCACCTTGCAGAGCTTCTTTTTTGGGTTTTCAATATCCATGTGCAGCATCTATTCGATTCTGCTTTTATGTTGCTTTAAGACATTGACTTATTTATTGCCTATAGTTGGTTAAGTTGCTGACCAGAGGAAACGTTTTTCTGTGGTGGCTTTAACAGTTCTCTTGAAATGCTTGTGGATGTGAATTTGGCCGAAGAAGGCATTTTGAGATTGCTTTTTGCTGCAGTATATCTGATGGTCCATAGAAATGGCACTGATAATGAGGTGTCTGCTGCATCAAGGTAAAACTTGTTTTAAATTCATTGGTTTCATGTTTATATACTTTTGATCTCATTATCTCTTATTACTCTATCTCCCCTCCCCTATCCTGCTCTCCTCCCTCTCAAGCAACTCTCAATATGTAATATTTTTTAATCCCAAATCTGGTTTTTATTTTGAACGCATCACGAAATAGAGAGGATTCTTTTCTCTAGTTTTATATCATTTGGTGATCTCAAATATAAGTTTGCTTTTATCATGTGAAGAAATTACATATATGCGAATCATAGAAGAATTGTTAATGATTTATATGTCATCTTTCTTGTCGTGAAGATGATGTTTGATACTTGTGAGTGTTGTTTGCTCGACTCTTTCAGCCAAAAGGTTGAGTGTTTTTCACGTATTTTCCAACTGTCAGTTATAGGGTTAACAGTTCTTCTGAGGGATATTGTGTTTTTTTTTCACATTTGAAGTCTGCTTTGTATGCTGATAGCAAGTTCTTCTCTGTAGCTGCTTGAACTTGCATTGCTGAAGTGTGTAGTATAGTTGCTTCCTGATAATTAGAACTTTTTAAGTTGGGAAAGTTTCTTTAGTTGCTATTTTCTCAGTCTAATTAGAGAAGTTGACAGTAGCAGTCTAAATTTGATTATACTAGTCTGTTGTTCTTTTTATAGCTGTTCATTCACCACCTGATTCTTCCTCTTTCAATTATCTTTATTAATGCTGCACCAACTTGGTCTGGGTAGATAATTCCAGAATCTTACTTTGCTGATGAAAAAAAAAAATCCCACTTTATCTTGGCGGAAGCAATAAATAGTTTTTGTTTGAGAAAATTTTTAGAGGTGGGATTTTTTCATTCACCAATTTTTGTTTTTTTACCAATTTCTCATCATGTTCTCTGTTTTTCAGGCTTCTTGGATTGGCAACATGCTTTGCAACCCAAATGATTCGTAAATATGGGATACTACAGCGTAAGAAAAGGTTTTACCCATTTCAAGGACCTAAAAGAATTGAATTGCTTTCTCTCCCACCAAATTTTCCATGTAAAGTAGAGACTGAAATTGGGGACTCAAGAAGGATTCGTGACATGGCACATCTCCTGGAAATGATCCGAAATCTTCAATGTCGTCTCACTGCGAAATTTATGAAGCCAGGCCAAGGAATTGTATGCACCTATACTGCGTCCTTGCTGTATCCATGTTGTTAAACTTCATGCTTCTTATTTTTGCTTACTGTGATCTTTTTTATAAATGATATAGGTGGATGGTAAAGAGCCATTAAGTTTGGTGACAGCCAATCTAGAACAGGATGAATCTCAGTTTCTTCCTGCTGATAGTTTATTGTTGGAGACTCAGAGCCAACAGGAATCACTGGCTTCTGTATCTTCCATGCACTTGAAAAGTCAAAAGCTTGCTTTGGTATCCAAGGAATCTCTAATTTCTGGAGCCTCTTTGGAAGTGGATGATTCAAATACATTGTCTTCACATATACCACAAGTTGGGAATCTTGAGAGAGTTTTTACCTTGGAAAATCCAAAGGAGATGATTGCAAGATGGAAATTAGACAATTTAGATCTGAAAACTGTGGTTAAAGATGCTTTACACACTGGTCGTCTCCCTTTAGCAGTCCTGCAATTGCATCTTTATCATAGAAGAGATTTAGAAACAGATAAGGAGCCTTCAGACACCTTCACTGAAGTTCGCGATATTGGAAGAACCATTGCTTATGACCTGTTTCTTAAGGTACTTTATTGATTTTTAAGATATACACGAACTCATACCATTTGCTTACTATATTTATCACCTTTGACAACAGGGTGAAACTGGACTTGCCATATCAACTCTGCAAAGGCTTGGAGAGGATATTGAGGCCTGCCTTAGGCAGTTATTATTTGGCACAGTAAGAAGACATCTTCGAATCCAAGTTGCTGAGGAAATGAAGAGATATGGCTACCTAGGACCTTATGAGGGCAAGATTTTGGAGAGGTTATTGCTTATTGAGGTATAAGAAACTCTAATAATTATTTCTTTTGATCATTGTGTGCCATTTGATCTCTGATTTCATATATTTTTACTGTTATGTTTTTTTCCTGGAAAGAGGCTGTATCCTAGCAGTAGCTTCTGGAAAACTTATGTTGGCCGCCAAAAGGCATTGACAGGAGATACATTCACTAAAAAGTTACCGAATGGGTTGAAGTTGCATATTTTGCATTCACGTCAACCGAATGATCTTATCATTGACTGTGGTGAGCTTGATGGAGTTGTATTAGGTTCGTGGGCAAGTATTCATGATAGTCCTCCTGATACTGATATGGACGAAGATATTGCTCATGTTGGATACTGGGTGGCAGCCGCAGTGTGGTCTAATGCCTGGGATCAGCAAACAATTGATCGTGTAAGTCTTATGGTTCACTCTTTTTTGTGTTGTAACTCTTTGAAAAGCATCAAATTGTTCTGTATTTATATCGAGGAGATATGTAGTTGGCAATGATACGGGACGCATTAGTTCCTAAGATCATTATTCAAATCATTTGCCTATGGAGGTTTTCAAATCCGTGCTTTCTTGGTTTTGGGTGGTCTATCACAGCATGGAAGGCTCCTGGATATTGGTCTTATTTCATGTGAATTTGCTTTGAAAATGGTGAAGTTCGGATATTTGCCAAATTAACTTGCCTTTATTCCATTAAAAAAAAAAAGAAAATTTCCAAAATGATGTCAGTGTGCGTATTTAAACTTTTTGACATAGAAAGCTTATAGTAACAGGTTATTTGGTTGAAAATATAATTGACTTGATGGATGCACAGCGGATGCAATTTTCAATTGGCCAACAGCAACTTTCTGGATTAAATTCTTATTTCTTTTAATTATCTCCTAATAGGTTGAGTTAGAATCCCTTCTCACCCACAACCAGCCAAAAAAAGTAGGGATCTTCCCCTCTTGAGGGTAGGAAAATCAAGGTTCCTTTCAGTTGAGGCACGATCAATGTCAAATTCTATAATAATTAGTTGAAACTCACGTTAGAAGCAAAGCTATGGCCCTTTCCATATGATGTTATTATATAATTTTCATTAATGTTCTTCAATCATACAAGAACATTATTTTATAAATATATTATAGCCAAAGGTTGATGATGTTATATGATTTTCTTTTTGAAGTTAATTATATGCAAAGCTGGTATGTGGTATGGATATTCTTTTTGCTCTTTTAACTTGTTTTAGTTATCAAGCATTATTGATTTTTTTTCTCGACATCTTGCTGTACAGATAGTTTTAGATCAACCTTTCCTTCTAGGTGTGCATGTATTATGGGAATCTCAGTTAGAGTATTACGCATGCCACAATGACTGGGAAGAGCTTTCAAAACTTGTGGACCATATTCCAGCATCTGTCTTGTCTAACAGAAACCTTCAGATTGCTCTGGTTGGCTTGTCAGGTGCTCCAGGTGTTGGACTTGATAGTGATTTTAGTGAACGGAGCAATCTTATTTGCTCAATTGATGATTTTGATGTTGTCTGCGTGGATGTTCCTGGCATTAAAATCTTGAAGAGTCCTGTCAATTTGACATGTACTGTGTGGCTAAGAGTGCTCTTGGAGCAGGAGCTTGCAAAGAAATTTGTTTTCTTGAAGGAATATTGGGAAGGCACTGCAGACATAGTAACTGTTTTAGCTAGGTCAGGCTTCATAACCTCCAAATCCGATAAGATGCAAATTGAGCATTCTTCTGTTGAGACTTCTTTAGATCTGGATGATTTTGATGGTGAAAGATCACATGTCGATGCTGTGCAAGCTTTACATAAACTGTTTGTGTATCACTGTGTGCAATATGGCTTACCAAACCTTTTGGACCTTTATCTGGATCACCACAAGCTGGGAATGGATAACAATTCACTTCATTCATTGCTGGAAGCTGCAGTAAGTTCTGTTACATTCAGTGTGTTATTCACTCCCTGTTTTTGTGTTTTCCTTTCCTGTTTACAACCAATGTCTGCATTTGCACTATCTTTTCCTATCATTTGCAGTTGTATTCTCTTGACCTATATGATGTGTAAACTAAGTCGTCTATCAGATCAAACTAGATATTTACTGGCGTATTTGATTGAATTCAGTGCATGTGCATGTTTGTGTTCACATGTATTCAACTTATTCTGTATTTTGATGACATTGTGGGCACTGGTTCTTTATTAATTATCATTCTTACATTTGTAAAATTGACACTGCACTAATTGAATAGAGGGCAATCATGATGTCAGAGGAACTCCCTCAATCTTTTTGTTGTATCACAGTTTAAAATTATCGTATTGATTTTTCATTTGAACTTTTGCCTGTTAATTCAACTGGTATGCCTTCCCATGTACTGGATAAATAAATCTTGTGTGAAAATATGCTAATACATTTTTTATCTTTGTTGATCGTTGTATTCTTTCTTCAAATTTCATTACTGCATTGCAAAATATATCATATATTGTTACTTGTAGAAATTCTATGAAGATTGCCTTTTTCACTAACTACTGGTATTTTATTCAGGGAGATTGCCAATGGGCAAAGTGGTTGCTTTTATCTAGGGTTAAGGGATATGAATATGATGCATCATTTAGTAATGCCCGGTCAATCATGTCATGCAACATAATTCCGGAGAGCAACCTCAGTGCTCTGCAAGTCAGTGATATAATTTGTACTGTCGATGATATAGCTGAAGGAGGTGGTGAATTGGCAGCTTTAGCTACTCTTATGTATGCCCCTTGTCCAATTCAGAACTGTCTAAGTAGTGGAGGTATAAATAGGCGTGGTAGCTTTTCGGCCCAGTGTACTTTGGAAAATCTTAGACCTACATTACAGCGCTTTCCCACTTTGTGGCGCACTCTTGTGGCAGCAAGATTTGGGCAAGATACAGCTTCCAATTATTTGAGACCTAAAGCAGATAATGGTTGGTTTGGAGCTCATAATCATTTGGTATACTTAACCATCAACACTAATAATAGTTCACTTCATTCTTACTTTTTTACATATGTTTGAAAATCAGCTCTGGTGGACTATCTGAATTGGCGTGACAACATCTTCTACTCTGCTGCACGCGATACTTCACTTTTGCAGATGCTGCCATGTTGGTTTCCTAAGACTGTGAGGAGGTTGATTCATCTTTACATGCAGGTTTGTTTACTTCTGCTGCTTTTCACCTTGAATTGCTCTCTGATCCTAACTTTTCTGTAATTTAAATTTTTGTTTATACAAGAGGCGTACAAAACTTTGCTTCAACAAATTATGTTTTAATGTTCCTGAATTCTCAGATTATCAAAACTTTAGATATTATGCCGACCTGATCCCTTCAGAACAGGAAAGTTCTGTTTTTATTGTAATGCTCTGACATGTGGTGGTTTCTCCGTACTGCAGGGTCCTCTTGGCTGGCAATCACTCTCAGGTCTGCCTACAGGAGACTCTTTGTTACACAGGGAGATAGATTTTTGCATTCATGCTGATGAACAAACTGAGATAGGTGCAGTCTCCTGGGAAGCAACAATCCAGAAACATGTTCAAGATGAACTCTATGATTCTTCACTTGAGGTTTTGATTCTTTTTCTTCCAAGAACTTATTGTCTGTTCCATGCTAAGTTATGAGTTCATTTAATTTGTTATTAACCAATTGATGCAATGATAGGGCGTTTTGGTGAGTTTGTGGTGATTATTTTAAATCATTCCACTGCGCTGCTGGGATTATATTTATTAATTCCAATTAGAATTGCACAGCAGTGAGGTTGAAGATATTGTTAACTGTTTTAATTCTGCCTGATGCATAAGAGAGGTTAGATCAGGGACCATCGTATGGTCAAAGTAACCAGCATGCTTGTCAATAAGAAGTAAATTATGATTTCTTTGAGACACATATTTATAGAACTACAATTTTTTATACTGCAAATTATGCTAATGCGTTGTTAATCAGCTGGTGACTGGTTTTTGGAATTCCTTTTGGAACACCACAAGCAGGGGTACATGTAAAAGATATCTTTAAGTTGTTTGGTTAAAGCACCTTTTACATGCTTTTTTCAAACTATGGCTGGAGGGAGAATTGCTTTAACTGAAATTATAATAAATTTCCAATATTGATATTTTCTGTGACCTCATTCCATGGCTTGGTATTTATAGCTAGGAATTTCTTTTCTCCTTTTTACCCATTATACATCTACTACTTATTTAATGGTAGTTTTATCAGGCAAGCCAGCCTTATTTCTCATTAAGTCATCGCGGTTTTATGTACGCTTAGCAGACATTTATTGTTTGTAACTACAACACTTCCGCCAAATGAACTTAATTATAGCAGTTCTATTCACAACAACTTCTCAACAACAATCTCGAACAGAATTTAAATTCTGGTTAGGAGTCAAATGTAATTGGTATTATTATTTTGGCTGCTGTGATAAGCGGAAGTATCTTCACATTCAGGTTTTAATGGAAGGGCCTATTTTATGTTTGTGTATTGTTGGCTATGTAGACCTCTTACTTTATGTTTCTGTGTTCTTGGCTATGTAAACCTGTTCAATGCTTAGATACCTGTTTCTCTTCTTTTTACTTCCTATTTTCCAATTTCTATTTTTGTTGGTTGTATTTTTCATTCTCTTTTTCCTTTTTGCTCAAAACCATTGTGGTTATGCTGTTTGCATAGGACACAATTAAATTCCAATATTATCAAACATAACTATATTCCAATTCCTTGCTGCATTCAGATCCCAAGGAATTAAATGTAATTATTTTTGTCAGTATTCTCTTTCTTAGGATAGAAATAAGGAGTCACTTTCTGCATTACTATCAAATTAGTAAAAAATTTGTCAAAATTTTGTGCATGAAAATTGCAATTATATATTTTTTAGAATTGACATTGGAAATGCATTCCTATCCGAGATCCAGCACCTTAGTATAACTTGCATCGTCATTCCCTATGTCACGGCGTACAATGTTTAATCTGAGGCTTTTGTTACGTTCACTTCAGGAAAGTGGAGTTGGGATTGAGCACCATTTGCATCGTGGACGTGCATTGGCAGCTTTTAACCACATTCTTGGTGTTAGAGTTCAAAAGTTGAAATTGGAAGGAAAGTCTGGTGCTTCACACGGACAATCAAATGTTCAATCTGATGTGCAAACACTTCTTGCACCTTTAACGCAGAATGAAGAGGCTCTTCTTTCGTCTGTAAGAGATAACTTGATTATAGGCAGCTTCATGATC
This sequence comes from Erythroxylum guanchezii, assembly GCA_025629825.1. Lineage (NCBI taxonomy): Eukaryota > Viridiplantae > Streptophyta > Magnoliopsida > Malpighiales > Erythroxylaceae > Erythroxylum > Erythroxylum guanchezii. Next base: position 32,367,171 of record JAOTAX010000196.1, read on the forward strand.
TATAATCTAAATATTTCATTATGACATCTATCCACGAAATCACGATGGGTGGTGATTACTGTCTGAATGTGTCATTAAAGATCTAGAAATGTTAACTTTTGGTAGTTTCTTCTCCAGGACTTAAACGACCTAGTAAATGCACAATATCTTATGAATACTTCACATACTTGTGTTCTAGGAACTGGTAGGCAAATAAGGTTGACCAAAGAAGCATGGCCCTTATGGGATTAAGCAGTATGTTCTGTTGCGGCCTTTTCTGTTTTTGTTTATGTTCTCTGTAAGAGGAACCAGAAATCTTCTGGGCAGAATGATCCTTTTGTTTGTGTAAGCATAGTCTGGCCTGGACATACCACTATTTTCTCATAGATATAGGAGGTATACAATTCTTTTGTAATAGTCACCTTTGTAGTGACAATTTTGATTTTGAAACTTCCCCAGTTTGTTTTTTCCTTTGTCTTCATTTGAAAAATTGGGTGAATGGATTATTTGCATTATTTATCTGTCCCTTAGTTATTAGCTGCTATTGTAGATTAGAGAAACTAAAAGGGAGAGTTGCAAATGTGGGGTAGCCGTGTTAGATTTCTAGTCTCAAGTGTCACCAACTTTTGACATTTATTCTTAAGTTCGACTAGGCTACTCATTTATTAGAATAAGAAAGTGATTGAATCTCATGTCTATCTTTTCATAAGAGAGATCTTATAAATAAAATATTCTTCTATATCTATGTGCTAATGATTTGAATTATTGGGCTTCATATTATTCATAAATTTTAATCGTGAGATTTGACCTTGTGTTGGCAACTATCAACTATGGATTTGGATCTATAGATAACTTCTAAGGTACTGCAGGCAGGGGGCATGGATTCATTTATCTGCCTTTTTCATAACCATCTAGCTTTTAATGTACTTTATAATAGATTTAAGACTCAAATCTTCTCTCTCTCCAAAATTTCTTTTTTTGGTCACCCCTGTTCTAAAATTTCTCAATTCAGATTCTATTCCATATAGACCAAATATAGTAAGATGTTAAAGATTGTGGCCTCTAGTAACATTAGATGAGGATTGGAAGTAAATAATATGCAATGGTTCTTTGTATTTCATATTAGGGGTTAACTGTACTAGAATGAACAATCTAGTAATCTAAAATAGTAATTCAACTTTTCAGGTCGTTCCTCTTGCTGTTACTCATTTTGAAGATTCTGTATTGGTGGCTTCATGTGCTTTTCTCCTGGAGCTTTGTGGTTTATCTGCCAGCATGCTTCGTGTGGATGTAGCTGCCTTAAGAAGAATATCTTCTTTCTATAAGTTGAAAGAGAAAAATGATAAGTTCAGCCAATTTTCACCTAAGGGTTCTACATTCCATCTGATGTCCCATGAAGGTGACATGGTGGAATCTTTAGCTCAATCATTAGCAGATGAATATCTGCATGCAGATCGTCCAAATGATGCTAAGCTGAAGAGATCTGTGAATTCACTTACTAGCAAACAATCTTCACGTGCTTTAATGCTAATCCTACAAAATTTGGAAAAGGCTAGCCTTCCAGTGACGACAGAGGGAAACACTTGTGGATCCTGGCTGTTAACTGGTTGTGGTGATGGAACCGAATTAAGAGCCCAGCAAAAGGTTGCAAGCCAATATTGGAGTTTAGTCACAATTTATTGTCAAATGCATCAGCTTCCCCTAAGCACTAAGTATCTTGCTTTGCTAGCAAGAGATAATGATTGGGTAAGTTTCTTTATCTATCCAGAAAGTTGTCATGTATAGAGAAGGGTTTCTGAGTTTCTGCTCTCTCTTGAATCAATGACTACATGCTCCTTGTTGTGCATTGCACTTATATATAATCGGTGAAAAAAAGATCAAGTTGATGCTTTTGAACTTGAGATTCGAGCATTTCACTAGATGAAGACATGCGTCCGAACTAATCTTCTGATCAGTTGAGTTGATTTTGAGCAAATTCAAGAACTCCAGTTTTATTTTTTTCATTTACTTTTCAAGGTTGGATTTCTATCTGAGGCTCAGATTGGAGGATATCCTTTTGATTCTCTGGTGCAAATAGTAAGTGTGACGCAACCTATAATTATTTTTAGATAATCCAGAGAATTCGTTGAGTTTCACCAATGGGTATCACTTTGATGTTATATTCAGGCAAGCAGGGAGTTCAGTGATCCTCGCCTTAGAGTTCACATACTGACTGTCTTGAAAAGCATGCACTCAAAAAAGAAAGCTGGTTCAACAACAAACTCAGATATGGCAGAAAAAAGGAGTGAAACTTCCTGTGTGGATGCTAATATCATGATTCCAGCAGAGCTCTTCAAGATTTTAGCGGATTGTGAGAAGCTAAAAAATCCTGGGGAGGCCCTCCTGAAGAAAGCGAAGGAGATGTCATGGGCAATTTTGGCAGTGATTGCATCATGCTTTCCAGATGTCTCCCCATTGTCCTGTCTATCTGTTTGGTTGGAAATTACAGCAGCAAGGTGACCCAAACTCCTAAACAAAGTATTTGGTTATAAGTTGTGCTTGTCATGTTTCTAGATGCTTCCAACTTGTACTCTGGCTGCTTTATTTCCATTTGTCTGGCATTGTGATATGCAAGTTAGTGAGCAACCTATATATATATATATTTTATCAGTTCTGATGTGATTTATTGAACTTCCATATTCTCCATATCAATAATCAATCATAAGTAACTACTATATTTCCAGGGAAACTTCGTCCATCAAGGTGAATGACATTGCATCCCAGATTGCAGATAATGTCAGAGCAGCTGTCGAAGCCACCAATTCACATACAGCTGATAATAGGGGATCGACATTCCATTACAATCGTCAAAATTCAAAACGTAGGCGGCTTATGGAGCCCATTTCTGGGGATTCATTGGTTTCTAATGCTGACGTTTCAAGCTCCTTTTCTGGTGCAAAAGTTCCTACAGCTCATGGTGTAGTTGGTGAAAGAGAAGGAATGCTAGACACTAGTGCACGTGGTTTAAATATTGCTAGTGATCCTGGTGAAGGACCTGCTTCTCTCTCAAATATGGTGGCAGTGCTTTGTGAGCAAAAGTTATTTCTACCTCTGTTAAGGGCCTTTGAAATGTTTCTTCCCTCTTGTTCATTGTTACCTTTCATCCGTGCACTTCAGGTCTGTGATAGTTCAAACCACCCACTTCATAAATTCATTTCTCGTTTTGTTTGGATGAGGAGCTTCGAGCTCTACATTTTCAAGTTTTGTAACTTTGAATTGGCTAGAAGCAGTCTATTGTGTCCCATAACTTCATGGTTAGCATGTATCCTTTTGTCCATTTTGATGTGCCTGAAGCTCATCTATTATCTCAAGTGTTTAATTTAATGCATGGTAGATTTACGTAAAACAAATTCACTGGAGACTCTTACATGCAAGTCAGGAAAATTCCCTCAGGCTATGTAGTCTGATAATTGTTCTTCCACCAACTGCTTAAAAGAGTCTATTATTTGCTTTTCTTGAAGGGAATATTAGAATCAACTAGCAAGTTCTGAACATTAGTTTTAAGTTAAATGGTATCTAGAAGATAATATTATAGTTGTTGTCTTCAGGGCATCTCCCTCATCTTATCCATATTTTGCAAACACTGATCTTGTCATGTAATCAAAATGATAATTGTGGGGCTAAATAAGGATTGAAGTTCAGAATCAGATAATTTGATATTTCTGATCTGTGTTAAGTATATGCTAAAGTGTCCATATTTGAATATCTATGCTAAAATATGTGAAGTTGGGCTTGTAATCAGGGCACTAGGAGGATATAACTGAAACTGAAAGGAACAGCACAGCAGGGTTCCCCTCTGCTAAAGTTGTATAATATTTTTACTTTCTCCACTTCATAGTTTTTGTGTTTCTTTGCTATCATATTTGACTTTTACCTTGTAAATTTTTGGTTGACTTTGGAGCTTGTTTGTTTGTTACCATGTCAGGCATTCTCACAAATGCGACTATCGGAAGCTTCAGCACACCTTGGTTCCTTTGCTAATGGGATAAAGCCTGAACCATCTGGTCTACAGTCAAATGTAGAAAGAGAAGCGCAGACTAGAACATCATGGATATGCTCCACCGCTGTAAAAGCAGCTGACGCAATACTTTCAACTTGTCCATCTCCTTATGAAAAGAGATGCTTGCTACAACTTCTTGCCGCTACTGACTTTGGTGATGGAGGATCTGCAGCGGCACATTATCGAAGACTTTATTGGAAAATAAATTTGGCAGAGCCTTTACTTCACAAGGATGAAGTTATAAATCTTGGAGATGAGTCTCTGGATGATGCTTCACTTTTAACAGCATTGGAAAAGAATGGGCACTGGGATAAAGCACGCAACTGGGCCAGACAATTGGAGGCTAGTGGTGGACCTTGGAAATCTGCTTTTCACCATGTTACAGAAACTCAGGTCTGTATATGCCATACCAATTCCTCTGGTACCCATAAATTTTACAAAAACATTCTTAATTATCAGCTCTGTCTTCATAGACACCCATCTGCTTTCAATTTGGCATTAGATTACTTGAATTCCATCTGAATTAAAGACGATCTCGAGGTGCTATGTATGCCAATCATTCCTTAGCTGCTTATCCGTAATGGCTGATGGAAATCTCCAAGATCTTGTGGTTTATGTGTGTGCATACGTTTGTACTGATATAGCACAAAATTCTCATGATGTTTTTATATCAAAGCATTTTCAGAGATTGAGAATAATGACACTTGCTAAAGATGTCATTAGCAAAGCTGTAAAGTTCTTAAAGTGAGCTTCTGATTGTGAAAATGCCACCATAAAGTAGCTTTTGCTGCTTCCCTCCTTGTAACCTATTCAATTTGTGTGATGAGTCAATAAACCAGCATAGGGACCTTATGTTTAGTAGTCCGCAAGTAGATCTGGGGACATAGACATAACATTTCCATTGAGGTGGTAGTTTTTATAGCATTAGTGCTGTAAACAGTCAACCATGACATATTTTTCTTGTTCAAAATTCAACCATGACATATCTTTCTTGCTCAAAATTCTTTTAACATGTTTCAAGTATAAAACCCTTCTATCACTGTTTTGATTGCCTGTGCAACTTGTTAACCTTTATTCTCTCAATGGTTATTTGGAGGAAATTTTTGATTGTTTAGTCACATATATAACTGACCGTTTTGTTGGATGGTTTATCCATTTATTCTACTCTTTATTCCTATGGTTGACTCTGCATACTGTCAGTCATCTCCTTTTACTGAAACTTCCTGAGTTTGGAACCTAGCTTACACTAATTTAATGATAGGGAACAGAAGTAGAAATTGTATTATTTAGGAATTTAGTAGGTACAGCAGTAGCCTTTCCCTCCTGGAAGTGTGATTTCCAGGCCAATACAATAAGTATTTCTAGAATATGAATCAATATCCCCCCCTCTCTATTCCGAATCCTATATATATCTTCTATACCTCCTCATTCTCACTCTCTCTGTGTAACTAATTTCTAACCTCTAGCCTATGTGGCATTTGTATTTGTTCCCTTCCCCATTGTGCCCCTACGGATGTGTGTAACTAGGAAGGGTGCTAACATTTAACATGTTATGCTTGTGGCTTCTTTAACTCGATATATGGGCATTTACTTGAGTTACATGTGTATCTATACAAACAAGTATACACCTCTTGTAATTTGAATTTAATCTTAGACGTCCTTGTGGTTGGATAATTATCAAAGTAAATCTTTGTTCTGAGATTTTATCATGTAGTGTTTTTTTGGGAGATTTTATTATGTAGTTTTGCAAAAATATGAATATGATATAGTTGTTTACAAAGTAAAGTCTAGTAATTGATCCAGGTTCAGAACTGTTAAATATTTTAGTTTAATTGTGGACAGGACATTGGGAAAGGATATGCTTACTAATTACCATATAACAATAACATATTAGAGCATTTCTTAGTGCAATATTAGAGCACTAATAGCCCTTCATATAGGACAGCAGACAGCACAAACATAGGAAGAAGAATGAGAGTGACAGTTGTGGAATCAAGAGAATAAGTAGAAAGAAGCTGGTAAAACACTGAGAGAATATATTAATCAACATTTTGATAGTTTATTATTATGTCTAGTTAGTTGTTCATTTTGGAAAATGACCATTAGCTCGTGTAACGGTATAGTTACAAGTAGATGGGCTGAAACAAGTTCACTCCCTCTTTCCTCCCACATAAACAAAGCTCTAGTTAGATGGTACTGCATCACCTGGGGCATGAAGTCTGTGATCACTGAGATCTACCTGAAAATAAATGTAAAAAGAAAAAGTTGCTCTGCAGATGATAAATGATAATAGTTTTGTACGATTTTGCTATACAAATTGTTCCTTTAATCTTTGTTTGAAATGTTTTAGTTGGTGTTTTGTTCATCAGAGATTTTGCTGTAGATGCCTTTGAGTTCATCTCGTTGAGTTTTGTATGAATTTGCTCCTTTAGTGTACTTTATTTTATTGTTATCATCTCCTAGAAAGAGATCTCTTGATGGTCACTTTATGCTATTGTTCTTATGCAACATTTAGGCTGAATCCATGGTAGCTGAATGGAAGGAGTTTCTCTGGGATGTTCCTGAAGAGAGAGTTGCTTTGTGGGGTCATTGTCAAACACTTTTTATCCGATATGGTTTCCCTCCTTTACAGGTTTGTTTGTTTAGTAGTAGTAATTTTTGTGTTCTTTATATGTTTTGTCAATATATTGATTACTGCTTGAATTGCTGTTGCCAGGCAGGAACATTTTTTCTTAAACATGCTGAAGCTGTGGAGAAAGATATTCCAGCAAAAGAGCTTCTGGAATTGCTATTTTTGTCTCTTCAGTGGTTAAGCGGCCTTATAACTGTAACCAGTCCGTAAGTGGTTTATCTCATGTTCTATTTTTGTGATGCTTGTGTTACTATTATACAAGATGAAGATGCATTATCAGAACGCTTCTGACCTTTGCGATGAATTCCAGGGTTTACCCAATGCATCTTCTGAGAGAAATTGAGACTAGAGTATGGTTATTAGCAGTTGAATCTGAAGCTCAGCTAAAAGGTGACGGGGAAGTAACTTCATCAAATTCCACCCAAAACCCTGGTAGTGGAAGTACATCCAGCATAATTGACAGTACTGCAAGTTTGATTTCTAAGATGGATAATCATATTATTGCAATGAGGAATAGAAATTTGGAGAAATATGATTCAAGGGAAAATAATTTTTCCCTTCATAAAAACCATTTGTTAGATTCTGGCTCTCCTACATCAGGTGGGAATGCAAAGACAAAAAGGAGGGCTAAAGGATATGTGCCTTTAAGACGTGCATTGCTAGACCCAGTGGATAAAGGCAGTGATCTTGAAGATTTTTCTACTCAATGTTTGAGAAATGAGTTGCAGTTACAAGATGAAAACGTAAGAATGGAGATGACTTTTTCCAAGTGGGAGGAAAAGATTGGAACTGCAGAGCTGGAAAGAGCTGTTCTTTCTTTACTGGAGTTTGGACAAACTACAGCTGCCAAGCAACTTCAACATAAACTTTCTCCAGAACATACCCCTCCTGAATTCAAACTTGTTGATGTTGCTCTAAAGCTTGCAGCTATGTCGACTCCTGTTCGGGAAGTGTCGTTGTCAATGCTTGATGAGGAAGTACTTTCTGTTATGAAATCATATAATATATCCATTGACGAGCCTCTGATTAAGCCCTTGCAGGTAATTCATCCAACTCTTTTTCTTTCATTCTATAATCTTGTAGAATAATCTATATGCATCACTCTCTGTTTGCTTGGACTCAAGCACAAATCTTATATTATATATATAATGTAAACTTCTTTTCCTTGTTAGCTATGTCTTCTGACTTTACCTTCTATTCTATTATGTTATCGTCACATCTTGAATATGCACAATGAAGATCTTGGAGAGTTTAACCAACTTGTTCGCTGAGGGTAGTGGATGTGGATTATGCAAACGAATCATAGCAGTTGTGAAAGCTGCAAATGTCTTAGGTCTCTCATTTTCTGAGGCTTTTAATAAGCAGCCAATTGAACTGCTTCAACTGCTATCTCTTAAAGCTCAAGAATCATTTGAAGAAGCATCCCTTCTAGTGCAAACTTGTTCCATGCCAGCTGCCAAGATTGCTCAAATTCTTGCAGAATCGTTTTTAAAGGTGTGATTATATTTCTTTTGTAAGTTGTTAATTTCACTGGGCATGTCTAGTCCTTCAATTGTATTGCTTGCATCTGCATTGTGAATAGAGTTGTCATTCGGGGCCAGTTGGATGCGTGTTGAATAAGAAGGCTTGAAAATCTTAAATCCAAATTACTCCATGTCAGCTTCTTAAGCTATACGGAGTTTGCATAACAAACCTAATATTAGTAAGTGAATTATGTGGGTCATAATTTGTGTTGACTATATTTTATTACAAACATTTTTCTCATCGTCTGTGGAGCTGCCACTTAAATTTGACGCCAGTTAATCCTTCTAATAGTCTCATACTGTGGGTTATTTACATTTCTAATGTGTTTCAGGGTCTATTAGCTGCACATCGTGGGGGATACATGGATTCTCAAAAAGAAGAAGGACCTGCTCCTCTGCTGTGGAGATTTTCAGACTTCTTGAAGTGGGCAGAGCTTTGCCCTTCAGAACCTGAAATTGGCCATGCATTAATGCGCTTGGTTATTACTGGACAAGAAATACCCCATGCCTGTGAGGTATGTCAAAGACTGCTAGTAATTAATTTAGGCTGCTATATTTCCATTAGATACTGTTATGTTGTAATTTTGGTGTTAATATATAGATACCTTTAAGACTGATTAGTTACCATCCTTGAGAGTGATCTACTCTGCTTAGTTACAACTTGTTTATGTGTGATATAGTTGTATGCCTTGCATACATGTTCTGTTTTGTTTGATGTACGGAATATTTTTGTATGCAGTACTCTTGATTTTTTTTTCTGCTAAAGAGGAGATAAATGAGGGAAATTTTTGATTGACAGTTGGTCCTATCTTGAGATTGTATCATCACGCTTTTAATGACTGAAACTTTCTTTTCATTGGAAAATCTCTCAGGTTGAGCTTCTTATATTGTCGCATCACTTCTATAAATCATCAGCGTGCCTTGATGGAGTTGATGTGCTTATATCTCTTGCCGCAACTAGGGTTGAAGCTTATGTGTCTGAGGGTGATTTTCCTTGTTTAGCTAGACTGATAACTGGAGTTGGAAATTTCCACGCCCTTATCTTCATCCTCGGCATTCTCATAGAAAATGGTCAGCTTGACCTTCTTCTTCAGAAGTTTTCAGCTGCAGCAGACACAGACCCAGGAAAGGCTGTTAGGGGATTTCGGATGGCTGTTCTCACGTCACTAAAGCATTTCAATGCCAGAGACCTTGATGCATTTGCCATGGTTCGTATTGACAATACATATATTATTTGTAACTATTAAGTTAGCTTTGATGCCGTGTGAAACTGGAGACAGAGAAGAGAGGGAAGGGAGTAGAATATACACATTTAACATGATTTGACTATAAATTACTAACTCCTAAACTGTTATTAGTTCACTTCGTCACATGGTGGCATTTGATGTTATCTTGAAATGATTATGTTGCGGATGATTTTGAGATTATTTGGCTGTATCAGTATCTGGTCAGTAGGGGCACTAACTAGGGGAAAGTGGAGGAACAATAGACCTCAAAATGGCGATGGTGCAGCATTGAAATGTAATTTAGTATCAGTATGCTTCATGAACTATTTGGCCAAAATACGGAGATAAAGAATTGAATAAGTTTGAAGTTGGTTTGATCTTATGTATGGTTGAGTAGAGTTTCATTCTACTTGAAGGCCATTTATTGAGCATCCATGCAATCTAATATACTGTTCAGGTTTTAACAGTTAACACTGAGTTGGCTTGATTTCTTCACAGCTGTGCCACATTGGCATAAACTTTCTTGGAATAGGGTTGTGATCAGGGAATTTGAGGAATATATTTTCCACATCTTGATATGCGTGCTTTTCTTCTTTCAGGTTTATAATCATTTTGACATGAAACATGAAACAGCTGCCCTTTTGGAGTCACGGGCATGGCAGTCTGCTGATCAGTGGTTTCACCGTTATGATAAAGACCAGAATGAAGACCTCCTTGAGTCTATGCGGTTTTATATTGAAGCAGCTGAAGTCTACTCTTCGATTGATGCAGGCAATAAAACTCGAGGTGCTTGTGCCCAGGCCTCCCTTGTTTCTCTTCAAATTCGAATGCCGGATTCCAAATGGCTCAATTTGTCGGAGACAAATGCTAGGCGGCTCTTAGTTGAGCAATCCCGTTTCCAGGAGGCCCTAATCGTTGCTGAAGCTTATGGTCTTAACCAGCCAAGCGAATGGGCATTGGTCCTCTGGAATCAGATGTTAAAACCAGAACTTACTGAAGAGTTTGTTGCTGAATTTGTAGCAGTGCTTCCTCTTCAACCTTCAATGCTTGTTGAATTGGCAAGATTCTACCGAGCTGAGGTTGTAGCCAGAGGTGATCAATCGCAATTCTCGGTTTGGCTGACTGGAGGAGGCTTACCTGCAGAATGGGCCAAGTATCTTGGGAGATCATTTAGATGTTTACTGAAGCGGACCAGGGATTTGCGGTTAAGACTACAGCTGGCTGCAATAGCAACTGGATTTACGGATATTATGGAGGTGTGCACGAAGATGCTCGATAAGGTTCCCGACAATGCCGGGCCACTTGTACTGAGGAAAGGTCATGGTGGTGCGTACCTCCCTTTAATGTGAGGTAAATAGTATTATTTTGGGTGCATGAGCACGAAAGTTTGATTCTTATGATTGATGGTACTGAACAAACTGTTGAGAGGATAAACTGGAGAGGCACAAATCCTTCCTTTTGATCTCTTCTAAAGAAGCTGTAGGATTATGTAAAGGAGAGTTGTACATTAGTGGAAGAATTTGAGAGATTCTTGTCTTCTTCAACTTCTTTGGTCAAGCTAGAGACACGCAAGTAATTGAGAGAGCACATGTAGGTTAGATCAATTTGTTGCTGTGATCAAAATTTTGCGAAGTAGTTACTTATATTCATTTATAGATCTTGTGGTTGCTTCTGCTATGTTATGTAAATCCTTGGCCAATTAGTTATGTAAGAAAGATGTACAATATGTCAATATAAATGTTGAATATATGATCAGAAATTCTTTGCAGCTCCATTTACTTATGCATACAACTTATATGAAGTTTTGAGGATAGAGTTTGACACTTTGTGATACTCCATCCATCCAATTAGACTTTGGCAAAAAGGATTATCTGATCTGAATTTAATGGTAAAGATTAATTTGATCAATTAAGATTAGTTTGATGGATTTGAATCGAACTTTCGTTTAGGAAAAAAAAAGATTTTGGACATTTTTTCTTATTTTAATTCTGTTTCAAATAAATAAAACAAATAAATGACATAAATATATAATCTTTTAACCCTTTTTTACTATGTTAATTTTTATATACAAAAATTTTTTATAATAGAAAAAATTATATGACAGGCAATATTGTTAGTCTTTAAAATCATAAATAATAAAAAATATTTTTTTATTTAGTAAAGATGATCACTAAAGATCACTTGATGGTATGGAAAAAGAAAAAGAAAAGGGGATTAATGTTATGGACATGTAGTTAGTCCATAAAAAGGTTTTAACTTGACACTATAAAATTCAATATATGGATTGAAATACTAATTTGGAAAATCATAAAGCAAACTATAAATCATTTTGTCAGATTGAATTTAAGAAATCAAGAACTAAAAACAAAAAAAAATCTTTTCTTTTCACTGCTTGGAAAGATTATTCTATAATCATGCAATGTACGGAATGCATGCCTCTTTACTCTGAAGCACAAAGCTCAATCAACATTTCTCTCTATTGTGTTCTAATCAGTTGCAAGGATGCAACTGAAAATTCGTTGCATGTATGGTATTAAACAAAACCAATCTTCAACAACAATACACTTTAATCCATTGCATGAAAACGAGTTGACAGAGTGTTTTCAGTGCCATAGCTATGGTTGGTTGTAACTCTTCCACGTTACTATGCCAAATATAGCAAATGTCCTCCATTAGCAGATCGTCAAGGCTTTGAAGTTACTAACGGAAATGCACAATGGTCTTGACTCTTTGCACATATATAGTCACACATGTAAGGTTCTAATGATTGCCTCCAAGTTTCTTGCACACCGCCATTTTCCTCACCCATCGAAACCAGGTGCAGTGCAGAACCAATATAAATGGCTGGAGCCAAGTTGCCTGAATTGGCCATTTTAATGATTTTGATCTCTTCCAACGTTGTGCAAGTTATTTCTGATGTTATTCCAGGCCTAGGTGTCAACTGGGGAACAATGGCGTCTCATCCATTGATGCCTGACATAGTGGTTAACATGTTAAAAGACAATGGGATCAAAAGGGTTAAGCTTTTTGATTCAGATGCTTGGACTGTAAATGCACTTTCTGGTTCAGGCATCGAAGTTATGGTTGGTATTCCCAATAACATGCTCGGTCGCATGGCTAGTGATCTCGATCATGCCAAAGATTGGTTGAAAGAAAATGTCACCAAGCATTTGTACGATGGCGGTGTTGATATAAGGTTGTTTGATCAAATCTTGAACATGTTGTTTAGATGTTCTGTAATAATTTTGGTTTCTTACCAAATGTTTCTGATTTGTGTTTATCAGATACGTAGCTGTCGGGAATGAACCATTTCTGACAAGTTACAATGGATCATTTACCAAAACTACATTACCTGCATTGCAAAATGTTCAGAAAGCGATCAACGATGCAGGTTTAGGCAACAAGATTAAAGCCACAGTACCTCTAAACGCCGATGTTTATGCTTCAGGTTCTGATAAACCATCGGATGGCGACTTTCGCGGCGATATAAAGGATTTGATGATCCAACTTGTCAAGTTTCTGTACCAGAACAAGTCCCCATTTGTCGTCAACATTTATCCATTCATTAGTCTTTACCAAAACCCTGATTTCCCTGTGGACTTCGCTTTCTTCGACGGTGGACACAAGTCAGTTCAGGACAAGAACGTGTCCTATTCCAATGTCTTCGATGCAAACTATGATACCCTTGTTTGGACCCTTACTAAAGCTGGTATGTCCGACATGAAAATCTTAGTCGGAGAAGTTGGTTGGCCGACAGATGGTAACATCAACGGTAACCCAAAGACTGCTCAAAGATTCTACGATGGTCTCCTCAAAAAGTTGGCCAACAACAAGGGAACTCCTCTCCGGCCAGGAAAACTAGACGTGTACCTCTTCGGTTTGCTCGACGAGGATCAAAAGAGCATAGCTCCGGGGGACTTCGAGAGACACTGGGGGATATTTCGGTACGACGGACAACCCAAGTTTCCGATGGACTTATCAGGGAAAGGCAATGACAAGATGCTAAAAGCAGCAAAAGGGGTTGTGTACATGGGAAAGCAATGGTGTGTGGTTAAGCACGACATCAAGGATCTAGATGGGTTAGCTCCTGATATAGATTACGCTTGTTCTTTATCGGATTGCACGAGTTTGCAGTACGGTTCTTCATGCAACAAGCTTGATCGTATAGGGAACTATTCATATGCATTTAACATGTACTTTCAGATGAATGATCAAGACGTGGAGGCCTGTGATTTTAAAGGTAATGCAGAGATAGTAACATACAATGTCTCGCGAGGAGGTTGTTTGTTTCCTGTGCAGATTGTGAGCTCTTCTCAGAGAGTTGAATTTGTTTATGGAGTAGGAAGAAGAAGAAGCATTCTTGCGGGATTTGTGTTACTTGTGATTATGTTCATGTAATATTATATGAGAGATTTTTTATTTTCTTTTTAGTTACTTAAATTTCATGGTAGGGAAAAAAAAGAATAATCATATATATTTATTTATTAATAGAGAATGAAATAATTGATATTGTTCTATTTTTATTGCACTTTAATGTCACTTATAATAATTAATCTAAACTTTTAGAATATCCATATTTTTATAAATTAATTAAAATCGATTTTTATTCAAAAAATAATTATAGTTTCAATTTATAATAAAATTCAATTCTATAACTATTATTTTTTAAAATTTTGAAAAATTGAATCTTTAATCAATATATTACGAGATAAATATCGATTAAACCTTTTAAAGTTTATTCTTATTTTACATATTAACTTTTGGTCGATTTTTAAAATATTGTTAATTAGTTATAAAATATAATATTTTAATAAAATAAAAAAAAATTATATGAAAGTGACGATTAGTAGTGTTTAGGTAAGAACGACGTCGCGTGGGCCGTTTGTCGGTTTAAAACGGCGTCGCGTTGGTACCTGGAAAGACGGCGTCGTTTCTTATCACCTGAATGGATGAGAAAATTCCTGAAACCACCCCAGCCTCTTCCCCTTGCCCACTCGCCCTAATTTGTCTGTGAAATCTGAAGAAACCCAGCCTCCTCCCGACCGCCACTCGCCCTAATTTGTCTGTGAAATCTGAAGAAACCCAACCTCCTCCCGCCCGCCACTAGCCACTCGTCAGTCGAAGCCTGCAGGCTGCCTTCTGCTGCCCGTGGCCGTCTGTTTCATAACTGAAAGTTTTCCTAATTTTCAGGTACCAGTACAATCTGCAGTAGCGTTTGAGAGTTGCATAATTACATGCTATCACATGTAGGCTATTAAGGAAATATAAAGATCAACTTGAAGCTTTTTCAGGTTTCTGAGTAGTGCAATTTGAAACACCAATTATTATATCCTTAACTACTGTTCTCCAAGTTTCCTTCTTTTCTTTTTTTTTTCCCCTCTTCGTTTATTTTTTTGCTGAAACAACCTAAGCGGAACAATGTTTTCCAGAAGTTATAAGGAAGTATGACTCTATCGGAGGATGAAGTCAAGAGGCTTTATAGAATCAGGAAGACAGTGATGCAGATGTTGAGGGATAGAGGCTATATTGTTCCTGATGCTGATATCAACATGTCAAGGGAGCAATTCTTATATAAATTTGGCGAGAACTTTAAAAGGGAAGACCTGTTTATTGTCAAGGAAAAGCGAAATAAAGAAGCGGTAATTGATCTGTAGTTCGCTTTATATTTGGTTAAGTTTTCTAACAAATACATTTATATCAAATAGATTTTTCCACGTTCACAATGGCATCATTTGGTATTTTGGATGGATGTTAATTGCTTGTGAAGGTTTTTGAATGTGAAGATTCTTATTTATAGTTTGCTGGTCCTTATTAGTTGTTTCTTGTTTACCAGATTTATGTCTTCTTTCCCGAGGAACAGAAGGTTGGTGTTAAGACGATGAAGACTTACACCAATCGCATGAAATCAGAGAATGTGTTTAGAGCAATCTTAGTTGTACAACAGAATTTGACTCCCTTTGCCCGCACATGCATCAGTGAAATATCTTCTAAATTCAGCTTGGAGGTGTTTCAGGTGAAAGATCCATCTCTGTTATATGGTTAATAATTTGGTATCATATATTGGATATCTTTTTAGTCAATGAGGCTGATTATTTATGTGGAGGAATGAGTCTTTCATCTCCTGTTTAAACGATCCTTTATCCGTTCATATTATTTATTTTTTTAGAAAGCTTGGCTTAAGTAACTTTGGGATGAAACTAGTGGGTATGTAATCTGTGACCTATTGGTCATGTTGATTAAGTCCTTATTGGGTTTGAGCTAGTTCTCGGGTGTATTTGTTGTTTGGAGCATCTTGTGGTCTTCACTTATGAATGAAGGTGGAAAAAGTTTGTATTATCTTTTTGGTACTTATTGTCTTGAAATGCAGTGATACTGCAATTTTACTTCTTTTGCATTCCTTATCAAACAGGAGGCGGAGCTTTTGGTTAATATAAAGGACCATGTTCTTGTTCCTGAGCATCAATTACTTTCATCTGAAGAAAAGAAGACTTTATTGGAGAGATACACCGTAAAAGAAACACAGGTTAGATGACTCTCACATTTTATCTTGTACGAGTTATAATGATTATCTAGAAATGAACGTGATTACATTATAACAATGGGCATAAAGAAGTTGACATTATAACCATGTTACCTGTCAACTTCAACAGTACTCCTAAACGATAAACGTGCAGAACTGAGCTAATTGTATCCCCTCTCTTCTACTAGGTAGTTCATTCATGTAGACTTTTATACCAAAAGCTTGCGATCTATTTGTTTTATTTGATATTATCTGTTAGTATTGTGGGCTTCAGTGCCAACGTGGACTTTTAGGGTAAAAATGATTGTAACTGCTGGGGGCAACATCCATAATTCGAAGCGCTATACGTTGTCAAGTTTGGAAGGACAAGGTTATCTTATGGGAAGTTCTTAAATTCTGCCCATGTGTCGAAATGCTGTCTTGAGGATTTTATTGGATAGTGATATTGTGACTATATGTTAATATGCCATCTGGATTTTTGCATGCTTATTGCTTCTTACTGCAGGCTCCATGTTTCTTATTTTCATATTTGAATGCAGCTGCCTCGAATTCAGGTGAGTGATCCAATTGCAAGATATTATGGACTTCAGCGTGGACAGGTTGTGAAGATTATCAGACCAAGCGAGACTGCAGGGCGATATGTAACTTACCGATATGTTGTGTAGACACTTAGTAAAGCTTACTTGGATGAGCTTTTCCAAACCTGTTGGCTTGTTTACCATTTACGCTTGTCGTAGAACCGGCTTTCTAATCCAAAAGTGAAAGATTTGCAGCTGGGACGAGAGAAATTTTTTTTGTGAGATTGGTCTGAGCTTAGCATTATCAAATGTCACTGTTAATTCTATCTTTTGGACAAGAGGAAGAAGTTATAGATTTATTGTGTCAAGACTTGATCCTATGTTCGTACGAAGTAACTGTTAATCCTATGTTCCTACGAAGTAACTGTTAGTGCCCTTGAACTGATGGTCTTAATGGAGGTAACAATAACTAGAAGTCGACTGAATTTGGTAATTGCAAAATTGGTATATCAAAGGCCTTTAACTCCATCTTCATCACCGTTACGCTTATCAATTCTTCAGATTACTGGTGTTTGTACCAATGTTCTGAGTGCGGTCGCAAAACATCATGAAAATACATAATACCATTTTTGAGTCTCGTACCGGCTAGAATCTGGTGGACACCGGCCGGTAAAGTGAATGTCTTCATTCAGCAAGATTCAAATCCATTTGGGGTTTTATTAAAAGAGGAATATGTCAAGATGTTTTTGCAAAACAAAACAAAGAATGTGTGAAGATAGTTCACTTGATTTCCTATAAGTTCAGTTGATTTCCTTTTTATCACTCCTTGGATACTTTCATCAAGTCTTCCCAAGTTGTTAACTTTTCTCTGGGTTTGTTTCTAAGACTCCCAAGACTCCTCTCTTCAGCATCTATTTTTTGCCAACGACTAAAAGGTACAAACTCGATGTTCCTGTCACTGAGTAGCTGGAGGAGCCCTTCTCTACCAGGCTTTTTTACCATGCTAGATGCGGATACTATTGCTCCTTGTTGTAGGTCTTCCAATATGCTTCCAACCTGGGATGCCAAAAGTTCGATAAGTAACAATGATTGTGAATTTTTAATAGATGATAACCCTCAGACTAGTAGAATATAAGGAGACAACTTACGGTTTCTTCTGCACAGTAGAGGTTTGTGGCAATAATCCCTGTTGGTCCTCTCTTTAACCATCCACATACATACAAACCTTTCTGAAGCATTGTAGGGTCTCCTGAAGCATCAGAGAGAACCCGACCTCCAACATTCGGAACCAAACCTGGAAAGCATGTTCATGACAGTTAAATCAGGAAAAGTGACAATCAAATCACTCGAGGACAAGCAGTCCTGGATATTAAATGCAAATGGAAACCCTTTATGATGGTTTGAGCGCACATTTGCATATTTACTCATCCAATGATCTGAACTACAAACTCAGGAATCTAAAGGCTTCAACTTAAGTCCCATTTAGCTTATCAAACCAAAAGTTATAGCAATGCCACCTTAAGGAACACAACAGAAGTACTGCTAAGGCAGACAATTATCAATCTCACTTTACCTTTCTGTTGATCAAATGGTAAACCATCAACTGGTACTGACTTGTAACCGATGCTCTTTAGCACCAACCTAAAAGAAGCAGCATAGTGCCAAAACAGAATCATCAAACGACCTATAATTAGTTCAACAACAAAGGAACCACAGCTTAAGGAAAAAGCATATGGAGAAACCTTCCATTGTAGGTTGATTAAAATAAAACAATTCGAAAACTTCTATATTGGTACTTCCTGTACAGGAGCTTATATTTGCAATCCATATGCAGTAGGAGGCAGTTTTCCATGAAAACATGTATCCACAACACAGAGAAGTGAAAACATTTCATTTCCTAGAAACTAGAGAACTTCAGGAAAGAAAACGTTTTATATACATCAATATACACAAAATTCTAAGGATATGCTTCAAGTTCAGTTTCTAGATAACAAAGTTTCTATACATCTACCCTTCGCATTCCATGCATTATGCATAACTCACAAAACATAGCTGACATACTTCTTCCATCATGATATGGACCTAACGTTACTGCAGTTACAGTAGATAGTTTGTTTCATACCTATGTCATGGACCCATATGAACCATTTCTGAAAAGGTTAAAATCCTGAACACACCAGAAAGCAAGACGAACTAAAAATTGATGATCTGAGAAACTTACCCACTTTCAAGTTCCTCAAATTGTCCAGTACCAACTGCAATTTGTTTCCCAGGGCCCACAGCTGCATATTTACATGAAGTTAATAATTAATGGCACAGAAATAAATTCCATGCTGGAATAGGATGTTCTTATTTTCAACGGGTCTGGACTAAAAACTTCATTCAGTGTCATCTCAATTAAATTACTATAATGATCTTATCACATGAACAAATTTTGCAAAATGCTTTATAAACAGCCAAGACACAAATTAACATATAAAAGTAAAGGGAAGGAGAAATTAATTGAATAGCATCAATGTAGATAGAACAGCACCTTTAAGCACTGTTTTCTCAAAATGAACAGCGGTAACATGGCCAATTCTGTCCAGTGAATCCAGAAACCTTTCAGGTTTGCGGAAGAAAACAAAATGAAGTTCACGTTGACCTGAAGTGGGAACAGATGGTCCTGATGCAGCTTCCTTAGAGAGCAAGTCATAAATTCTCCGTCGAATTCGATTGTTCTTCAGCTCTTCCTTTGCCAAAAGAAATGTGAAGATGAGAAACATTAACCAAAGAAATGTGCAATGTAAGCACATCATTTCAATGATACTAATGAAATAAACATTAAATGGCAATAGGTGCTCGTTCAAAATAACCGAATTACATTAATAACCAACTCTCCAAATATACTCATAAAAATTTCAAAATAACCAAATTACATTAATAACCAACTCTCCAAATATACTCATCAAAAATAAACTTTTAGCTTAATGGATACACCATGGAAGAGTAAGATATGCACATAAAAGGGTTGTCTGAAGTGAACTTGTAAACATCAGTACAGAGTTTGCTGTTGACTATTCAACCAACTTATTTCCCCTAATCCTATGACTAGCTTTAGAACTTCTGTTGAAGATGCTTTTGTGGGCAAGGTTTATTCAACATGCAAGAAAAGTGGCAGTTGACACAGATGACGTGGCGGCAAAGATCTAGGCTTGATTTTATTATATTTTATTTAATATTTTGAGACTGTTAGGCTTCTATTTAAGTTGCTTTTCTGTTTTAGACTTATACCTAATTAAGAATCCTAATTAGGGTTAATGTTTGTTTCTTCAGGCCTATTTAAAGGGCTGTGGTTAATAAAAAGAATCAAGCAGAATTTTATTGAAAAAGCTAGTGTGAGGCTAAGACTATCCAGGACAAGTCTATTCCTCAAGCTGATAGCGTAGGTTCATCCAAAATAGGGAAGAAAGCAGCCAAGGGAAAGGAAGTAGACCTTCTGTGTCTCGACTCATGACTAGATCCTATAACATGTCCGCTAACAACTTCCTAATTAGTGCAGAAGCCTAACAGCACCTAAAGTGTCACTCAAAATCTAGATAATGCAATAGCATCGCATCAAATGCAAGTACATTCCGTTGGTTTTGTTCCTAAAAAGTTAAAAGAAACCTATATCATCAAACAAATCAAGAATTAACCAACTGTTGGTTGATGGATGACCTTGATATTGTTTTTATTACAATATTTATTTCAAAGAAGAAGAAAAGATGCCCAATCATTATTAGACAGGAAAAAAAAAACACCGTTCTAACACACTACAAATCTATATTAATGATAGATTGTCTTGACCAACTACAAGGAAGCAGAAAGTTGAGCAAAGTGGCAATTCACCTCATCTTCTTGGTTCTTCTCTAATTCAGCTTGGTTGATGTGAATATGTAAATTTTTAATACCTGCAAGAAATTATATCGGCAATAATATCCTTTCATGTTTTCCTTGGTCAGCTAACAACTGGTAAGTATAAGAGGCCAAAACCAAGAGAACTATGAGCACGGTAACAAGGAAAGTCGGCAAAAAATTAGGAATAATAACTGCAATCCAACAATTTTCTACTACCATCCAATGAAATATGGGTGTCAGTTGCAAGTAATTAAAGAACTGACAGTAAGCGTTTTGCACTTTGGATCTTAGTCATTACCAATGAATGACAGTCAGCACATTTAGTTAATCTTAACAAGAAAAAGGAAAATTGGCAGCTATTAAGCTCCTAATGACACATAAAAAAGAAGATGAAGTTCTTTGTTGTATATCAATGAAGCACATTAAAACATGTCCATACAAAGAGCAGATAAACACAGATTAAAAACACAAAAAGTATCGGGATTTAAAGAATTACCAAGAACTTCACGTAGCTCTTTCGCAGTACAAGCTGCTTGGACTGGTCCACGTCTCCCAACTAAAAATACTTTCCTGTAATACACATGGTTTAAGTTCGATGACCACACTAGACAGAGATCTATCAGACAGCCAAGGAATACTTAACCTTATTGAGCTCTGTTCCAGAGCAGTCAAAGCATGGTCTGCAATATCGGTTGTTGCTAATTCTGCTGTTGGTCTAAGGAGAATGCGTGCAACATCAAGAGCCACATTTCCCTGAATAACAAGAAAAGCAATAATTTGATCACAAAATTCCAACTGCTCGCCTTTTAAATCCTTTCACAATAGACAAGGATGTGATTTTGCACATTTGTTAGCCTGATTCTTTACTTGGTCCTATATCCTGTAACTAGTGTAGAAGTCACATGAAATAATGAGAAGCAGATGATAGACCATGTGATATGAATAACAAAATATGCTCGCTTAACACATTTCTAGCAGTCCAACCATGTCAATCTATAGGATTAAATTTCAAATAGAGAATGCTTGCTCTGGCCATGTGAGAAGAAAATTTGCTCTTGCACTGAACATACGGAAAAGATGCGCACACATATATTGTCAAAGCAATTGTAGTCATACAGAGAATTCAACTACAAAGTGACGTTGACACCAGGCATGTGTCCTTGAATGCAAAGCAAATTTTGGAAAAGGGTGAAACTAAATGTTAAAAGTTGATGCGAAAACATTTTACAATTATGCTTATGAGAAGAACCTGTATCCTCTGCATCATTCAATAGAGGAAACTACAAGCAGTACCCCTCTAAGGCTCTGTTCAAGGTTTCCACCCATATCTTTCAATCTTTACTCACTTCTATTGAAATTTGCTATATCCAGTAAAAGATATTAGCTGGACTACTTGTAGAAGCGTATAAAACCAAATGATATTAGCTGCACTACTTGTAGAAGCACATAAAACCCCAATCAACCTTAATCAAATGATATTAATGATCAATTGCGAAGACTGTGGACCGAGAGTACAGTTTAAATTTCTAATGTATGTCAAATAGTGCATTGTTTCTAATATAATTTAATCTTTCTTATCATTTGCATTGCACATGAAATTATCTCAACATAGGGTACCAGCAGTTAATAAGAAGATAAACACACCTGACCTAGGATGAAGGCTGTATCAGTGCTCTTCAAATCAGGATTTAGGTTTCTGTAATCTGGATGCCCATTATACCACCAAACAAATTCTCTTGCTGAATGTATGCCTGACAAATCCTTGATAAAGAAAAAGAAAACTTTTAGGCAAGAGCAACCACAGTTCTCTGAGCAGCTTTCACTGTTGCACAATAAAAATCCTAAACCATCAAAGGACACCACAACTGAGAACAGCACAGATAAGCTGAGATAGTCGATGAAAGTAGAAAAATCAGCAAATAAATTAAAGAAAAGAATAAGAAACGGTAAGTTAGGACTATTTTTAATGCACGTACTTCCCCAGGAATACCCAAAGCTCTGTCACTTTCAGCACCATACGCAAGCACAACCTGAATGATTAGACACAAATGTAAGTCAAAAACAGAAGCACATACCTCACAGAAGTACTAGTCTTGCAAGCCAAAGTGATAGCATTTAGCGCATCAAACTTACCACATCATAGAGCTCACGGAGCTCAGAGAGAGTTACCGCCGAACCAAGAGTAACATTACCATAGAAAGAGCACCTCTCATGTTGAGCAACTCTTGAGAACTGGTTTGTCACAATCTGTTGCAAGTTTTCTGGTAAACTAAGCTCAACTCAGATCATTGTTTAGAAATTTATTAAGAAAAAGATAAGAGAATTTTTTTTCAAAATTAACAAAAAAAAAAAACAACAATCTGACCTTAGTCTCAGGATGATCAGGAGCAACTCCAGACCTTACTAAACCAAATGGAGTGGGCAATCGATCGATGATATCAACAAAAGCTCTTTCGTGAGCTTTAATCATCTTAAAAAACAGAGAAGAACAAATGTTTCAAATTTAAGTAGGGTTTCAAACGTGCAACAAATTCAATGAGGGAAAAACGTGAATTACTTTCTCAGCAGTGTAGAAGCCAGCAGGTCCACTGCCAACCACACAGACACGTAGAGGAGGATGAGAAGATAGCGTCGTGAAGCCCCTCGAAAGCCATGCTCTAGCTTGACATATCGCCATCCGAGATTCCGACCCAAAACCAAGGTTGGGGTTTAGTTATGCTGCGATCAAGAAGCTATTGTAATTTTCAATTTTAAAAAAAAATACTTGATGCATCTGGCGACGCAAATGTCTCATTTATAGCTATTCTTCAACTTGGATGACTAAAAGTTGATTAAAGATTTTTTGGGTTAGGATTTATAATTTCAAAGTTTGGACCTTTGAGATGTTTGTAGAAACTACCATGCTTATAGTTATAGCTATCTCTTTTTATATCCTTTTCCCCTTCTCTTTTAGATGATTGCAAAGAACACCGAAGTCCTTTATGAAGTATTTGGTTATCCATTTACTGTAACTTGTTTTCCAGACGCTAGTGACATCTCCAAGGTTCACTTCTCTGGATCTACAGATGAATACAAACAAATTAGGAGTTCGCTTTAGTTACATATGTTCCAATTTTCGTTGAAATGTTACTCAAATTCATGTATGCACTTGTTTTAAGCTCCAAATTGCTGATGCGCTGTTGATCACCTTTTCTTATACTTCTTTTCCTTACCACTTGGTATTTGTTAAGTTCGATAAACATTTAAAGTAAAGCTGCTTGGAGTAACTTCATTGTTGTTATCATCTTACCTAAGAAAATGTTTAATTTGATTCATCCCATCTTTCTTGGGCAAAATATGCAGGATAATCGGCAGCCAGACCATGTTAGGGCTTTCTTGCTTGCTGAACTAGGTACTAGCCGATCCCTCGATGGCCAGCAAAGGTTAGTCGTGATGGGAAGATTTGCACCCGAAAATTTTGAGGGGACATTGCGTCGATATATCAGTGAGTGGCCCTCTTTTGTTGAACTACAACAGTTTGCCATTGTTCTCTTAAGGAGGTCTAGTGCGATTTAAGTTGCCTTGAAGGGAATTTGATTTTCTGATCTGTTTGCTATATGCAGCGTGGTTGTGGACGATCGGTTGCTCCAATCAAAGATGGCTTTGTTGCTCGTATTGGTAGTAGAAACACGGGTGCCCGAGTTCATAAGTTCTGAATTTGGCATCTTCTTTTGTAGAGTTGGTCCTGATTTTTGACGTGCTAATTAAGTTGTAAGAAGTAATGTACTTTTTTGGGTACATCCGAAAGAAAGCAATTGATGTTCTTTTCACGAATGGCTGCACTTTGTCATTTCATGTATGATATAACTTGAAAAAACACATGAGAAGAAGATGAAGATTTTGCAATGAGCCACAAATGATCGTTTTCTCTTGCACAGTACTTGTAATCAGATTGCAATGATGTTGAAGAACTCTTGTGAATATCTACAGGCAATTCTTCAGCAATTAATATGATATTATCACTTAAGGCTATCTAGTACATATGGGCAACATCCTCAAGTAGAAACCATTTCTTCAAATAGAGTATAGTATGTTGTAGGTATAAATGATTTTACATATCTGCATTAAAGGATTTACCACAGCCACAAGTCTGAGTAGCATTTGGATTCTTGAAAGAAAAGCCTCCTCCAATGAGAGCATCACTGTAGTCCAATTGCATCCCAAATAGGAAAAGAAGACTCTTTGGATCACAAACTGCTCAGGAAATCAAAGCACAAATGCAATTCAGTCATTGCATCTCAAAAACCACAGCAAAAGACCTTTGTTCAAGTACAAGAAGCGATGGAAAAGGCGGCCCGGCCTGAGCCTGAGGCCGAAAAGATTATAGGTTTTTCTAACTATAGACTAAAATCACGTCATTTTGTGGAATCAGTCCCGACCAAACGGCCCCCAAGATCGAGTGTGGTCAACCCGAGCCTGGTCTGGACTGAACTTGCCAACTCTAAGTACAAGGGATGCCAATTACACAAAAGCAAATGTTCATATTGAATAAACAAACAATAACTAATGGCTCCTTTAACAAAATGGAACAGCAAGCAAAAGCTTAAACTTCCTTTGCATCAGTCAGTGTTCTAGAACCATAATATAACAAAGGAAAATTCATTTCTTTCCCTAAATATTCAAAAGAGATGGTTTAAAGGAGAGGCGTACATACCAATGTCGAAGCCATTATATTCAATCACGGAGTCGTCGGGTCTAGTGTTAGCTCTATCCTCGAAATCCATTGTATACGACATGCCGGAGCAACCGCCTTGCTTAACCCCAATTCTCAGGCACAAATCTTGATTCCGATCATTTCTCATCTTATTCAAGTGTTTCAACGCATTCTCCGTCAACGTTATCGCCGGCGCCGCCGCAGCCGGAGCTTAAGATTCATTGACCAAAACACTTCTAATCAGCACAGAAATCACAAAAAAAGAAGAAACCATCAAGAAACGTATAAACGAAGAAGACGTACCTGGAGTGGAAACTGATCGAACGGTGAGGGGTTTAGGGAGATTTGGTCTCGATAATCGAAAAGAAACAGACTTTAGAGGTAATAAAGACGATTCTATTACGTGATTAGGCAAAGGACGAAGGGAGAGACGATGCGTTGCAGTTGTCGTCGTCGCAGAGAACGCCATTGGAGGCAAGAAGAAGAGAGAGAAAGGGAAAGAGAGTTTTCTCCGCTACTTTGTGGCGTTTGATTTTTCTAAATGCAGTCCCTTATTAGAAGATCAGGGCCGTTGAACAACGTTTATAATTGATTGAGACTGCGAGGAATCTGACGGTTGATATTAGTTGTGATGATTTTCATTCTATTAAATTTACGTAATTTATGAGGCTTAAATTCTTTTCCTCTTTCCTTTCCTTTGAATAGAACAAGGTAAGGATAGGCTCGGCCTCCAGTCTTCGCATGTTTGGGCCCAAGCCCAAGCCCCAGCTCGACCGAGCTAAAGGTGACATGAGACCGAACTCAATTTGGCCCAAAAAAGTTTTAATTATAAGTGCAAACCGATGTTTTATAAAAGAGTCGGTCCTTGGATTTGGGCAAACTTAGACAGTCCGAACCCAAGGCCCACTTGAGGTCCTAATCTGTTGATTTTGAGCCAGGTTGAGGCCGGGCCCTTTTGTCATCTCTAGAACAAGGAAGTGTTGAGACTTTCGAACCCGTCTAGAAAACCTATTATCTTTGTTTTATAATTTTTATTTATTAAAATCCCTAGTTTTTGTAATTTTGCAAAAATAAATCAGAATCAAAATTTTAATTTATTTAATGGTAGGGTATTGTTGTATAAGGTAAATGAGTAAAACAATAGTGCCAATTATAGAGTTGATGTTAAGTTTTATGAATTTTCCTTTTTATAAGAAAAGAAAGCTACACAAATAATTGACTTTTTAGAAAATTAAAAAAAATGAAAAGAAGACCTCTTTTTCTTTACAAGTTCTTAATAATGAATTTAATTAAATTTTAAATTATGCAATAGTAATAGAATTATTAATTAGAATTTGATCATACTCGATCTGAATGACAGTTAATGAGTTAAGGTTGAATTGATTGAGTTTTACACTAAACTTAAGGTTGAAGGTTCAGTCTAAACAACTTAAATTTATTCGTCAAAATAATGTTGGTATTGTGTAATTATTTAAAATAACACCAGTTTAATTTTAAATTTTTTAGTCACTTGCAATAAAACAACTTTGATTGCAATAATTAAGAAATATTTAGGTTGGACTCGATCCACAAGCAATGGATATCAAGTTAGATCATCCCTAAATGGTAATGAAATGAGCGAAGTTCGAGTCGAATTCAAAAAATTAGAATCTATTTGAATGCTAAAATTTGGGCTCCAACGGACTTTGATTTTAAAAAAAAACTATTTTGAGTTTGCCTAGTCTAAATACGAATTAATTTATGATTAATTAAATTTGAAAAATGTAAAATTTAAACTCAATTAAATATAAATACTCAGAATTCAAGATCAATCAAACTGAACTTGATGATTTATAATCAGATCATATTCAAATATTCAGACTAATTTGCCACCTCTAATGATAAATCATCTCATTACATACTGATTATTTGAAAAATAAAAATTCAAAATGAATCAACTTATTATATATATTTACGTGTCATTAGTACAAAGTCTTCTAAGAATTTCAAAAACTTAACCTTATACCTCAAGCCTTGGAGATTCTTTGGAGAAAGAAGGCATCTTTGTGAATAAGAGGACCACACAAGGGGACCAATTCTCTTGTTTCTGATTCTGTCTGCCACCCCGTGTCCACTCCCATTCATCCATCCATCCATTAAATGTTAATCTATGGATGGATGAAAGTAGGCAAAGCGTGGCACACAAAAATTGGAACAACTACCCAGTGCCCTACAAAAGGTGGCTGTCTTTTAGTGTTCTTGACAGCAATGTTCTGAAAACCGGACCGGTCATCGAATCGGAGGCCTTACTGGTCACCGGTTTGACCGGTTCGACCGGTTCAACCACCGGTCGAACCGGTGTGACGTAATAATTA
>JAOTAX010000196.1:32420029-32431659 GCA_025629825.1 Erythroxylum guanchezii
AAGCTTTTCAGGAAGATGAAATGTAAAGATACAGTGTTTACCCTAAATTTGGTTCGATAAACTGTAACTGCACGTCACGGTTGATGGTACTTTTTCTTGCACGCTTTTGGTTCTGTATTGGCACTCCATATACTTGCCAACTGCCGAGTTCTTACATGTTCAGCCGTAAAAGTAAGGATAACAGATACTAATTATCTATTTTTTTGATTATTTTTTAATTTAGTATCTAATATTTTAAAATTTTTAATTAAGTGACTAATATTTTATAACATAAATAAGGGTAACAAAATCTTTTTTATTTGTAAGATGTTCATCACTTAGAAGATTAATTAGTAACTAATCATCTACGTGAGTAAAACATTTAACCCATAACCTGTTTTGCACGTCAGGTCGTGTTTTTCAGTTTACATAGATAATTAGTTGTTAAATTAATTTTCTAAATATTACGAATAAAAAAATCAGTAAATTATTAACAGAATTAGATTATAAAAATTTAATCAATTTAATTAAAAATTAAAAGAATTAAACATTAAACTGAATTTTTTAAAATATTAGATAATTTATAATATATTATCTCAACAAAATGACTAGAAAGAGGACATTAAATGATTAGAAAAAAAGGAAGTTAGATCAAAATGTATAAGCTATTTTCACATTTCTATATACAGAAAGGAGTGATGTGGAGGGTGATTAACTTTAGGACAAGTAATAATGATGACGATAACAACAAGAACATAGCACTAATAGGCCATGATTAATTGTGTTATAGACTTATGTGTTTTGAAGATCCTATAAAAGATAGGCTACCGATAATTTCTCTCATAATTAATGCTTCTAAAAGTCTTTTACAACCTTTAATTTTAAAAAAGAATCCCATTTAGTAATCACCCTTCACAAGTATATTTGATGAAGATCAACAAAGAAAATTCGAAAAATACTTAATAAAAAGGAAATTTATAATAAAAGGTATAAATTATAATTATAATTTAAATTTTTTCTTAACCTTATAATACTAAATTTATAAAATATCAATTAAATATAAGTTAAGAGTGCAGACTTATTTATATTAATATAAACTTGAATTTTTTAATAAATATATTTTATATTTTAATTAATTGTAAAAATAAAAATTAACTAATTTCACTTACTTATTATTATTAAAAGTAATTTAAATTCATTAATTTATTAAATATTTTACTAATTTAAAATTTATATATTATCTAATTTTGATGAGATTATACGACGAGTTAGCCTTTTTGAAGATAAGATATATTTGAAAAATATTTTACCCTCGTAAAAATCATACAGTAACTTTTTCTAAAGTTACTATTTTTGAAATTTCAATCATATCGAAGTCATGATAACTACATTTAAAGTTGAAAGATTCCAATTGAGTCAAGATCACAATCTTCTTTTTTATTTCGTCTCGTATAATATAATTACAGGTGAGGACTTTCAAGTCAGTCTCGTGGCAAGAAGTTATCAGTGAGTCACGTCTCTTCCAGCTAAGTCTGTCGTTATAGAGTTTGGATTGCGGAAATTTTGATTATGACAAAGTAATTAATTCTTTTTAAATATTAATCATAATTAATAAAATTTTAAGGTAGATAAATAATTACAAAAATTAATAATTTTAATGAAAATTAAATAATAAAAATTTTTATAAATACTAATTACTTTCAAATAGGCTAAAGAATAAAGAATTTAAAGTTAACTTCAAAAAATTGCTGAAAATTAATTGATTTATGTTAGTTTGTAAGAAATTATTAATTTAAAAAATTAACCGATTAATTAATAAATTCATCGATTTTTAATAATAAGAATTACTTAAAAATTGAAACAAAAAATTAAGTAGTTTAAAATTTTTACGATTGAACTGATATTAAGAAGAACTTTAATGAAATAATTGCAATAAGATAAAAAGAGGAATGTAACACGATAAGATAAGTCAGATGACCATCAAAATGATTATCCTTATAAGTTCAATACTAATATTTGGATAAGTATTTAAAATAAATACCAATAAGGATTTAGGCGATAAATAAAAAGGGACATGGTTTTTTTTGAGATCCACAAAGTTTATATAGAACAATCCACAAGACTTATACTAGCATGAACACATCTCCAATGGCGTCAATTGGCCTTCTTGAGGTCCTTTTAGCAGTCGTTGCCTTTCTCATTATACGCTATTGTATCCGCCAAAACAATGGACTTCCAACGAACTATCCGATCATTGGAATGTTACCATATATCTACACCCACCTTGGAGACTTCCATGAGAAAACTGCAGAACTTCTGGATCGAACTGGGTGCAATTTCTTGTTCAAAAGTCCGTGGTTGAGTGCAGATATGTTCTGTACAGCTGATCCAATTAACATCCGGTACATAATGAGCTCAAACTTTGAGAACTTTCCAAAAGGTGAAAAGTTCGCAAAGATTTTTGATGTTTTGGGAGATGGTATATTCAATGCGGATTCGGACTCGTGGAGGGATCAGAGAAAGATCGCTCAGGGTTTGATGAACCATCAACGGTTTCACCAGTTCTTGGTCAGGACTTGTCGAGGTAAATTGGAACAAGGGTTAATACCAATCCTCGATTATGTTGCTAAAAAAGGTTCGGTTGTTGACTTACAAGATCTGTTTCAGAGGTTCACGTTCGATGTTACGTGCATGCTGGTCACTGGCTACGACCCCGAATGTCTATCAGCAGATTTCCCAGAAGTGAAATTCTCGAAAGCCATGGACATTGCAATGGAGGTGATATTTTATCGACATATTAGGCCTGGATTATTTTGGAAGTTGCAGAGAATGCTAGGTATTGGAAAAGAGGGAAAGATGATCAAAGCTTCTGCAGATTTACATCATGTAGTTTCTGAGTATATTACCAGGAAAAGAGAAGAACTTTGGAAAAGTTGCAGTTTTACAGAAAATGAAGATGGGTTTGATTTGTTAACATCATATCTCAAGGACGTTGAATTTATGGGATCAAAACCAGATGACAAGTTTCTTAGAGACACCATTTTGAATCTCTTCCTTGCAGGGAGAGACACAGTGAGTTCTGCTCTAACTTGGTTTCTGTGGAATGTTTCAACGAATCATCAGGTTGAGGACAAGATAAGGGAGGAGCTCAAGATGATTGCAAGAGTCAAAGAAGCAGAAAATTTGCCGCTTTTTGAACCACAAGAACTAAAAGACCTACTTTATTTGCACGGTGCAGTGTGTGAATCGTTAAGACTCTACCCTCCTGTTCCTTTTCAACACAAAGCTCCAGTGAAGGCCGACGTTCTTCCAAGTGGCCACCGTATCGATCCAAAGAAGGAAATATTGTTTTCGCTATATGCAATGGCAAGAATCAAGCCGATATGGGGTGAAGATTGCTCAGAATTCAAGCCAGAAAGGTGGATTACTGAGTCAGGTAGGATCAAATATGAGCCACCAAGCAAGTTTTTAGCCTTCAATGCAGGTCCAAGGACTTGTCTTGGCAAAGAAGTGGCTTTAACTGAAATCAAGGTAGTTGCTGCTTCTGTTATCCACAGCTACCAAATTCAGGTAGTGGAGGAACACCCTGTGGTTCCTAATCTTTCCGTGATTCTTCATATGAAACGTGGTTTGAAAGTCAGAGTAGTTAGGAGATGTGTCAGCTAAGGTTTAATTAGCTTATTGTCATTCTATATAATGTTACTAATATGTCATTACTTATTTTATTTCTTCGTTATTTGAGACTCGTGAGGTATCTACATGTCTTATAACTCAACTTGTTTAGTTCATGGATCATGTAACGTAACCATAGTAGAATAATCATCTTTAATTAACTTAATTTCTTGAATTCTCAACAAAAGATTAAAATGAATCCTAATCTTAATATCAAATGAAATTTTTTATCAATACATTACTTGTATAATTATCATAATTAAATTCTTATCATTTATCTAAACTAAATGATAGATAATTGGACTATTTAAATTGATTATAAGTTTAATTGTTAGATCATTTAGTTAATATACATTAATTACGAACATTTCAGATATAATTGTTAATAAAATTATAATACTGTAAATTTGATAAATTTTATTTAAAATTATTTATTAAAACCTCAATATTAAATTGAAATTTATTTTTTAAAATTATTTAATTGATATTTATATGAAAATATTTTTAATACAAGTGTAATGATCTTGTTTGAGTTTAAAGAAGAGAAAAATTTTTATTTAGAAAAAACTTAATCTCCTTTTATTTCCAAGACAAATAAGAATTAAGAATAAATATAAATAAATACACTTTTCCTTATTGACTTGTCTCGACTCTCATTTTATAACTATAGTTAACAAGTAAGAGGACCACTTTCTATAATACATTAAGGGTTAAATGACTTCATCAGTATCACTTCCAGAATGGTAACTTCTATCAAGTTAGCATCATGAAGGAATTTTCTTGGATTATGATCCAAATGTTGCGTATACATGACATAATTTATTCTTGTATTAAGCACCAAGTTAGTAATAGAAGTTAGATCTAGTTTTGGTTTGACAATTGGATAGACTTTAATTCACTTATTTCGCATCTACGTATTCGGCATTTGAGTAATAGGATTCTTCTAAACCTGCGAATCTCTTCCCTTCTTTGTAATGGCCGATAACAAGGTACTTTCAAAGATTTCAATGTTCTGACTCCCATTTTACCTTCTATTCTCGATGTGCTATGGGATGATGCCATCTTGTGAAAGTTAGAAATTAGTGGGCAATTCACCAACAAGTCTTGTCATCTACTACATACTCGGGGATTAACTAAGGTACGTTGGTCTTCTCTTTTATGGCTAATTCTATCTTTCCTAAGGCGTCATTCATATCGTGGCTTGTTATCCTCAATAAACTCAAGACTAAACGTCGTTTGTATAGAAATGTCGACACTACTTGCTCTTTGTGTAAATTGGAAGCTGAAGATCGTGATCATCTCTTTTTCTTGTGCTCATACTCAAAAGTGGTATAGAGTAGGATCCTACATTTGTTACCAGGAACGAGCTCTCCCTACTCTTGGGACCACTTTTTTACTTGGGCTATTAGATGCTCCCAGAAGGGTTATCCTAATGCTATCATCTATCAAGCTTCCCTTTCTTTCTACCATCTACGACCTTTGGAAGGAGTGTAACTCGTGATTATTTGCTCATAAGGAAACTGGAGCCTATCAAGTTACGGAGAACATAATTAATTAGATTTGATATTCTTTAATAGCAACAAAATTTGCACATTACCTTATCAGACATGAAGTATAATTGGCACCTTTAGCTTAGTTATGTAAATAAGTTGTATTAGATTTGCTTTCATTTGTTGTGTATAGTCTTGAACTTGTTGTAATGTTGATTTAGATATATTTTTCTGTTATTTTTTTAAAAAAGTAACAATATGTTTTTTAAAAACATAATTGGACCCGACAAGATAAGAGATTTGGAATAGTAATGAACTAATTCTAACTGGATTACCAAAAATATTTTAACTTGAGCCTATTTAGATTTTAGGCATATTTTATAAAAATAAACGAAATTATTATCAATTTAATAAAAAAGAATTAAAAATATTTTTATGAGTTGATTTACATTAGTTATTTATTTTTATTTGATTATTCTATTTTTATTTTTATTTTAATTTTTTATTGATTAAGAGATAGACTTAATTGCAAGTCACGTGTTTATCGGCTAATGGAATAATATGGAAAAACCAACTTCTCTTGACAATTCATGCTCGAATATGGTCAAACATACTGATTGAAAAGTCACATTTATGAAACCTTACCCTACCATCTACTTATTTTTCAAAGTCTTCTTTATCTTGTCAATCCATGACTTTATGAATCCTTACCCTACCATTTACTACCGAAGTCCTGAAGGCGGCAAGTTCTTAGTGTGTTCATATATAGTTTTTGTTTAACATATATTTTTATAATTTATTTAATTGACTTATTAATAATTTAAAATTACGGTAAAATTCTTAAATCAATTTTAAATAAGAAAAAATACGGATTTAATTGCTAAAAAAGTAAAAAAGTAAATTTGAGTTCTTCAATCCTAATTTTAATTACCCAAAAAAAAAGCTACATTTAACAATACATATTCATAATAT
The DNA here is from genome assembly GCA_025629825.1 of Erythroxylum guanchezii. Classification (NCBI taxonomy): domain Eukaryota; kingdom Viridiplantae; phylum Streptophyta; class Magnoliopsida; order Malpighiales; family Erythroxylaceae; genus Erythroxylum; species Erythroxylum guanchezii. The sequence continues at coordinate 32,426,143 of JAOTAX010000196.1, forward strand.
TGACTAAAACAATGAAATCAAACCAAAACTTATGTAGGTTAATATATATCATTTGAACTTGAAAATTATATATATCATAATTTATTAATTATATATATCATTTCTTTTCGTAAGTTGAAGGCACTTGAGTGAACTCTGTAGGTATTGAAAAATTGCAAAAGTTGAGGTAATAAAGATCTTTTATTTGATTTGAACAATAGTGTTTTACCATTGTTGCATGGATTTCACTCTCACGGAACTTTATATATGCCCTACATTCATCTAAAAGGATCAATCAACATGAAAATTTGGTCTAGTTTTATAGTGTCTTATTCTGTCCCATAAATTTCAGTCATTTATTTATGTGGGTCCCACATTTATTTTTGCAGGGCCCACGCGGAACCCACACAAATGAATGGCTGAGATTCATGGGACAGAATAAGACACCATAAAATTAGACAGAGGATCTGGACTCGGCTTTCGGATGAACATGCATGAATCAGATATGTCCCATGTGCCTCTCACGTGAGTTATTTATCCATATGCTTCTGCTTTGCGTTTTGTATTATTTGAAGCTGCGTCTTGCATGTTGAGGCTTCTGACGTGTGTTAAAAACAACCGTGCTTTGAGTTCAGATGTATGTCATGTGGATGTGTCTTAATCTGATTTATTTTGTCTATGTTTGAAAGAACTTTCGAGAGCTTCCCTCTCTTTCTCTCTTCAACGCCTTCAGACATTTCTTCTTCGATTCTTCATGTTTCATCTGTTTTTGTTGTTTTTGAGTTTAGGTTGATGGAGTATACGTGATTCCCATCACAGTTAAAATTCAAGCAACTCATGAAAAATGAACCAAACAATAATATCTATATTTACTTACCAGTAAATTGTATCTTGTAGATATTGAAAGTGAAAGCAATACAAGCATCCTTTGGCTAACCAACGGTGTTTGCAATGGAAGTAACTCTCAATTGGAATTGTTAAAAGCATTCTCTAAACTTGAATCTCTTCATTTAGAATACAATCATTTTATAGGAGTATTATTTCCACAAGGTAACTTAAACAAATAATTTTATTTGAATTAAAATTAGAATTGTCTTTATAGTACTTATCTTAAATTTTATATAACATTTTCCCCTCAAAATAGAGCTTGATGATGTCAAAGAGTTATCCTCGAACGACTCTTCTTTAGATGAAAACTTTCTGCAAAGCCTTGGTGCTCTTCATTCTATTTGGACTTTAAACATGGACATGATCAATACAAACATCCCCACTTTCCATAGTATGCCTACAAAATAATTCAGTTAGTCAATTTATTATTTCCTTTTTGACCAATCTTTTTCTATCCATGTAGTTTTGTCTAATATCATTACCTTACTACAGTTTATTGCAAACATGATTTCACTTGAGACTCTGAATTTGTCAAATTCTAAGCTCACTGGCAGCATTCAAGAGTAGTTAATTTCCTTAATAATAAAATTTGAAGTCTCTGTTGGTTGTCTATCTCTCTAATCTCCTTCGCGTTAATATACATTTAGGCTTATGCCACTTTACTAATCTTCGAGTGCTCCATCTTTCTGTCAATAATCTAACTGGTAACTTGTCCCATTGTTTGATGAACTTGACACTTCTTTAAGAACTATATCTCGATCATAATCACTTTATTGGAAAATAATCTCAATCTCCATTGAAATTCCTCACAACTCTCACATTCTTATCACTCAATTGCAATGAGTTTGAAATTCTCAGTTCGCTTTCTCCATTCTTCAACCACTCTAAACTCAAGAGTTTTATAATTGATGAAAATGAAGTCTATACAAGATCAGAGGTGGTCAATCGTAAGTTGGCACAGAGGTTTTAATTGGAGAGTCTTTCTTTAAGTTCCACTTTTGGAGGAGGATCATTTCCTGAATTTCTGTATCATCAACATGATTTGCAAGATCATGAAATTTATGGTTTTCCAATGATAGGATTGGGTTTTCTAGGTTGGTTACTAGAAAACAATACAAATTTGGAATTCTTTTCTCTCTAATTGTTCTCTTTCTGAATCTTTGGGTTTTCCAACATGTAATCCTAATACAACTTTAAGAAAATTAGACATCTCTGAAAATCATCTTTATGGTCGCATACATTACGAAGGACCATTTTCCCGTTAAATTTTTGATTCCAGTGAATTACGAGTTTTGGACCTCAGTCATATTTGTTTAATAGGTACCATTCTCAAATGGATTGGAAAGTTTTATAATTTATGATATCTTTTATTGAGTCATAATTAGTTTGTAGGAAAGATTTCAATTAATTTGTAAAAGATGACAAATGAGTTAAAGGTAATTAATCTTTCACTTAATAAGTTCTCAGTACTCTACAATTATTTGTATAAGTATAAAAATGAAACTTTTGATGGCTTACTAGATGTTATGGGAGAGTTTGAATTTGTAGTGAAGAGAAACAATCTATGATGTGGATTTCTTTGGATTGGATCTTTCAAGCAATAATTTAAAAGGCCGAATTCTTTACAAATTTTAAAATATTTAAGGTATCAACTTTTTAAACCTATCATATTTTATTTTATTTGGGTCTATGCCTTTCTCGTTCTCAAATATGTCCAAATTAGTTTATTAGGTTTACGCATAATTCTCCATGTTCTTTTGAATTTAAACCAGAAACTTTAGGATGACGGTCATTTCCTATTTTACCTAGCAAGATGTGATCAATGTTATAAATTCTAGCAGACTTGCTTGCTATCATCTGAAGAGTATGTTGTTTGTTCCTATTTCTCAAACTTGTAACAGTACTGTTTTATATATTTGAGGACAATAGTCGGTGGAAAAACATGCATGAGATTGTCTGTATCTATATATGCTAGTAAATCAAATGAAAAGATGGTGACAAAATTAGAAATTATCAGATTGGTTCTTGTTTAAACTATGAAACATGCGGTTGACCAGACTCTCCAACCGTGCAAGTATATGTTAGAATAATATATGATTCATCCTTAACCCTCAGCTTAATCTTTTTGGTTGAATGGTTTCTCGACAAACTGGACCTTTCCCAATTAGAAAATCTCAAAGATGCTGTTGTTGGTGCTCTTGTACATACCCTGAAGAAAGCGCCACCTCTACGCCGAGACTTCTCCACTTCAATTGATTTGCCACAAGAATCAAGGTCCAAAATGTCGCGTAGGCACATTCAAGACCAGAATCAGATCTCTGCAATGGCAATTCCAGTAGTCCAGCCATCAGATGTTGTATCTTCACGACTTGTCGCTTCAAAGACAACAGTCGATGCACAGGAAGAGCTCCGGGGTTACAAGGCGATGGCGAAAGACTTGCTGCTCACTTGCTCAGTCAAGTTGGTAGGTCCAATGCACAAACCAACTAATGCATGAATACTAGAAGCTACTGGCATGTGTTATCGGAAGGACCGTCTCCATATTTGCATATATGTACAGCAAGCATTATGGTTTTTTAAGAGTTGCTGTCATGCTATATAGCTCAACGGTTCTATGTATATAGCTGGATATAATATGATATGATCACTAAGGCTTAATATTTGATTGAAGGTTTATTACTGGTTGGTCTTTAACCCTTTCTTTATTTTCTGCTGATAAACAGTTTATAATTGTATATATGACAGAAAATGTAGACTTCTCTGCCTTACACTGCATACATTTTCCCTCTTCTGCACTTCATATCTTCTTTATCTCTTGCTTGTTTAAACTATGTTCAAGTTGGTCGTGTGATTCTTTGCAGCCGAATTAATATATATATCATTGCATTCATTTGAGTTGTGGTAATTAGACTATGGGATCACTATATGAGATTAGATTGACTGATTAGCAATGGAGGCTAATCTTATATCCAAGTAATATTATTGTTGGGCTTGGCAAAAGGGTATGGATTCGGTCCGAAGTTAATGAGTAAACTTCCATTTGAATAGGTTCGGACTCGAGGATAGTAAAGCCTATTTTGATGCCATTACCGTCAGTACTTAACATAATGGTTTATGTATTGCTGGAAGCTCCAATGAGGCTGTTTTTGCCGAGGAATGAAATGGATGCAAGTATGGTAAACATGAAGCAGCTCTTATTTTTTATATAACTCTCTCGGAGATGGAAGAGAAGGAACTAAAAGCCTGACTCTTTGTTAGTTATATCCTATTAATTTTAATTATTTCCATTTAGAGAAGTAAAAAAGTTTATAAAATTTATATTTGTTAAAAGTTTTATTTAAATTTTGGTCTAAATGCACACACACACACACACACACATATATATATATGTATGTATGTATATATATAAGAATATATATTTCAACCGAAAAAGTAATAGATAAAAGTTTACAAGTCAGAATATATAATTCAATCGAAAAAGTATTAGATATAAGTTTATAAGTATTCCCGTAGATAAAATACTAATATTACACTGAACTTAGGCGTGACAATGCAAGAATCACCCTCCTTTTTCTCTTGTAACCGCTTTGGAACTTCTTTCTCTACTTCTTCTTCAACCTCCTGCTTAGAAACCTTTGGGGTAGGTTCCTTTAACTCTTTACCACTCCGAAGTGTGATAGCGCAAGCACTCTTCTTTGGATTCGTCTCAGGTTGACAAGGGAGCTTTTTTGAATTTTGTGCCTCCAACTTATTGATGGCAATCGCCATTTGATTTATTTGAGTCTCAAGATTCTGTATGCTGACTTGCGTATCTTGTTGAAATTTCATAGTATTCTGTTGAAAGTTCATAGTATTTGTGGCCAATGTCTTGACTATGTTCTTCAAAGAATTATTTTCACCATAACTTTGTCCCATTTGTTGCTGTTGTCTAGGCACATAAGGTTGTTTATATGGCTGAAAATTAGAACTTACTTGTTTTCCTTGATTGTTGCCATAACAGAGATTTGGATGATCTTGTCAACCCGGATTATATGTGTTTGAAAATGGGTCATACTTCCTTTGAGGTTGTCTCAAATAGCCACCCATTACCTGGGCTTCTTCAACATGGTCTTCTTGTAGAGTGGGATATATATTTGTAGGATGACTAACCATAAAACAAATTCCACAAGTCTTAACTTCCTCTTTCCTAGATACGACAAGTTGACGCACCAAAGAACTCAAATCATCTAATTTTCTTTCCAACGACGAAACTCCCATCTCATTAACATGTCTTGAACCATAATCATTCCGAGTTCCAAATTGTTGAGAGTTAGAAGCCATAGTTGAGATCAAATCCCATGCAGCTGCTGGTGTTTTATCAACTAACGCTCCTCCACTTGCAACGCCTATCATACTCCTCTCAGTCGATAAAAGACCTTCATAAAAGTATTGAATCAATAGTTGCTCGTTGATTTGATGACGGGGGCAACTTGTACACATCTTCTTAAATCTCTCCCAATATTCATATAATGACTCCCTGGTGTTTTGTCGAATGTCACAAATTTCTTTTATGATATTGGCAATCCTAGCAGCTGGGAAAAACTTCTCTAAAAATAACTTCTTCATCTCTGCCCAGGTTCTAATACTTCCGGCAGATAAATAATGTAACCA
>JAOTAX010000196.1:32438592-32453096 GCA_025629825.1 Erythroxylum guanchezii
TTGATTAAAAGAATTGAACGTCAACCTTTTTAATCTAGCGATTGATTGAATAAAAACACAAACTAGTTGCGCACCTACCTGTCAAATTAAACAATCAAATAATGACCCAGAAAAATAATTGATACTGGACTAATAAATCAATTGAAATAAAGAACAAAATTCTCACAATATGCAAAGTTCAATAACTAGGATTCCGTAAACTAAAAAATAAAAATTTAGTTACCCAATATTATAATTTTTCTAACTATTCCAACTGTCACTTACGTTGGGATTGTCATGGATATTCTTCTCTATTTGCTATCTGCGGCAGCCTTCTATCTTTTTAATCTCATGACCTCACGCACTGCGCCAACTCCTCCTTGTTTTAGCGCCTGTCCTTCCTGATTTGTTTGTCAATTAAAAAGCTCCAACCTTTGTTTAGTCCGCGCCAGTCTACTCTTCGATCTCCCCAACTCCACTCACTGTTGATTTTTTTTAAATCTCCACTCTCAGTCGCCGCCTACGCCCTTATGCTCCTTTTGCGCCTGCGTGATGTGACAATTTATTTGCCACCCTCCAAATCCCATGCGTGCTGCGTGCTGCTCATTTAATTTTTGCTTCCTGATGCGTCGTCATTCCTTCGTTGATTCCACACTGCCTTTCTGTTTTTCTTTAATTTGCTCCTTTTACTGTACGTTTTACAACATCCTGGTTCATCCTCCTTTGCTGCTTCAAAACGATGCCACTTGCTCTCCCTTATGCCCCCTAATGTTTTCGCCTGCTGCCTGCCTCCTTACTGTTGATGATTTTGACAACTTAAAAATGCTCCTTGATTTATTCCTCATTGCTGTAGCTTCTTGAAACGCAAGCTTACATGCGCTTTGTAATGTTGCTATGTCGTTTTGGTCTTGGGCTCCATGTGTTGCATTTCATGCTTTTAGTTGTTGCACGAAGCCATGTTTAATTAAAGTCAACATCTAGCTCAGCTCTTTTTATTCCAAAATTGTCGCAGTTCTTTTTATTTAGTTCCAAAATACACCTTGACATAAAACAAGATTAATTTCCATTAAGTATAACTTCAAACCTCAAGAATAAAGAAAATTAACACACAAAAAGATAGAAAATAATGACATTAATAGTCCTCATATAATTAATAACATTCTTGGTATTGCTTCTAATTTGAGTTTTCTTCATACAATAGATGATCACTATTAACATGTACATAGATGGATGAAATTTCTTATGTCTTAGTAATTTTAGTTAGTTCAATTTGAAAATTTAAAGGAGTCTTATAAACTGATATTTATGGACTTTCTTATTTCAAAATTTCTTCATATAATGCATAATCACCATTAAAATGCTAGTAATCTCGGTTATTTCAATTTGAAAATTTAAAAAAATTCATAGTTGTTAAGTTTTGTTTTAAATTTTAGTTTAATTTTTCTTATAAACTAATAAAAAATAAGTTTAAAGTAAAAGAACCTCATAATAAAAGGTTACTGGTTTTCTCATAGACCTTACATTTTAAAAAAATAAAAAAATATTTTTATAATTTCATCCACATTATTTATATAATTTCATTTAATTACTCTAACTTTTAATTTTATTATTCGCTTATTGACACATTATTGAAGTGTTAGTTGTATATCACATACATATCAACCTGTAAAAGGATATGGAAAGAAGAACTTTTCTTCACTATTCAAGTTAGAATATGGATCTTAAGTCTAGAACAATTGGAGGGTACAACAATTATCTGTTTCTTTCACTAAGTTTTCCAAGTCTTCTTGTTTCATGTTAGTCCATCTAAGCTTATCTTTGTGGACATTTTGGCTTATAAATTATTTGCATAGTGATTAACATGAAAAATATCTCTGTTTTATGTTAGTCATTAGTCCATGTCTTCGTGGACTTTTTACTTATGAATTATTTTCAAAGTGATCAACATGTGATTTGATTAAAGAATAGTAAGTAGCTAAAGAGAGTGAAAATGAACAAACCCGAGTTTAGGCAAAACAGTGAGAGCTCATCAAACAATAACTTTAAACATCAAACCAAAACTCAAAAGGAAGAAAGAAAGGTAAAGAGAATTCAATGTCATGAGTATCGAGGCTTTGGACATGTTCAACTAGAGTGTGCTAACATCTTGAAGAAGAGAAAAGGGTGAGCACTTGGAGTGGTAATGTTACGAACTAGTATAACGGGAGGCAAGACCCAACTTGGAAAAGGATTAAACAATTGGCCTAAGCCTATGAAGAGTGAAGAACGGTTACACAAAGCGCTTTATATATAGCAAGGGTGCCAAGGATTGAATCATCGAGAATGTTATGCGAGTTGCAGCTCTTCTTCTCATCTCTATGTTCTCTCTATTTCTCATCTCCCTTCTGAATCGTTAACTATACAATTCTTATACTTGTATTTCCCTTATCAAGCAATACAAATTTCCAGAATTCCTCCGTTAACTTCTTATCTACTGTTGCTGTTACATTATTTCCTCTTCTGCGTTAATTGTTCACTACAGATAACAAATTCGGAAGTGAAGAAAGGTTGTGAATAGTGCTGCATTAGTTACTTTGTATAGCAAAAGCCTAGTTATTTGCTTGACAGCAATTAAGAAGAAAGTAACTACAGAGGAAAAAGGGAGTAAATCGAAAATTTCGAGATAAACACAGAACAATCAGCTCAAGGCTTAACCTCAGATTATGATAGTGATGAAAGTGGTTCAGGTGATAAAAAGGAGAACATTTACGAGACTTACAAATTAATGTACGAAAAGAGTGAAAACATATAGGAAGAATGAAAGGTTGAAGGAAGAAAACTTCTGTATGAAGAATACTATTTAAGATTTGGAGAATAAATTGATGTCAACTTTAGATGAGCTTGGTGAAGCTAGACTGAAACTAATAAGTACCGAAAAGGGATTGAAGATGTTGAATGGAGGTATAGAAAAGTTAATAAAAATCGGTAAGGTTAAAGGGGATCTTCAAGACATTGGTTACAAAGGTGACTGTTCTAAAGTGAATGATGAGAAAGATGAAATATCCAGATTTGTCACAAGAAGAAAGTCCGAGGAAGAATCAAAGGTTTGTACTCAAATGTTATTTTTGTAGAGTTATTGGGCACATAAGGTTGAGATGCTACAAGATGTTACAAATGATGTTTCAAAGGAGCCAAAACCCAAAATCTAGATGCTCTCCATTAAATTTTCAGCAGCAGTCCAAGGTACCAAAGCACACTTGGATTAGAAAGGGTCAATTACAGGTACAAGACATTGTAAGGGAAAAACAAGAAATTGTCCAGATTCATAGTTAGTTATTGCTTGTGAAGAAACTATTCAGACAGAGGATAAATCAGTTACTTTAGAAGAAAAAACCGATAACAAAGATAATATGACGAGGAATAAGGCCAGGTTTGAATTTCTTCAAGGGGCACAAGGACTGTATACTTTACATTTTTGAAGTATTTTTTGTGTTGTTTTTAAAAAGAAAGAAAATGAAACGTAAAAAAAAAAGAGATTTGTCTTCTTTATTTCTTTAGTTTTTTTTGTTGCCACTGTCGTCCCATCTTTTTAGTAGTTTGCATTGTGACTTCTATTTGGCTCCACCAAAGACTTTTCAGCTCTCTCATCAGTATGAGTCTCTCTCTCAGATATCTCTCTCTCACACTACACTGGCAACACTTATCTTTATTTGCTTGGATTTATGAATTTGATCAATCTTATGAAGATGGATCTTATATCAATCTTATGAAGATGGAATTAAAGTAAGTAATGATATGTTAGCCTATGTACTAACTGGTGGTAAATTGTCATCTAGGCGTGCTTATAATTCTTCTGCTGAACCTACTACTGATTTTTATGTTTCTTCATTTGCTAAGATTGATTGTGTTGAAGGTATTCTTCGTTTTGACACTATTTTGTCTCAAAGGGGAGACATCAAATTGTTTATGGTAAATGTTCCATTCAGAAGGAGATTTCAAGGTATATGCGTGACTATTCGTCGTACTTTTTGATATCTTTTTGTCCCAAGAGGGAGAATGTATTTGTGCATCAAATAGTTATATGTCCAATTATCTCCTTTAGGGAGAGTTTTGACTATGTGACAAATAATGTCATAAATGGGGAGATTGTTAAGATATATGGTATATATCTTATTATTTGGTTTTGACATTTTTTTGATAATTAGACATCAAAGATAATATTGATAAGTTTAAAATTCAAATCCACGTTAATTAAATTTAATTAGGCAATAACAACTGGCTTGTGGTGTGACTAAATAACAATTCTTGTTCAACTTGGATTTTAAGGATAATGGTTTAAGTGTGATAGAACTCTATTTCGAGTTGGAGTGTGTATAGATCACGCCTATGGGTGTACAGAAGTGAGTTGCGTTAGATCTTGAGATTGTGCATGTGTGAAGACTCCTTGGTAAAGTGGGGAACAAGTACATGATTGATTTTGAGTGAATTACGTAACACACATTGGTGGTAGTAATGTAGAGTCTGAAATTGAAAGAGGGTGTACGTGTGTGTCTCCAGCTACATTTTTATCTTTTGGGTGTTAGTGTGGGACTCTAGCATTTTTCCTATCTTTGGTTGGCTGCAAGATTGCTGGGAATTTTGGCTGAGAGCTTTCAGCTTTGGAATTTTTAAGTTGAAGGGGTGCATATTGATTCACGCAACACATGTTGATGGGTGTATTTGTGCAGCCGTGAACTTCTCTATGAATTCCTTTTTGGGTGTGACTTCAGTTAAGTTAAATTGTGGATTAATTTTCGGTGTGTGTAGCGTCTCTCCTTGGACTGCGTTGGTGCTGTTTTTGGGTTAAGGGATTGCATATCTGTTGCAACCTTTTCTAGCCAATCACATCACTTAGCAGTACCATTGGTGCTGGAATTTTTCTTTGGTGCTGATTTTACATTATTAATTAATCCATCTTGTTGCTACGTTTTTTGTTGATTAGGTGATGTAAATGGGCTAAATAATTGTTGATGGCCAGTTGCATCCTTTCCTATTGTTGAAAAACAATTGAGGGTGGTCTTGGGTAATTTTGTGGCCATCGTTTTTTTCTTGGTGATGGAGTGCGAAAATTCCAGAAGTTTTCGTGACGTTGTAACTGTTGTTTTTGTTGTTGGTTTTGTGCAAAAAAATTTAACAGTTGTCGTGATTGTTGCAACGCTATTGGATTAATGTTTCTGTGATGAAACGTTTGTTGATTTGAGACGTTTTGTGGCTATTTTGCATGGGAAGTTTCAGTGACTACATAGAAGATTCATAGCAGCGTTCTTGGTAGACAACTTCTCATTAGCGTTCTTGGTAGACAACTTCTCGTTCTTTCTTTGATGAAGCATCATATTTAGGAGAGTTGCTTTTTATCTCAAGTGTTCTCTTTGTTTATGTTAGTTATTGTTTAATCACTTGAGTTGTTTAATTCATAATATTATCATTAAATATTGTTTGAGAAAATCCTCTATCGATATTAGTACAAGGTGGTTGTACTATTGAGTGTGAAATTCTTTCACGAATAGTGAAAACGAAAGATAATGCCAAGATTTGGGTAGTGTAGGCTCAGTAAAGCCTTGTATAAATTACTGTTGTTAGTGAAAGAGTTAAGTTAAGTAAGGGCTCCGCATATGTAAGCAAATTGTGCCGAAATGTGTTACTAAATTTCTGATGTTATTTATTATTTCACTTTTGATTGTTTTTATTTTTACTTATGCTAGAGACTGCAAAACTACTACCCTACGGTTTTTCAATATGGAAAGACCCACTTGTCGTGACAATTCAAGCTCGAATATTAGTTTTTGGTCAAGGAAGTTAAAACATAGTAATTGGAGGGACAAATATAGTACAACTATCTGCTTTCTCTCCTTAACTTTTCCAAGTCTTCTTTTTTGACGTTAGTCCATGTCACTATGAAAAAGTTTGTTTACTAGTTATTTCTAAAGTGATTAATAAGATTTTATTTATTAATTGAACATATAAGTTATTTATATATATATATATATCATTAAAAATATATAAACATAAATTAGTTTAATTTTTTGAATTCTCAATATTTAAAATTATAAAATTTCTATTAATATATTTGCATCTAATATTATCACTAATAAATTCCTAATCATAGAAGCATATAGGTCTAATATTATTCCTAATAAATTCTCAATGGTAGGGCAAGCGTTAAGGACTTGCCGTGTTCGTGACTTCGGTAGTAAATGGTAGTCTTTACACGGCAATTCATGCTTGAATATAGTTAAACATACTGGTCAAAAGGTCAAATATGGTACAGCCATTACCTGCTTTTTCTCCCTAAATTTTCCCAGTCTTCTTTCTTTCTGTTAGTCTGTGACTCTCTACCTTTGCGGAAATTTTACAATAAGCTTTATCATTGCAATGGTTGGGTAAGCGTTAAGGACTTGCCGTGTTCGTGACTTCAGTAGTAAATGGTAGTCTTTACACGGCAATTCATGCTCGAATATGGTTACACATATACAGCCATTGCCTGCTTTTTCTCCCTAAGTTTTCCAAGTCGTCTTTCTTTCTGTTAGTCTGAGACTCTGTGTCTTTGCGGAAATTTTACAAGTGGTAAGCTTAATCATTGCAATGGTAGGGTAAGCGTTGAGGACTTGCCTTGTTCGTGAATTCTTAATCATTGCAATGGTAAATTTTCGTCATGGCGTGTTTATGATTCTTCCAATATACTTGTTGATTTTTATGACTATACGTTTTGATACTGTTTTGTCCCAAGGAGGAGACATCAAATTGTTTATGGTGAGTATTTCATTAGGAAAAGATTTTAAGGTATATGCATAATTATTTGTTGTACTTTTTAACATCTTTTTGTCCCAAGAGAGAAATTTGGATGATTGGATACTTGATGTTCTTTGAAACTTAATGTTTGATTAAGGAGAAGTATTTGTCATATGGAATGTGCATTTGATTTATATTCCAATATATTATTTAGGAGAAGTTGCATATTTGTGACAAACGATGCCAAAAACAGAAAGATTGTTAGGATATATGTTATATATCTAAGTAATTAATTTTGACATTATTTATTAATTGAACATATAAGATATTAATTAGATAATGACTTGGATTCAAAAGCTATATGGATAATCTTGTAGTTGTGATACTGGTTCAGTCGGATTCTGCTGGGGCTGAACGTTATTGCTTGGATCCATGATTCTGTTTAACTTCGATTGAAGAATACCTGCAAAGCAAACAAGGCACACAGGGGGTTGATTCCCGGGAGGCCCCTCCGACGCTCAAGTTAGTCTTGCTTGAGAGGGAATTGGTCGCAGAGAACAGAGGAAAACTAGGGTTGTTATGTCGTACCTGTATCATGGCGAAATAGTACCTTATATATGACATGAATGCTAGGTTTAAGTCTTTACGTAGATCTTTATGTTTGCATGGGAGACTAACGCCCGATGGACCGTGGATGTGTGGAGATGGGCCTGGGCCTAGCACAGCCGACCCAACCAGATACAATCCTACACAATGTTGAAGCCTATTATCATGTTGGTAATAGAATTGTGTGCTGCTAGATTTTGGTGGACAAAAGAAAAAGGAAATTTATTTTTGTGTGTTTGAACTGGGATGTGATTGTTGCGTGATTGAAGTGGTCTTCTTGCTGGAGTCGAGTGCGGATGTATTATTAAGTGTGCAGTGAGGAGTTGGTATTATGCAGTCTTTGCTGAAGTTGATCTACGTCTCTATCCATAGCTGAAACAAATTTCATGGGTATGTGACATAACGACATTGAAGTGGGTGCGTTAATTGAAGATTGAAAATAAAACGCAGCTGTGGTCTGAGGGAGTTAGAAATTTGAATTCTTAAAAGACATATCTGGTGGTGTGCGTGTTTTTTTTTCAATTGAGGAACATTGTGGGTTTACTTAAAAATTCCAAGAGTCCATCATGTCCTCTCCTCTCCTGCTAGTCCCTCTGGTCACTCTTGGAAGTAGTATGCGTCATACAACTGGGCTGCAGAAAGAGGGACCCTTTACTCGTTTGATTGATCAATTTCGGCAAACAATGATCGCGCAAATCCAGAAGTTATGTTTACAGCAAGCCCGCACTAAAACCCCAGTGTTGTTTAAGTGAAGTTTAATCTTTCCTAAAGTTGTTCATCTCTTTTATTTCAAGTGTATTCAATTTTGTTTTTAGTTATTTTAATCATTTGAGTTGTTCGTTTAATTGTTTTTATTATTAAGCAGTGTATGTAAATCTTCTGTCGAGGTTAATAAGAGACGGTCGTACTATTAGATGCGAAAGTCTTCACGAAAAGTGAGATTAAGAGATAGTGTTAAGGGTTGAGTGGTGTCGGTTAAATAAAGCTTTGGATAAATCTATTGTATTTCGGTAAAAGTGATTAAGTTAGGTAAGGACCCTGCAGACGTAAGCAAAGTGTGCCGAACTGTGTTACCAAATTTTCGATGTTAATTTATTTTTTGTCCTCTTAATTTTGCTAATTTTATTTGTTTGCTAGATGAGAAACTACTACGCCCTTCGGTTTTTCACGTAAGTTTCTTTTGTTTCTTTTTCTAGGAAGCTATATAAGTATATGTTTTTCTATTTCTTCTTTAAGAAAAGTATTAAAAATTGTATTAATGACTCTTCTTAAATAATTACAGTTCTCTTTCCTATGTTTCGATTTAAAAAATTGAAAATTGTTACTTTCCCCAATTTTCCATTTCGTCCTTATTTGACTACATGTTTTATAACTTGACTGTTTAGTTCATGGATTATATAACCATAATGGAATGATCATCTTTAATTTCTTGAATTCTCAAGAAAATGTAATGTGAAGCCTAAGCTTAAATTAATTTACTAAAAGTGCAAAGAAAAAATAATTGGAGTTGTTGATATTTTTAAGAATATTTGGAATTAGATTTAAATCAAATTAAACTTAATATGTTCTCATCAAATCAACTTTGTTCAGGTTTTAATCATTTTTGTAATTCATATAAAAATCACCCTCGTATACTACCTTCAAAAGTAGCAAATTTATATTTTAGTTTAAAAAACTAAAAATATATAAATTTCATACTTATTAAGTTTTATTTTAAACTTTAGCCTAGACTTTCTTGTAAACGAATAAAAAAGAAGCATAAGTTTCAACCAAAAGAAAGGTTATAAGCCTTCTCTCAAATATAAAATACTGAAAAAATTAAAAATATTTTTATGAGTTCATTCACATTAGTTATTTATTTTTATTTGATTATTCTATTTTTATTTTATTTTTTATTGATTAAGACATAGATTTCTTTCTTTCTCATAGTCCATGTATTTGTGGAAAAAAATTCCATTTTTCTTTCTGTTAGTCCATGGCTTTGTGGAAAGTTTGCCCACAAGTCATCTTGAGATTAATCAACATAGTAAGGTCTAACTTGATTGATATTTCTTGCATTTTTTTTGTCATCGTTTCATACATATATAAGCATAATATAACCACATTTTGTTAATTTAAAATCTTGAAGACAATTAATAATTGTCTCCTTATTCTTTAATTGCCTTTTGAAGATGCAAAAAAAAAAAAAAACTATATGCACTAACCCTAAAGATAAATGTAATGGTCAAAATAAAAAATATTTAAATATATCAAACTATAAAAAATATTTAAATTCATCTAAATAAAAAATAGATCATATAATAATCTGAACATGCCAGGGACTCGCTATGCTCATGACTTCGATTGTAAATGGTAGGATAGGCGTTAAGGACTTGCCGTGTTCATTACTTGAGTAGTAAATGGTAGTCTTTACACGGCAATTCATGGTCGAATATGGTTAAACATACTGATTAAAAAGTCACATATGGTACAGCCATTACCTGCTTTTTCTCCCTAAGTTTTCCAAGTCTTCTTTCTTTCTGTTGGTCTGTGACTCTGTCTCTCTGCGGAAATTTTACAAGAAGTAAGCCTAATCATTGCACTGAAATATTTTCAAACATAAAACCTACTCAATATATTATGAAAACTTCAAAAATTATTAGAGAGAAAAAAATATTTTTATATCATTCTATAACTATAGTGAAAACTAAGAGTCTATTTTTTGTATACATATAAGAAAGAATGATAGTCTTACAAAATAAATGATTTGGAATACTATTGTTCCAACAGCGGTGACTTGATAATTGATGCTCCTCTTATAGTCATATTTTGTGATGAAACGTTTGTTGATTTCAGACATGTTGTAGCTACTGTGCATGAGAATTTTTATTGACCATATCAAAGATTCATAGCAGCGTTCTTGGTAGACAACTTCTCGTTTTTTCGTCGATGAAGCGACAAACTTAGGGAAGTTTTTTTTTAAAAATCTCAAGTGTTTTCTTTGTTTATGTTAGATATTGTTTAATCACATGAGTTGCTTATTTCATAATACTATTATTAAACATTGTTTGAGAAAATTCTCTGTCGAAGTTAGTACGAGGTAATCGTACTATTGGGTATGAAATTCTTTCACAGATAGTGAGGACGAGGGATAGTGTCAAAGGTTGGGTGGTATTGACTCATTAAAGTCTTGTATAAAACTATTGTTATTAGTGAAAGGATTAAGCTGAGTGAGGACCCCGCAGATATAGGCAAAGTGTACCGAACTGCGTTTTCAAACTTTTGATATTATTTGTTATTTCACTTTTGATTGTTTTCGTTTTTGTTTGTATTAGAGATTATCACAATAAAATTAGAAAATTTGCTGAAACTACTACCTTTGCCGTATTTCAATATGGAAAGACCCACTTGTCGTGTGCTCGAATAATAAGTTTTTGGTCAAGGAAGTTAAACATAGTAATTGGAGGGTCAAATATAGTACAACCATCTGCTTTATCTCCTTAACTTTTCCAAGTCTTCTTTTTTGACGTTAGTCCATGTCACTTAGAAAAAGTTTGTTTACTAGTTATTTCTAAAGTGATTAATAAGATAAGGTGCAATTTGATTGGAAAATAGTATGATATATATAATATTTCTTAAATAATTTATATAAAATTATTAATATAAAATTATCATTAAAAATATATCAAAATAAATTACTTTAATTTTTTGAATTCCCAATATTTAAAATTATAAAATTTCTATTAATATATTCGCATCTAATATTATCCATAATAAATTCCTAATCATAGAAGCATACAAGTCTAATATTATTCCTAATAAATTCTCATTGGTAGGGTAAGCGTTAAGGACTTGCCGTGTTCGTGACTTCGGTAGTAAATGGTAGTCTTTACACGGCAATTCATGCTCGAATATGGTTAAACATACTGATTAAAAAGTCACATATGGCACAGCCATTGCCTGCTTTTTCTCTCTAAGTTTTCCAAGTCTTCTTTCTTTCTGTTAGTCTGTTACTCTGTGTCTTTGCGAAAATTTTACTAGAAGTAAGCTTAATCATTGCACTTAAATATTTTCAAACATAAAACCTGCTCAATTATGAAAACTTCAAAAATTACTAGAGAGAAAAAAACTTAATCTCTTTTGATTTCGTTCTTAGAGAGAAAAAAATATTTTTATATTATTCTATAACTATAGTAAAAACTAAAAGTCTATTTTTTTAAAATATATAAGAAAGAATGAGAGTCCTACAAAATAAGGGATTTGGAATAGTATTGGTCTAACAGCAGTAACCTGATAATTGATGCACCTTATCTTATAGTTATATTCTTACCCAATAACACGATTGACTCGTGTTACCTCAACAATTTTTGATAATAAAGACATGAAATCAACAATTCAAGTGATTAAACAATAACTAACATAAACAAAGACAACATTTAAGATAAAAATCAACTCCCCTAAATATGCCACTTCATCAACGAAAGAACGGGAAGCTGTTTGTTAATGGGCATTTTATATTGATTTTAGATACATAATTTACTAAACTCTTGTTCGTTTAATGTTTAAATTGCACTAATTAAGAGTTATTTGTTTTAATTTTATGCACATATTAAATTTGGAACGTTTAAAAGCATAAAGCAAGAAAAGCTTTTCAAAGGAAGCAAGGACAAGAAACGACACCGTAGCAGCCCATGCCACCTAAAAACATAATTAAGGCTTTAAATGATTGAATGTCATAAACAATGATATTTAATTTGCCGAAAAATTAATCAAGCAACATACTTGAGACTAAAACGTAGACCAACCTTAGGATCTTGTGTGAGGATACCTAAGATTAACGAACTGAATTTTAGGCTTCTAGTATTGAATGTCTTTTATTCAAAATTATATATGAATCAAGTAAGTAACTCGGATTTAGAAGAGAAAGGAATTCCTATGAACATTGGGTTCGACTTGCTTAAGTGAAGTAAATCCTAAATCAATTCACCATTACAAGTTTTGGTGTCTAATCTAATTGAAATCCGATACCTTAGCCAAATTTTGTCATTTGATTAAGTATAGTCGTTTTTAATTCATACTTTGCATCTTGCATATTTCTTTGATTCACTTATTTTATTTTATTTTCAAATCAATTAATTCTTGATCGTCTGAGTAATTTTGCATCGTTTAATTTAATTGTCTTGCGTGTTGGAATCCTTTACGATATCCGGTCATTACCATTTTATATTACTTGTCGACGAGGTACGCTTGCCTCTAGTTTGATCTAGCTAAAATTTAATTTATATTGCTTTGTTTAGACCGAAACATTGTCCGTCGAAAGATCTACTGTGAGGTGCCAATATCTTCACTAAAAATCCCACGCACAACAACCTCAAAAACATCTCAAATCAACAAACGTTTCTTCACCGAAATGTCATACACAAAGGGCTGTAAAAACACCAAGGCTATTGGAAGTTTTTCGCATGAAAACCACTATCATGGATAACCCAAAAATCCCTCACAATAGACAAAAATTGTAGCTCCTCCAATATGGAAAAATTACCAATAAAATAAACGTTTCTTGACTAAAACGTTGCAAAAAACGGATCGGCAAAGTCCATGACACCACAAAAACCAGCTACTGAAATTGCCCTCAATTTTCATTGGACAGCGTGAAATAATGCAGGAGCCAAATCGTGCACGATCAACAATTTTCCAGCCCACAAAATCACACTAGAATAGAGAAACGCAGCAGCCAATGTGGATCAAGAATCAACTTGAAATCCAACAATCAAAGATCATTCAAGATTTAAAAAAAAACCCAGCAGCTATATATTTCACCACAGAGACAGATTATGCAGTCAAAACACACGACAACTACTGAAAAATTAAAGCTGCAAAAAGACTTCCAATAGACAATGAAGACTGCTCACTGGACTCCCCATCAACAACAACGATTGAAGGAAAAAGACAGTTGCAAGGATTTTCACGCAATCACAAAATTGCCCAGCCATCTTAGTCACGTCATGCTTCAGAAAAATCAGCAACCGATGGATTTATATGTTGACCCAATCAGCTGCCAACACATCAACAAAATCGACAGCACAATGTAGCCCTCAAGCACACTCACGACAAAACTCTTTTTAGCAACACTTACACAAAGAAATTTCCATTGATGCCCTTCAGCCCACATGGTCATAATCAACTAAACCTCTAGTAAAGATAGAGTTCAATCACATCTAAAATATTATCCAAGATAGCTTTTTTTTTAAATCCAAGTCAAATTAGAATTATTGTCTAATCACACCAAGTCATGGTCCAGCTATCATCACCCAATTAAATTCAATGTAAATCTTGAAGCTACATTATCTTATTTGTCCAATTATCTAATAATGCAAAATTAAATAATAAGATATATAACATATATCTTAACAAGAACTATAAATTCTACTCCTATAATAAATGATGATAGCCGTACTGATTTATAGTTAAAAAAATGTTAAAATATATTATTATAAGATAAATTATTTATTTGTTTTCTAACTCTTTAAAGTCTTTCTTTTTTCCTAGTATTCTACTCTCTAGCACATTAATTACGCAGTTATATATATTACACTATTTGCTATCTTTTTCAAAAATTTTAAATTTAAACTCAAATTTATTTATATCTATAAATGATTAATATTAAGATCAATATCTTCAATAATCTATAATATTTAATTCATTTATACGTACACTTATACAAACATTTAAACTAAAATATGAGACAATTTTCTATTTCAAAAATTAGAGTTCAAAAATAAATTAAAAAGTAAATCTTAATTATAGTACTTATAGTTATTACAATTGTAATAATAACTAATAGGAATTGTTTCATAATAAGACCTCAAGTAAGATATTCATTTATTCTCTCTATCACTTACTGACAACCTCTGAGCGACGATGAGGAGAATATTTGTTAGTGGCTTTATTTTCTATCTTTTTATGTGTTAATTTTCTTTGTATTTGAGGTTTGAAGTTATACTTAATGGAAATTAATCTTGTTTTATGTTAAGGGGTATTTTGGAACCAAATAAAAAGAACTGCAAACAGTTTGGAAAAAAAGAGTTGAACCAGGCATTGAACCTAAATAGACATGGCCTCGTGCAGTGAATTAAGTGGTGAGCAATCCAGACCAAAACGCAGTGCACGCTAGGAACATCTGCCAAGGAAAC
>JAOTAX010000196.1:32453196-32463965 GCA_025629825.1 Erythroxylum guanchezii
AAATCGACTGTTCACCAGTACCAGTATGCATAACAATGCCAAATCAGTCCTAATCACTCTTACCCCTAGCCAATTTATTATTCTACCCTTCCCGTCGGGGGTGGGATGTTACAAGAATTATAATATGAAAGATGTTATTCAAGATCTGGAGATGAAGTTATTATCAACAAAAGATGATCTTGATGAAACAAAGCTAAAGCTGATCAATACAAAGAAAGGAATAACAATTTTAAATGACAGTACCGAGAAGCTAGACGAATTGCTAGAAATTGGCAAAAAGAAAGAGAATTTTCAAGGTGTTGGATATAAAGGTGAATGCTTTCAGGTGAATAATGAGCAAAATAGTGAAGCTATATTTGTCAAAGAAGCAAGATCAATTAATTAAGGAGAAATTTCATAAAGAAGTAGAAAGTTTATGCCTACATGTCACTTTCATGGTGTAAAAGGTTACATAAGGCCAAATTGTTACAAACTATTATAAATGTTATTTTATAATGCTCAAAATAGAAAATTCAGACATTTTTGGATGAACTTTTAGCATCGGAGGCTACCAAAGCAGATTTGGGTTTGAAAGAACTAATCGCAAGCATTTATGGCTCTTAAATCCATGCGCCCTGCTTCTCACAATGAATGGTACTTTGACAGCAGGTGCTCAAGGCATATGACAAGTGAAAGAAGTTATTTGATGAATTATCAAAGTTGTATGGATGGTCATGTTACATTTTGTGATGAAAAGAAAGCAACAGTGATTGGTAGAGGAACTCTGTGCATAGATGGATGGCCTCATTTCAAAAATGTGCTTCAAGTGGATGGTTTAAAAGCTATCTTGGTGAGTATTAGTTAGCTTTATGATGATGGGATGTTACTCAAGTTCACCAATGATGAATGCAAGGTTTTAAACCAACAAGGAGATTGTATACTAAAAAGAAGAAGATCGGTAGATAATTGTTATATGTTGTAGATTATTACTTCTTGTATTTTAGCCACATATGATGATATGACTCTATGGCACCAAAAGCTTGGCCATGCCAATTATGATATCATAAACAAGTTAAACAAATTTGAAGCAGCAAGAAGCCTGTCTATGATGAACAAAGATGACAAGAATATTTATAACACTTCTCAAATGGTTAAAGCAGCAAGAAGCCTGTCTATGATGAACAAAGATGACAAGACTATTTATAACACTTCTCAAATGGGAAAATAGACGAGAGTACCACATAAGAAAGTAAGAAATGTTACAGCTTCTTGAGTACTGGAATTGATTCATGTGGATTTGGTAGGCCCAACACAACATGCTAGTCTTAGTGGGATGAGGTATTTCTTGACATGTGTTGATGACTACTCAAGATATACTTGGGTAGCTTTCTTGAAAGAAAAATCATATGCATTTAAGGCATTTAGAAGCTTATGTGATTGTTTACAAATCAGAAAAATATAGCGAATTTAAGGATCAGATCTAATCATGGAAGGGAGTTTAAGAATACAAGCTTCAACAGCTTTTGTGATAGACATGAGAATATAGAAGAGTTCTCAGCACCTAAAACGCCACAACAAAATGGAGTTGCAAAAATGAAGAATCACACTCTTTAAGAGATGGCCAGGTCCATGGTAAATAGAAGAAAAATATCAATGAGATTTTGGGCGGAAGTAATAAACACACTGTGTCACATATGCAACATAGTTCATCTTGGAAATATCTTGAACAAGATGCCTTATGAGCTTTGGAGAGAAAAGAAACTAGATGTTGGCTACTTCTATATGTTTGGCAGCAAATGCTACATTCTCAGAGATCAAGAACAACTTGGGAAGTTTGAAAGTAAAAGTGACGAAGGCATCTTCCTTAGATATTCAAACCATAGCAAGGCATATCGTGTGTTCAACTAAAGAACTAAGAACTTGTGAATGTTGTTGTAAATGATGTGTACCAAATGATTGATAAGGTGGTAAAAGAGAATCTTTCAAATCAACTTCACACATCATATCAGAGGCGCAATGGAGTTAAAAGCAGAGAACATCCAGACTCACAGTTAGTTGTTTCCAAAAAAGAAACCAATCAGATAGAGGACCAGTTGGTTGCTTCTAAGGAAGAAACCATTCAAAAAAGAACTGATGAGGTTAATTTATCTGATGTAGAAATAGACTTGGTGGATAACAAAGACTCAAGGCAACTTAATTTCAAAAAAGATCCTCCATCACGAATCAGACGAAGTCATCCTATTGAGAATGTGATCGGTAAGATTAGTGATAGAAGAAAAACTAGCAAAGGAAAAAGAATAGATTATCGGGAACTTGCAAGGCTTATATGCTACACTTCCTCATTTGTACCAAAGAATGTGAAAGAAGCGTTGCATGATGAGTTCTGGTTGCTACAATGCAAGAAGAGTTGGCAAAGTTTGTTCGAAATGATGTATGAGAATTAGGGTTAGGGCCATCGAATGTGAACGTAATTGTAACAAAATGAGTGTTTCATAACAAAACTAATGACAGAGGTAATGTGACCAGAAATAAGGCCAAGTTAATTGCTCAAGGATACTATGAAATAGAAGCCATTAATTTTTAAGAAACATTTAACCTAATAACGCTTGAGTCAATTAGACTTCTCTTGGCCATAGTATATGTGAAAAGATTCAAGCTTTACCAAATGGATGTGAAGAGCAAGTTCTTGAATGAATTTCTACAAGAAGAAATATATGTTAAGCAGCCAAAGTGTTAAAAATCGATATGAGACACGACACAACGCATAGGCTTTAAGTTTTTGTGTGAAATGAAAAGAGTTGGATTACTAGTAGGAAGGATAATTATGATACTTATTTCATATAAAGTAACATAATTAGCTAATTATCAACACAAGTGTAGCTTTTGATTAGGCTTGACATCGACCCGGGTCAGGTTTGATTCTCACAGTTTGATTAATTTTTTAATTTAAAATTTTAAAATAATGCTATTTTACTTAAAATATTTAAATTTTAAATTGAATTGAATAGTATGAGCTTGAGTTTGAGTCAAACTTGAAACTTACAAATTGAAAAAAATCAAAAACCCAACCTAAATCTTGCCGAATTGAGTTAGACGAAAATTATTCCCTCTACTTTTGATGGTGTAAAAACTTTTCAAGATTATTTACACAGCACAAAAGAATTTGATTAAAATAAAAAAGTTGTAGAGACAATTGTTAAAAATAGTAGAAACATAAATGACATTATAACTATCTATCTTACTAGGAATGATATTTTAGGCCAGATATAGTCCGAATTGAGAGATGGCTAGAGATTAACAAGCCAAATTCAGATTAAGTGACCAACAGGTATGATTTTTAAAAATAAAATTGAGTTTTGAGCTTGGGTTGTCTAAGCCCAGTCAAACTCAACTCGAAACCTGTCACCATATAAACAAAATGATGTTATTTTTTAAATTAAAATCTAATAAAAATTTTCTAAAAAATAAATACAGCTATATACTTGAATAAGACTGATCCAACCCTAATTTGTGCACTTAAGCTCGCCACATCTCAGCCCAACTCCATTTGTCTATGATTATCTTCGGACAATAATTTGGGTACATGGTCTAAGATTGACATTTTCACGAGTCAACCCATTAAACAAACTACATTATCTTCTTCTCATCTACAGATTGGTGGCCAGGAAGTTGAGTGTCTACGGCATCATAGCAACCCTAAATGATAAGTAAATCTGATAGAAAAACTGAATTGAGAAAGGTGAAAAACTATCTCATCTTATCGAGTTAAAGGTATTTATACAAAATGTCTTAAGAATGAATAACAAACATAACTAACTATAACTAACTATGACTAACTAACTTAACTGTCAATTTATCAGTATATAATTCTAACACCCCCCTAAAACTGGTGAGTATATATTATGTATGCCCGGTTTGCTAAAAGAATCTTTAAAAGCAGTAGAGGAAAGTCCTTTGGCAAAGCAATCAGCTAGTTGATTTTTGGAGGAAACAGGAAGTAAGACAATAACACCAGATTGTAGTCTTTCTCGAACCACATGACAATTAATGTCAATGTGCTTTATGCGTTCGTGAAAAACGGGATTTTGCACCAAGTACACTGCAGACTGGTTGTCACAAATAATGGTGTTGGAATAGTAGCAGACATCTGTAGTTCATCGAGGAGAAAATGCATCCATTGCACTTCATATGTTGTAGTTGCTAATGCTCTGTATTCGGCTTTTGAAGAACTACGGATGACAGTGTTTTGTTTCTTGGTTTTCCAATAAATTAAGGAAGAGCCAAGAAACACACAATATCCTAGACAAGTGCTCCAATCCGAATCTGAGAAAGCTTTGAGCTTAACTTGACTGTCAGAAAAGAAGAAAAGACCTTGTCAAATAAAACCCTTTAAATACCAAAGTACTTTGTGAGCAGCAACCAAGCGATCCATTGTAGGAGAATCAAGAAATTATGCTCACGGTTGCATAACAAATGTGATATCTGGTCTAGTTGTAGTCAGATACTGAAGCCTGCCGATTAATGTTCTGAATTGTGTAACATCTTCCAATTTCACACCTTCATCCTTTGAGAGCTTAGTTTCTGGTAAAATTGCCATGGAGACTGGTTTTGATTCTAAAAACAGAGTAGCTTTGAGTAAGTCCAATGTGTACTTCTTTTGACAAATATTGATGCCATGCTTTGTCCTTGCCACTTCAAGTCCAAGAAAAAAAATTGAGTTCTCTGAGATCTTTAATGGTAAAAGTATCATGTAGGTGTTGTTTGATGTTATGAATCGCTTCCATGTTATCACTAGCCACGATGACATCATCCATATATACCAAAAGTGCCACGAAACCTTCACTTCCAGTTTTGAGAAACAAAGTCTGATCCGATGTAGCTTGTTTGAAACTATACTGAAGCAATGATGAAGTCAATTTAGCATTCCATTGAGGTCTAGCTTGTCTTAAGCCATAAAGAGATTTAACCAATCTGCAAACTTTGTTTCTAGTACCTTCATAGCCCTTAGGAAGCTGCATATATACTTCTTCATCAAGGTCACTATGAAGAAAGGCATTGTTGATGTCGAGTGGATGTAAATGCCACCTTTTGATTGTTGCTAATGCAAGGAGAAGTCGTATTATTGTCATTTTGGCCATTGGACTGAAAGTATCCAAAAAATCTATGCCTTCTTGTTGGGTGTAGCCTTTAGCAACTAGCCTAGCCTTGTATCTTTCCATTGATCCATCTGCTTTTCTTTTAATTTTGAAGACACACTTACATACGATTACTTTCTTTCCTGTTGGCAAATCAATTAGCTCCCAGATGCTATTTTGCTGTAGAGCCTCTATTTCTGCTTGCATTGCTTTTCGCCAATATTCATTCTTAACTGCTTGTTCATAAGTTTGTGGCTTATTTTCTTGATCCACTGCAGCTGTAAATGCATAATGCTTAGGAGTTAGTTTAAAATGAGAAAAAACGTTAGAAAGTTGATAAGGACTTGTTCTTTGAGTAGCCATGCATTTATAGTCAGTTAGGTATTGCGACATGGACTTTGTTCTAGTGCTTCGTATTAATTGTTGATTCGGATGCTGTTAGATGGGAGCTTGATCATGAAGTTGATTCTCAGGTTGAACAGATGAAGAAATAACTTCTGGTGTGGGTGAAACAAAATCTGATAAGGTGACATCCATTACTGGTAATGCTGAAATATCAAGAATATGTTGAATGTCATCATATAATGATTGAACCGATGAAGAAGGCAAAATTAAGTGATCAATGCTTGGCTTATCAGAAGTACGCATATCAGATGTTAGTGTGGAAAAAGGAAATATATGTTCATAAAAGAATCATCTAAAGAAGTAAAGATAGTTTGAGCTTGAAGATCAAAAAGTTTAAAACCTTTAATACCTGGAGAGAAACTAAAGAAAACAGATTTGATACTTTGGGAATCAAATTTGTTTTTAATGTTAGAATGATTTGAAGCAAAAGCAAGGCAGGCAAAAGACTCGTAAATTATTGAAATTTGGTGGTTTGGAGTATAACGCTTCAAAAGGTGATATGATGTTAAGAACAGAAGTGGGTATTCTGTTGATCAAATAAATAGCATGCAACACACATTCACCCCATAAATGAATAGGTAATTTTGCCTGAAATCGTAAAGCTCTTGCTACATTCAAAATGTGCTGATATTTTCTTTCTACAATAATGTTTTGTTGAGGAGTTTTAATGTAAGATGTCTGATGAACTATGCCTTTGGAGTCATAGAAAGCTAGAACATTAAACTCTTGCCTATTATCACTTCGGATACACTTAACAACACTACTAAATTGAGTAGAAACATAAGAAATGAAATTTTGCATGATTGTTCTTGCTTCAGATTTGTTTTTCATCAAAAAATCCAAGTAAATCTACTAAAATCATCTACAATAGTAAGAAAATACCTATCTCCTTTAAAAGTTGGAGTATAATTGTCTCCCCAAATATCAATGTGAATCAGATCAAAAACAACATTGCTAACAGAGGTACTGATAGGAAATATGTCACAAGGTTCAACATTAGAAACAAAGGGAACTAACAATTTTAATCGAGAAAAAGAAAGATAGCCTAGCCTAGTATGCCATAGTAATCAAGTTTCTTTATTACAGGTAACATAATTAACAACAACAGCATTTGAAACAATTGAAACAAGTAAAACAATACTCAAATTCATCCTGTATAATGCATGGGAATGATCAGCAACCCCAATCATCTTCCATGGCTGGATGCTCTGGATTATACAATGAGAAGATGAGACAATTATGCAACAAGAAAGATCATGAGCTAATTTAGCTAATTTACTAATGAATATAAGATTGAAAGTAAAATCTGGCACGCATAAAACATTTAAAAGTTTTAGAGAGTTATTCAAATAAACAGTGCCAATGTGAGTAACTTGAACCCTACACTTGTTAGGAAGATTTACATAAACATTGTGAACTTGTTTATAAGAGTGAAAAAAATGCTAAAGAACATGCAATATGATTTGTAGCACCAGTATCAACAATCTATTCACTGCAATGGGAATTATTGATAGTAGAAATATTTAAAGAAATATGGAACCAAACCTAAAATGGACTTTGTCTACATAGGATTTGGCAAAGTCACTGCATTAACATGATGAGAGGTAGAGGAAAGACCTTGTAGTAGCTGTAACAATTGATCATACTGATCCTTAGTGAACTGAAAATTAGAAACCTGGTCCTCTGTATTTTCAGAGTAATGATAATTAACAGATTGAGCAGTAGGATCATCAATATCAACAACATTAGCATACACTCGATTGGAAGGTTTCTTGGAATTCTTTAGATTGGTAGGATACCCATGCTTCTTGTAGCATCTGTCAATAGTACGACCCTCCTTTCCACAATGGTTGCAAGTTGGTGTTATTGAACTGTTAAAGAGCTTTCTTGGTGCAGAAGCATTAGCACCTTTAACAGCTAAAGCACTAACGTCAGATGCCAAAGGTCGTTCTTGTTGAAAAACCAAAGAGAATGCCTTATTCAAGGAAGGCAAAGGATCCATCAATAGTGTTTGTGATTTCACAGTCGAATAGTTTTCATTCAGTCCCGTAATGAAAACCATGACTTGATCATTCTCACGAAAGTCCCTAATGTTCTTGGAAAGACCACATGAACATTGAGTATTACAAGAACAAGATGGAAGAGGATGCAAGATTTGCAACTCATCCCACAAGATTTTGAGCTTAGTAAAGTATTCATGCACAGAAATAACACCTTGTTGACAGGTATAGATTTCAAGCTGAAGATCACATATACGAAAAGAGTAGCTTTGAGCAAACCTAGCTTTGAGATCATTCCAGATCTCATAGGCAGAATCCAACCAAATTTTGGATTGTGTAATAGAAGGTGAAACAGAATGAATAAGCCAAGAGATTACCAAATTGTTGCATCTTTCCCAAGGAACAAACAAAGGATCGGAACGAAGTGGTTGCAGAATTGATCCATTTACAAAGCTAAGTTTATTCTTGGATAGAAGTGACATTTTCATGGCTCTTTGCCATTGATGATAATTCAATCCAATTTAAAACCGAAGAAATAAGAATAAGAGTTGGATTCCCATTCACATGAAGATAATAAGGACTGGAAGGATTATCTTCTGGTTTTGACGTTGAACCAGAAGTATGATTATTAGCTGTCCAGGCACTGAAATTAGCCATAGCAGCAAGGTTCAATTAACGAAAGATGTAAAGACTGTAAAAAAACTATAAAGTTTCTGTTTGATTGCAAAGAAAATGTAATAAAATCTAGAAAACTTAGAAAGATTCCAGAAATACTGGAGAAACGGAAGTAATTCGCTTTGATACCATGATAGAAAAATTGAATTGAGAAATGTGAAAAACTATTTCATCTTATCGAGTTAAAGGTATTTATACAAAATGTTTTAAGAATGAATAACAAACATAACTAATTATAACTAACTATGACTAGCTAACTTAACTGTCAACTTATCAGTATATAATTCTAACAGAATCAAATAAGATTTTCTTTATTTATCATAGCAATATTTTTATTATATTTTAAACAAAAATTTAAAACAAAACTAAAAAAAAGATTATCTTTATTTATCAAAGGAGTTAAAACTTAATTAAAAAGGAAGGCTGTTAAATAAAAATAAATTAATTTATTTTAGTTTATAAAAATTAATTAATTTACAAAAATTGATTGATTTATTAATAAACTGATCAATTTTTAAATAATAAAAATTATTAAAATAAACTGAATTAAAAATTTAATTGATTGAAAATTTTAAATTAATTCGTTTATAATAGTTGAATGTTTTAATAATTAGTTATTAATATAAGTTCATATAAATTTTTTAAAAATAATTAAAAAAATCTTTTAAAAATATGGTTAGGGGTCATACTTCATAAGGCCTATTTGTGAAAGGGCGCGCCTTTCTAGCTTTAACTTTCACCGTCGTCTGGCGATGACGAACCGACGAAGAGTTCGACGTCTTTTAAGACACCAATGAAAGAAGACTTCCTCAGCCAGTGAATGGCAACTATTTGGACATTATTATTCTCAAAATCTAGAGACGGTAACTAATATTGTCTATTCGACAATACGAGGAGTAATCTTGAATTATTGATTTATGTTTTTATTGTATAGTGGGCTCTTTTTGGGGATTAAAATGAGTAGTTTCCACTTGCTAAATTCATTAGTCACATACGATTTTGAAAAGAAAAAACATATTACGATATTTTCTTTAGAAATTGTCTATAATTTCCAGACAACTCAAAATTGTTTATTGAACATAATATATCGAATTTAATGTATATTTGTACCTTAAAAATCACATGTAATCTTGATTAATTGACATACTTAATGATGAACAAAAACATTTGTAACATGCAAATAATCATATCAATGTTCAGAATCAATAACACAACTTCTTTAAAGACCAACAATAAATCAACAATAAAACATGCTTTAAAACTAATCAATAAATCAATATGAAAGTAAGAAACTTAATAGTGAAATAAATACTAAGATTTACATGAAAATTTCATCTAGTGTTTAAAAAAATCATTAACCAAATCGACAAGCAAATCTATTATTTAAATAAAAATTTACAAAGTATAATTTTTCATCCTAAAAATATAAGTTGTTTCAAAAGTGAAATCAAAGTTAATATAAAAATTAACAAGCTCTCAAATCATGCCGAAAATAGTTGAAAAATAATGATAATATTTTTCTACTTACTATCTCTCTCTTTTTCTCACCAATCTAAATAATAATAATAATACTTTTCTACTTGATGTCTTTCTTTTTTCTCTCACTTTTTTATATTTTAATCGTGCTTTTGATATTTTAAAATAGATTTTTTTACACGGTACATGATCACATGTACAACCATGTAAATGATTGTACTTCTTTCAATGTCACTTAAATCTCATATATATATATATATACACGGTTACATAGAGTTAAATGGTCATCACACATGGTCCTATATATTATGAACACGGGCATATACGTTTGTGTATATATCTTCGCCTTTCATGTCCTTTATAACACAGCTCTAGAGACTTATACAATTAATCCATACAATATTGTAAATAAAAAGACGCAAGCGTTTAGCACCTTTTATGGTTGTGTCTATCCAAAAAAGCTTGATCCAACTACCATCCATCTTGTTTTATATCGTTCGTCATCCTACAAATTATAAATATAAAGGTGTCCACAATTACCAACAATCTCGAAAAGTGCTGGATTCGACGTCGTAACGAAGGTTGCTAAGTTGAGGAAGAAAGTTGGACATACGGAATTGATATATGCAAATTTAATTAAAATTTTCTATTAATAAGAACCATTATTAATAGGAAAGGGAAGGAATTAACTATTAAGTTGGCAGTTTTCAAAGTATTATGCGATTGATATAGAAATAAAAATGAAATAGAAAAAGATATTAGATAAAACTTGTAAATGAAGAAATATAATATACTTTTAATTAACAATTATTTTATTACAAAATAAAATAGTTTATGTTAATTTTAATAAATTAAAATTTTACAATAATAAATCTATAATTCTAAAAACATTTAAATTGATTTTTATTATAAATATAGATTGTATTATACTTTTAGGATAAAGGCCCTTTAAACAAGAATGAGGTGAGTTAACCAAAAATATTTCATATTTTAATAAATTAAAAATTGAAATACAATAGTCTTTCCTCTCTTTTTAACAAATAATTAATATAAAAATTTTATTAGAATATCAAAATCAACCTAATTTGATGATAAATTC
>JAOTAX010000196.1:32536402-32550330 GCA_025629825.1 Erythroxylum guanchezii
TTAATTAAAATAGTATTATTATTTAATTAATTACATTGTATTTAATTAAAATATTATTATTAATCAAAATATAACTATTCATTAATTAAAATATTATTATTTATATATTAAAATATTGTAATTAATTAAAATATAACTATTCATTAATTAAACTATTATTATTAATTAATTAATTGCAATATAATTAATTAAAATATACTTCATTCATTAATTAAATTATTGAAATTAATTAAAATATATTTCATTCATTAATTAAAATATAATTCATTTTGTAATTAATTAATTAAAATATAATTAATTCATTAATTAAAATATAATTTATTTTGTAATTAATTAATTAATTACAATATTTTTTATAAACTAACCATTATCAATGATAATGGTAATCATTCCTTCATTTCAACTAATCATTATAATTATAATGATTACATCCATTCTCATTCATCTCTATATTCGTTACATTATTATTCTCGTTACGTTATATGAACCAAGCCCTCCTAAACCCTTCAGAGTTCATATTTCATTCTTTCTCTTTCGTCAGTCGCCCCTTCCCATCTTCTCAATCAGTTCGACAGATATACCTAAACCTAAACCCTTCAGATTTGATTCAAAAATCGACATGTCTCTCCCCTCTTCACCATCTTTTCTTCATCATCTTCGCTTCACCATCTCACTGTCAAAATAGATGTATGTAACCCATAGATGCAGAAATCGAGCCCTGTTGACTCTCCTTGGGCGACTACTGTGACTTTCCCTAGGCGGCTACTGTGGGTAACCCATTAACGCAGAAATTGAGCCACGTAAGGGGTCCGTGTCTCTGTGATGCTTGTTTGAGTTTAAATCTTTTATTCTTTCTTGAAATTAGTGCTCCTCTTTGTTGATCTATATATATTTGTTTGTTTGGTAATCTTATGTTATATTGTGCTCTTCATTCTTTGAAGAGCGATCTGTTTCTGCTACCGGACAACCTATCATTGGAGAATATTTTGGAGTGGTAATTTCTTTTAATGTTATTGCTAATTCTTTTGTATCTGAAGTGAGGCGTGGAATTGTTGCATTAATTCTATATCCTTTTTCAATCTTTGGTTTTGTGATTGAGGTTGGAGTGGTAATTTTGTCTCCA
Organism: Erythroxylum guanchezii; assembly: GCA_025629825.1. Lineage (NCBI taxonomy): Eukaryota > Viridiplantae > Streptophyta > Magnoliopsida > Malpighiales > Erythroxylaceae > Erythroxylum > Erythroxylum guanchezii. The sequence continues at coordinate 32,537,526 of JAOTAX010000196.1, forward strand.
AAAGAAAGCATCGATCATCTAGTCATATAACCAGACAGCCACTGGAGCAAGCAATTGGAACATGATGCTTTTGATCTACAGACTCATCTCTTGCATGGATTAGTTCACTCTAATGGTTTTGGATTGAAATGTTGATTCTCGTTGTCAAGTTTATATGTTATTCAAGGCTAGCAGATAAGGAGTAGTATTGATCAATTAGTTTGTGTAACAATTAGAAATACTCTATTAACAGTTGGTTTAAGTTTTTTGTAATATTTGGAATTCTATTTCATATCAATTTATGATTTTCATAGTTGGGTTATATATACTCTTTCAAATGTTCAATTTGTTGATCTAAAACAACAAAATTAAAAACTAACAATATTTCGATTAGACTATTTAAAGTGATCAATTCCTGGAGCAAAGTTTAATAAGTGCGTAACTGTTTGTTGGTCTTCTTTGTATAACTGTATATGTATAGTCCATTTTTGTGTCTTGATAATTTTTGACTTTGATCCTATTGGAAAATACAACCACAAAACTGAAATTTTAACTTTAGCTATGAATCCTGAAAGGTAAATGATGATAGGTTAGGTTTGTGTTTCATTAAAATTTTGTCTGTTTTAACCAATTTTGTTCATCCTATGGCTGAAGAACTTTAACTTCTAAAGTAGCAGAAGTCTCTTTAGTCTCTCTTTGATTTTTATTGTTATTTTATGTTTTATATTAGGCTTGTATTTATTTATTATTAGTTCATTATATAATAATGGACATTGGTATATTTTAAATTTCAATAAAGTATTTTTTACTTATTCTTATAAATTTTACTTCTTATTTATTATGTACGAGTTTTATAGCGACTCACTACCGGTTAAACCTTTAAATCTTAAATCTTAAACCTTTTTTTTCGACCAGTTCGATGTCCGGTCTGATTTTTAAAACATTGCATATTAGAGATAGAGATCAAATTTGGGCCCAGAGTCTGCCTGAAACTTAAATTTTTTACCTGAAAATGACAATATTTTAATAAAATGACATCATTTTTTAAATTTAAATTTTTTTAAAAAGAAAATGATTGTATTAGATCTAGGTACAGATGGGAATGAGTTAGGTTGAGCCCAAGTTGCGGACTTGAGCTCCATCCCGATTGGCCCTAAGGCAGCCGGCTTGACCTCGAGTTCGACTCAGTCATGCCCAAAATTTTTTTATAAATATAAGACATCGTTTTGCTTATAAGAATCAGGTCTTGGCGGCTTAAATCTAAATCCAACCCTTGATATTTTAGGAAAACTAGACCTAGACCCAGTCAATCCAAACCTGATCTATTGACTTTGGATCAGGCCCTGACTCAATTGTCATTCCTAGATCCATGCACAATCAAACTTCAAGCCACCCAATGTCGTGAATGGTCTCCTAATTCAAGCCCAGACCTGCCCAGTGACATCCCTAATTAAGGATGATATAAAAGTCTAAGCTCGAAACATTCTTGACTAGAATTGATTAAAATCATCAGGTTAAACTTGAAAAAAAAAAGATTAAAATCTAATCAAAGCTTCCAGCACACAAGTTTTGAGCGTAACATTTGTGAGAGCGTATTTCAAAATATTTTCATATAAATTCAATTCTAATTATTTTGCCATCCCTTCCTTAATTTCATGAAATTAGAATTAAGTTTAAACGGGACATCAAAAATTTTGTAATTTAATAAATAATTAATTTGTATTCAAATTACAAGAAAGAAATTCAATTTTAACTTAATAAACTTGTTTAAACTTTTAAGATATGTTTAAAACTTAAACGAATTTAGATGAGATTGCCTCTTTAAATCAGATTAGACTTAAATTTAAACTCGACTTTATAAAAACTTTTTCGAATTCACCCGAACACCAGTTTGACCCATTGCTATCTTCTCCTGAGTTTTAAAAAAAATCAACATGCAGAGATTGTAAGAATCTTGTGTTATGTAAGGAGTATGATTCCGAAATTTTGCATCATTTGTAGGAAAAATTGGTCATCAATTACCATCTTTAGGAGACAAAACGTGACTAAAGTGAAAGTCTTAGGTTTTAGAAACTCATGATTGGCTTCATTTCCACTTCTTCTTAATCCATCTTTAACTTTCTTATTTTGAGGCACCATTGATGTAGTTTGTAATCATGTTCCACTTCTTTAAGCCTTCCTTTTCTTTTCTCAGAAAACCCTTTTTTAGTTTTTTAATTATTTGTTTTTTCCATAAAACATGGAATAGTACAATTGAGTAATCAAAGTCAAATTAATTTTAAAAAAACTGATAAAAATTAAGGGTCCTACTACGTATAAATTAAGGGTCAATTATATTATTGCAAATAAGATTTTTTTTATTTTTTTAATTCAACAAACCAAGAAATATGAGCACAAAAAGGCACAATAATTCAATGGTGAGATGTTTTGATAAGGTTATTTTTAATTGAAATTGCACGGAGACTCCCTTCTATATTTGACTTTGCAAATTGCAAACATTATTTTTCAACTTTCAACTCCTTTCACTGCCCAACGTTTTTAAAATCGAACTGAAAGTTAAACTGGTAGGATAAAAGGTTTAAAATTTAAAAAGTTTAAGCAATATTAGACAATGAAATCGGCTTAAAGTGGAATAAAATTAAAGAATTTGAAAATTGACTGAACAAAATTGTCCTTACCTTAATTTGTTTATTTTAACTTATAAAAACTAATTAGTTTGTAAAAATTGGCTGATTAATTAATAAACTGATCGTTTTTAACAATAAAGATTTTTAAACTAAATCAAACCAGAAAATTAAAAATTGAACTGAAAAGTTAACCGATTCAAAGTTTTTACTAGTCAACTAACTAAATCGGTTCGGTTTCTAAAACATTGACTTTTGCTTAGAATATATAAATATAAAAAATGTATATTTAATTAATTGAGTGGTTGGCTTTCTTTTTCCAACCATTTTCTTTTCAATGTATTCACATTGCACTTGATAGTAACATAGTGGTTGAAGAAACAAAAAAAAAGTAGTTGAAATCTTGAAAATGAAATACATATTTTAAATTATATTGTAAATTTAAAGGGCAAATTATATTTTAAATTGAAAGTTTTCCTAATTTTTATTATGATTCAAAATTATACGTTAAATATTTATTGATGTTTTTATAAATTTAATTAGTATTATAAGATTAGGTGAATTTTTAATTTGAAATTTAATTTACCGCTAATTAAATCCACCTTTTATGTAAACTACTAAGAAAACTGAGCTTGGAAGGACGACATATAATATTCATCATTAAATTTTTTATTTGAAACACTTTAATCGCCCATTATTAATAATAATAACGATATATTGTGTTGTCTTTTTTCTTATATTGGTATTAAGTTTTTATCTCATATTGATATTAATAAAAAATTGATTTAGTGATTTAATTAAGCTAACTTCTAATTTTAAATTATTAAATAATTTATTATAACATTTTATTCATATTAATAACAAAAAAGGGTAAATCTGAGTTTGGTTTTTATATTATATTGGTCTAAGTTTTTTTTTTAGAATGTGAAATACTATTCATTAAAAAAAGGTTTAAACCCTTTTTTCTTTATTCCAAAATTAATTTTCTTGAAGGAATCCAATGAAACTTCAAATAATGACCCATCTGTGTGGTGAAAGCTTTTGGGGCTGATGCTTGGAGGATTTTCTTGTGATTGTACAATTTTCCATGATCACAAGACATCATAAAACACCGCCAATACAAAGAAAACCGCCATGGAAAATATTTCTCTTCCTCCACCATCAACACATTTTTTCACTCTTACCATTCCATAAATCAAGAGACTTCAAAGAAACCATATAACATTGTTGATGGAACACAACATTATCGTACACTTAATTTTCCCAGAAAACATATATTGAAGTACAGTCACTGTCCTTCTATCAATTAAAACATCATATCTATGCTGTCGCCAGAAGCAAATTTGAACAGCAGAGAGTTACAGTATTGATTATAAACAGGTAAAGATAATTTCTGTCAAGCTATGATTCTTCATCTTCTTAGTACACACAAACAAGTTACAAGACCTTATCAACAACTCTCAGAACCCAAAAGAAAAACAAGCTGCACTACTCATCAAATTGCTCCAATTGTGTCAAGTGAAAGGAAAAATGATAAAACAAACAGAAAAAGAAGGATCACCTTAGCTCCAAAAATGTATTTCTTTTTTCTGATTAATATTCATGGTGATTTCCAACTTTGTAAGCCAATGTCATTGTGTCTTCTTGATGGACCAGAAGTTGGTATAGGAAAATGTCTAGGTAAGAAATTCAAGTAGTGACCTTTGTACGTCTCAGACCTGGGCTTGAAGTGGAAAACGTTGGTGGTTCTTGAGCTGTGACTATAATCGATGAAGAAAATGAACCACAGGAAGAGCCATAGAAGTAGAATTATCAGAGATCTTCTAGTGCGAGGAAGAATCATCATGCAGGAACTTTATAGAGATGGAAAATGGCAAAAAACAGGAAATGGGGAGGCTTCTTCTTTGAGGATCCACTGGTATGATCAAGAAGATGAAAGCAGATAACACAAGAAATTGAACATAGAAAAGAGCTGGTGGTTTTGTGTAATCTGGTTTCTTTCTCTTTTTGTATCTTTTGATGTTTGCGTGAAACGAGAAAGAGAAGAGCAGAGAATAAAGAGGAGCTTTTAAAAGAAACCAGGGATTCTTCTACAAGTAGTAGTAGGAGATGTATGTAGTAGTAATGTCTGAAGCAGAAAGTTGACAGTAGAAAAGCTTGAGAAACAAAAGCTTCTGAACAAGTTTTTATGGGAAGCGATAATTATTAAAAAGAAAAGTGAAAAAAATATAAAGGGTATGTCTCTTTTTTTATCAATTTTTAAATGAAGAAAAAAAAAAAGACAAAGTTATGAAGATTTCTGTAATGGAGGTCATATTTTCTTATGGTTAGGTTAGTTTTTGGTCCCCACTTGTTATTTATTATGGCTGACTATAAGCAAATGGGACTGTTCTTTCAGGCCTCCATAACAGGAAAGCTCTTCCCTTTTGCCTTCTCTTTCCCACTTTTTAAGGGTTTTGGTTCAATATCATAAGAAGTGTTTGTATGATTACTTGAAAAGTTGAGTTGAACCAATTGCTTATTTCTTATCCAACCTAATTCAGTCTAAATTATGCACACGCAAAAAAACACTATCTAGTAGCATTTGAGGTATTAAGTTATAGTTTACTTGTTAATCCTCAAGTCTAATGACTACTTAAATTAAGTTCATCCTTTTAGTTTATCACATTCCTAAGTATGATTACTAATGAGTTAGATCATAAGGTTTGAGTCAAAATTTAAAAAAGATTTGAGTTCAATCAAATATATTTTAGTTTGTTAATTTTAAGTTGTGTTATTTTTTTATAATTAGCCATATTAAAAATTTATAACATTCGAGTTTTATCAAATATTGACCTCTTGAACTTCAGCTTCAATTGAATACAACTTAATTAAGAAGACGAGTTCTTCGACTTTGTAAATATAATCTTTGAGCTTTCTATGAAAAATACATTGTTAACTATATATATCAAAATGTATGTATTTTTAATGTTAATTGTTACATTATTATCTCGATAATATTAAAAAAATAAATTCATAATGTTAAACCTTTTAAAAATTAATACATTTAATTGAGAATTTTAAAAAGTTAGATAAAATAAAATTTTTAATTTTATAATTGATTATCCTGAAAGTTAAAATAAGATAAAAGTTACATAAAATTTGCTGATATTTGCTTTTCAATGTGAATCAATCCAAGTATGAGTCTTCATATAGCAGTATAGTACAGCTACAAACAGTCTCGACATTAATTTGTCTGGATCTTTTGCCCATTCTCCTGAATCAAAGGGGCGTAAGTGTCAGTGTTCAAGAACAGTCAGCGAACAAGAGATCTCTATACATATTTTCACTCTACACTACAAGTACAGCTGACCTCAATCTATCTCTAGCTATCATTCCTACTGTTCCTAGAGTTACTGTTCGTCTTCTTTTTTGCGGGGACCTTGCCCAGAGACATGAGGAATAGGTTCAGAGGATAGTGTTAATGGGTCATGTCATAGATTACAACTTGTACATCGTCCATGTCTCATAGTACATCATATGATGTGAGAGTCCATGAAAAGAAAGAAAAGGGTTTGTTCGATTATAAAGGGGTAGGACACAAGATTGATGTTTCTACATTATATATACAGGCTAATATACTTGTAGAAAGCGTACTGGTAACGAGTTGTGTCGGGTTCGGATTAGATAATTTTATCGAGTTTGGATTAGATTTATTTGTCAAATTCCAACTCAATTAATTTAGAATAATTTGAACCTATGAAGCACGGACACAATAAAATAGAGTCGTGTTCATGTATCCAACACGGACACGCGGTGGATATGCAGTAGACACATGTCCGTACGTGTTAGAATTAAAAAATTATTTTCATCGGCTTGGACACAGCTCAAAACGGCTCAGATACGTCTTAATATAGCTCGTAACATTTTTATGAATTATTCAAAAATTTATTTAGTTGACATAGGTAGTCTTCCTTATTAAGAAAGATCTAATTGTTACAACTTCTCAAATCCGTCGTGGTTTTCCAACCGACGTCGCTCCTCCTTGTTTTCTCAAGTTCTTCTACAGTGGTTTCATATGTTCTTCATACGACGCTAGCTTCCATCTGCTCCTTCACGTTTATGATGGTTCTTCATACAACATTGTCTTCATAACGTCATTCAGGTTCGTTAACGTCATGCCCTTCTTTGTGGTGCGATAACGACTTTAGAACTGGCTTTCTTATCCAACGTCGTTTCCATTACAAATGATTTTTAGAGTCGTGTGTAATGGAAACACACGATTATGAAAACTGTGTACAGAGTCGTGTACGGTTACAAACTTACAATACTTATTAATTCCTTTGATTAATAAGTATCATAAGCTTTTGGTGTATCAATGATGTTTACCTTCCACTGTAGTATTATCCTCCATGAAAACATAAGATTTAAGTGGCGGGGGATGAAATTCTTTTCTGCAGATACCAATAGGAGGTCATTCAAATTTCTGATTGCTTATTGGAATATATGCTCCATATTTTTTTAGAGAGGCTTATAAAGTATCAAATATGTATGAACTATTAAGATGTTAGAAGTTTTGAAACACATTAATCAATATATATCATATTATGAATTTTGAATTTTTTCTTAATTCTATATATATATATATACCGTGTCCGTGTCCGTGTCCACAAATTTTAGAAGTTGGTGTGTCCTCGTATCTGTGTCCGTGTTCGTGTCGTATGACTCATATCGCGTGTCCGTGTCGCATGTCCGTGTCCGTGTCCGTGCTTCTTAGATTTGAACCAAAGCAAATCTGTTCAAATCAAATTTGTTTTAACAAATTGATTAATTGATTATAATTAGTTAAATTTGATAACGTTATCGTAACTTGAAATAATAAATTGTAATAAAGCATCTCATTTCAGGGATGGACTAGATAATTAATATATGTCAAAACGAATACATAATGAATGTACCATAAACCTATAAAGGTATTAATTGGTTTTGTTAAAATAAAATGTATTAGAGTAATTTTGAGAGTAATAATATTTTTATTAATAATAAATATTTAATTTACTAATTATCATGTCTGAAAGTTTCACATCTTTTTTAAAATTATTTACATACTAAAGCAAAATAACCAATACCAAGATTTTAAATAAGAATTACGGACTAAATAATGATTATGACTATCACTAAATTTAAAACCTTGATTACCGAATCCAAAAAGTGCTTATGTTTAATTTGACTGAGCTTAAAATCAACAAATTAGCTTTAGGTTGAATGGATCGGACTTTAAGCTAGACTCAAATTTAGAAGATAGGTCTGAAACTCGACCTGAACGACATGATCCTCCACTTAAAAATAACATTTATGCCTAAGTTCAAACGGCAACGCGACCCTAATTTACCTTTTAACTATCCTTCAAGCTCGAACTTGGACATGTGATTCAAGCTTAATCAAGTTTGGAGTCAAATCTAGATTGTTTTATAGGAGGATCGGTTTCTCGGGTTTGACCGAGACTAAATCCGCTGTCATTCCTACACTAAATTATGGTGGGTTGACCTTTACTAAATCAACTCAAAGAGGATTAAGGACAAATCTCATAGGTACTAGGTAGTCTAATTAACGAATTAAATTAGTTGGAAACAAATTATAGTTTAATTGGGAATACAATATGATTAATAATACAGTACACATAGAAAAGAGAATAAGTCTTGTGAAGAAGGATGGATAAAAGTCTTCGACAAGAAGCAACAGCTTTAGCTTCAAGGCAAAGAGAACTTGGTCTAGCAAGCCCTCGTATGTCTCCTAGGGTACACTACCTAAACCTAAAAGCTAAATTTTATTAAAAACATATTGGTCCACTAGCTTCTAGGTTTCCTGATCTTTAACTTCCAACATGTAACGTGTATGTCTCATTCAATGAAACTTCTTTGTTGTATAGACCGATGTTGATACTGCATTTACGTATATGTTAGTTTTTTAACTTCTATCATGGGAAACCTTTGATAAGTCGACTTCAACTACAGCTGAAACAAACTAGAGGGTTAACGTATCTGTAGTTCAACGGGCTGAGAGATTGGAGGACGAACCCTTAGAACTTGGATCTTTTAATCTTATCTTATCTTATCTTAAGAAAGCTAAGATTGAAAAAATGTGATTAATCCTTAATCTTATAGACTCTGATGATGTGTTAGACTTTAAACCTGCGAATAGCATCAAAGTTTCCTCCGACAAGAACACTCCGATGATAAAGTTAGATTAAATATAAAGAGAGTGTTTAGAGATATAAAGATGCTTACCTTATAGATGGTGTTTTAATTTATCTTAGACAGCAAAAATGTGATGACATAAAGTTATAACCATTGGAATCAACTGTCAATGAATCCAATAAAGTCTACATGGGATTGCCCCACTGATTTGAAAGTTGCAATATTGGAACATTGGCCCCTCCTATCTCTGTGTAAATTTAAATGCAATGTAACAAAAAGGTGAAAACTCGCAGGAGCTGTTTTTTATCACTAGTTTCTTATTTTATCTTTAGGAATGACTATTTGTTCCGTTTTTTCTAGTCTAATTCAACTTAAAATTAATTAATCAAATTTGAGTTTATTAATTATTCAAAGGCTAAATTTAAATTTAATTCAATAAATAAATAATCAAATTATTAAAAAATTTAAGATACTTGGTCCCGCTACACGATGCGATAAAATTATTAATCGTTAATAAAGTTTGTGCGGATGTTAATTATATGCAGTCTTTTCTTTGTCGAACATCAGCTGTATGTAATGTTTTCTTTGCATTTTACAAAGAGATTGTTTTCGTAACTCAAACTCATGACCTTCTGATTATAAAAGAATAATCTTACTAGTTACTCTAAGGTTTGCCTTCAAGTTGTTAATATGTACAAAGGATTATTTATGTTTTCATTCAGGAACAATAATTATCTACACATTTTGTTTTATATATAAAAATATATAATTTATATTGAAGACAATGGGTTATTTTTTTTATAAAGTTTAAATTTATTGCTCCAAGAAACATAAAAATAAAGTAACATAGAAAAGTATATAGATATCTATAAGTACTATAATTATTTGAAAATTAGGATGAATCAACTCCTAAAACTAAAGTTAAATTAGAAATTTACCTGCATAATAATCTCAATATTTGCTAAATTTTTACAATGTCTTCATTTCATTGGTACAAAATAAAATAAAATAAAAATTAACCAACTAAAGGGGAAATTGAGAATAGTGATTGAACTATCCACCATAGTTTTGTTGAAAGTACGTAGATTCTTAGGGTTCAAACAAATAAGTAAGGTGATAGCAACTAAGGAGAAGAATGAACAATACGATCTGACGATCACTGCCAAATTATATTCAGCTCGATCGATGAATGCATATGCATGTTTGTGCATTTGAAGAAGCAAATATCGTATCTAATTCAATAGGGTAGGTGCCAGAAGTCAAAGATGTTAACTGCGTAAGAGACATATGCCACATTTTCTGGAGGAGATTGTCACCTAAGAACTAGCTAGCTAGGAGTAAAAGACACAAACTTGATATAGGATGACAAAAGGGCTCCGAGTCGGCTTGAACTAGCGCTATTCGATTCGACCTAACTTGATCAGTCTTTGTCCGATCTAAAATTGGTGGACAAATTTAGATTGGTTGAGTTTTAGTCTAAACTCAGATCTGAAAGACCGATCAAAGAAGTAGCTTGACAGTCCAAACAATCATGCCTCTGTAAAACGACTTGCAAAATTCTTCAAAACAAAGTTGTTTTGGACTATTCAAGTAAACCCGAGCTTAAACAAATTTCAACCATCTATTAAAGAGTCGCTGGCTCGATCTAAGCATTGCTATCCCTACTTGATAATGTTATGGGCAGAAGATTAAGTGACGAGCTGAGTTTGACAAGTATTTAAAGATTTAAAGCGTTTTCACTCTTAATCTACGTTTTTTTTTATTCATTTTGATAAGAAATAGTCTCACTTGTTTGCTTGACGAGGCAATAATTTAGTCGAACTAACGAACTTAATCTAATTTTGGTTAGAGCATCAGATTTGATGAGGTAAAGTAGGAGTTGACATTTGAGCTACAAATTTTGGTTCCTTCTTCTCTTCTCTAAGAGAGAGTAGAATGACCCCAAATCAGTGAGTTGATCAGAAATTTGACTCTAAATTCTGATAGACTTGTTGGATTGAACATTAGATGTGAACGCACTTTTGTGGTGATCGAGGGACTTTGTAAAAGTTTTCCAGCACTCAAGTTTATTGAGTTTCTTAAATTTTTTGAGTCTGAATTCCTAAAAAGGTACTTGAATTAAGTTTATTTTTATTATAAATCATTAATTTCTCAAGTAATTTATCACGAATATATGATTTGAGAGTTATTATATGCAACCGAGAATTCCTATGCACATCAATATATGATAGTTAAGTTTCATTATTAGAATTGATGATTAAAAAATTTAACTAATTTTGATCTGCTCAATCATTAAAATGTTGAATCGATCATTTTTTTAATTCGATTTTTAACCTTTCGTTTAATTTATTTTAATAACTTTTATTGTTATTCGATCAGTATATTAATTAATTGGTTGGTTTTTGTAAATTAATAAATATTATAAACTGGCATAAATCAATTAATTTTTATTTAAAAATGTCTTTTTTAATTAAACTTAAAAGATTTCGATAAATAAGTATGATCTTTTTTAATTATATTTTGAAAATTTTAATTTTATTTAATCTTTACCAAATTTTATGACGATTTAACACCAATTAAATTTTATCTTTTATTAATTTAACTTGCAGTCCAATTTTTAATATATCGATTAAAATAACTTCATGTATGACAGAAAAACCAATTGTTTTCTCCTAGTTTGGATCCTTTCATGTTTTTCTTGCGGAGTGGAATTTTGAAGGTTTGGCTTGACTTGAGAACTGTCGGTAGGTAAGTCATAAAGTTTATTCTGTTCATATATACATATAAACTAATGGATTATGTATACTCACTTTTACCATCAATTATTGCACTTTCGACATGAACAGATCGATCAAAAGCTAGCTTCTTCCTCAAGCCCAGTTTAGGAAGCAAAGCTCCAGGCATTGAACCATTCGTAAGAACACATAAATAAATGTATTAAATGCAAGTATAAGGGATTTGGCATAGTATAGTGAAATGAACGTACTTTCCAACTTCATTTTTATGAAATTATGTTTTAATGAAAAAGAGATAGAAGTAAATCATGTAATTTAAATTATTTAGAGTATCATATGTACCAAACCTTCATTTTACAATCGATTTAAAAAAAATGCATACTTATAATCAAATTTAATTATACTTAATTGTTAACTCTTAAAAAATTAAATACTTAAAATTCTAATTTAAAATTTTGTAAAGATGTTAACAATAGTTTACTTTAAGTAAAAACTTGAAAATTATGTGATTAAAATTTATATATGCTTTAAAGCTAAAATAAATTCATAACAAATTAAAAAAAGGTGTAAATGTTGCCAAATTTTGTAATATCTTTCAAAAATATTTGAATAGAATGATCAAATCTATTTGACTATCACTAGATTTAGATATAAACAATATTACATCAGAACACAAATATACTTTTTTATTATGTCGTGATATATAATCTTACAAAATAAAAAACATACGAATATTTAATAAATTAGTAAGAATTATGATATTCAAAATAATTTATCTTTTTTCAATCCATCCGAAGGTTGTTATCAATGTTTTCAAATTTAGACCACAAGTTAAACCGGTATGACAAAAGATTTAAGATTTAAAATATTCAACCAGTATAAAACTGTCATAAAACTAGTTAAATATTGAATATAATTAAAGAATTTTAAAAATTACTGAAGAAGATTATCCTTAAATATTGAAAATTTTAAAGTTTAATTAAAATCTATTAAATGAAAATTAATCAGTTTATTTTGATTTTTACAAACTAATTAGTTTTAAAAAATAGTTGATTAATTAATAAGCTGATCGGGTTTTAACAACAAAAATTATTAAACTAAATTAAACTGAAAAGTTGAAACCCGAATCAGAAAATTAATCAGTTCAAATTTTTCACAATTAAACTAACCAAATCAGTTTATTTTTTATAACATTGATAATTATGGGATCCAAAAGACAAAAACAATCAAATTATCAATAACTTGCAAATTTCAGGACACAGAGTCTTCTATACAATAAATTCCCATTCCT
>JAOTAX010000196.1:32575410-32626796 GCA_025629825.1 Erythroxylum guanchezii
TAGGTTTGGCAATTCTGGCTCAATTCAGGCTGAAGTTAATAGAGCAAATTGAGGTCATTCGAATGTTGGATCCAACTCGAGTATAGCCTAAGAGTTGGTTTAAAACTTGGGCGAATAGCTCGAATTTTATTATCAAAACAATATCATTTTAATTTAATTTTTTAAAATAATATTATTTTGGAACAGTTCGAGCTTATTTGAGGGCTCGGATTTAACAGGATCGAGCCATTGTTATTCCTGATCTAATCTCATACCAAAAAGAATGAGAAGTAAAAACTTTTATAAATTTATAGATTTTTTTCCCTGATCTGTTAACTCGTTTAAATCTGAATTAAAATTATTTTTAGACCACTCTGCAATTTCCAACAAAAATGCTCCAGCCATCACTTTTCCTGGGGCAAATGGCTCTCTTATTAATCTGTTTGTCTTGTCCATTTTTCTTCACAAAGAAGGCAATTCAAACTTGAGTAGTGCAGAATCTGCAGATCAAACTTGAAGAAGATGCAAAGAGTGTTTTAAACTAAAATCATATGTTCTTAAGTAAAAAGGTGAAAAGCAAAAAAAGATCAAAATATGTGCAGTTCTTATTCTCAACTTGGGACCATTAATGGGTTGCAATTCTTGGTAAGGTATCATTTAGAAGAATCTTCTCTTTTGTTTTTCCTGGTTTTTCTTGGTTTTGAAGACTGCTACTGTCTTTGGACTTTCATATGTCAAGCTTTGTACTTTGTCTAGTTATGTCCCAAGAAGAACATGAAAGAAGTAGCAACTACACACAAAAACATTACTAAACAGTGATCCTTTAGAATCAGCACTTGGCATCCAATCCATTGGCCCTTTCCCTTTTTTTCTGGACGCTAAGAATTCCTGCACAGTTTTCCTGACAGACTTCTTTTGCTAAGGTATGAAATACAGATTCTATGTATCATTTCTGTGATGAATGCCTCAATATGATCTCCTTTTAAGAGAATTGCATCGATTACATGATATGTTCCGCGAAAATATATTTGTGTGAGCTCACATTTTTTTGTATGGATCTTCTTCAGGAATATCTATGGCATCATCTAGCGGTACGAGCTTCCGCAACTTCCCATCACTGAAGGCAAAATTGCTTCCTTCAATATCACATGAAAGGTCAAGCAAGGACATAGGTAAGTAAGTTGTTCAATGGCTATATGGAATTGAAGTTCTGATGAAACTATGCAGAAAGATTGTGATGCTGAGAAGAATTTAATCATTTGTGAGGTAAAGGGAAAACAAAGTAACTTTGAATCTTATTGGCAGATATAAAGGATACTGAGTACTTCCACAATCTGCCACTATACAGAGCTATCTACAATGGTGATTGGGAGGCTACAATGAAGTTCCTGAAAGATCATGAAGATGCACTGACTGCTAGTCTTTCAGCAGATGGAGATACAGCTCTACACGTCGCGGTTCTCGCCGGGCATGTAGAGATTGTAGAGGATTTGGTGAACAGGTTGGAAGCGGAAGACTTAACAATAACAAACATAAATAGTGCCACAGCACTTAACTATGCAGCCATTGGAGGAATTGTAAGGATTGCAGAGGTTTTGGTGAAGAAGAACAAAGACTTACTTTGCATTCCAAACCAGAATGGCCTCATCCCAGTTGTTGTAGCCTCACTCTATGGCCAGAAAGACATGGTTCGTTATCTTTATGCAGAGAGTCCAAAAGAAGAGCTCAGTCCTGAAAGAGGCAAGAATGGGGCTATGCTTCTGACAACTTGTATTATTGATGAACAATATGGTATTACACAATGAATCTGATCACATAGTACAATTTGTTTGCTGATCAATAAATCGTTCCCATGAAGTTTTCCTTGATCTGTTGTTTCTTTTCGGTTCATTGTTTCGTGTAGACATTGCTTTGAATCTGCTTCAGCATTATCCAGAACTGACTTTCCATCAAGACAGTGACAGTGATACAGCTCTTGATATGTTGGCTCAGAAACCTTCTGCATTTCTCAGTGGATGCCATCTTTCTGTGTGGAACTATTGGATATATTTGAGTACGAATACCCTTCTCTGCTGATCTTCAATTGAAGCAAGCCAGAATTCAGGCTTGTGTGTGAGCTTTTTCTGAATAAGATTGAATTCCAATGTACTCAATTCCTTTTCTTGTTTAGGCATCCGAGTACCTCAGTCCGATTCCACTGACAACTTCCATGAAGACATCGAAAGGCCCCAAAGCAGACAAACCGATCAAAGGAGCACCACTAAACAAGGTTCTTTCAAGTATCATTTGTTTTAGAGTGTCAATTATGCAGGTTGCTTACTATCTTTGACTCTGCTAATCACATATTGCAGTATTCAACAAGTTGCTGGTGATGTTCTGGAAAAGCGTGACAGTATTTGGTAAGTAATAATGTACGAAATACTTCCTTTCAATATACAATCACCTGGAGTCCTAAAACATGTTGTACTCACACAGTTCCAGCTATCAAACACATGTATAACCTGAAATTGATGCATAGCCAAGCACATGAACTGCTCTGCTTCATTTGTCAACAACTATCAACTGTACACAAGTCCGAATTCAAAAGAGTTGGCGTGCAGAAAGCTGTATTTGATGCTATTAAGAACGGAATCGTTGAGTTAATCATTGAGATAACTGATCATTACCCTGATATCTTATGGATTGAGGATGATTCCAACCGCGGAATCTTTCTATATGCAACCTTGCAGCGCCAAGAAAAGATCTTCAGCCTTATATATAAGATGGGTGCAAAGAGGCATGCAATGGCAACATCTTGGGACAGGCATCACAACAACATTCTGCATCAAGCTGCATTCTTGGCACCATCCACTCAGCTCGACCGTGTTTCGGGTGCCGCATTACAAATGCAGAGGGAGTTGCAATGGTACAAGGTAAGGTAGATGCTTGAACATACTTGCTAAGTTCTTCACAGGATTCTGTAATAGCAGCAGCACTTTTCCTCCATGGCAGGAAGTGGAGAAGGTCGTGCAACCAAAGTACAGGGAGATGGTGAATGCAAAGGGTAAAACGCCTCGAACATTGTTCACAGAATCACACAAGAAGCTAGTGGAAGATGGTGAGAAATGGATGAAAGACACAGCGAATTCAAGCACTGTTGTGGCTGCTCTCATAGCAACAATCATGTTCTCTGCATTATTTACAGTTCCAGGAGGGTATGATCAATTCACAGGGACACCACTTTACGTGGAAAGGAACTCATTCATGATCTTCGTAGTATCTGATGCAATGTCACTGTTTGCTTCAGCATCTTCATTGCTCATGTTTCTGGGAATCCTAACGTCTCGATATTCAGAAGAAGATTTCCTCAAGTCCCTCCCTACAAAGCTGATCATAGGGCTGTCAACTCTCTTCTTCTCCATAGCTACAATGATGGTAACTTTTGGAGTGACCCTAGTGCTTACCCTCCGTGAACGTTTATCTTGGGTTTCAGTTCCCATAATTCTGCTTGCAAGCCTTCCTGTCACTCTTTTTGCTCTCCTGCAATTTCCTCTTCTCATTGAGATCTTCTTCTCCACTTATGGACCTGGAATTTTTGACAAGCCTAAGAAGAGGTGGTGCTTTTGAGTTTTGAGTTGCTTTTCTTATAACTGTGTGTGATCCTGAGAATGCTCACTTGTTCTTCTTCCATGAATAGTCTCACCTTCTCCTTCGTTTGTAATGGAACTTTGAGAAGAAAAATAATTTTATTTTTCAAGTTACAATAATGTGATTATATTGAAATAATATAATAAAAAAGGTTTCAAATATTTCCTTTTTGTGGGAATTATCCAAAATTAAAATTAAAATAATAAATTATAAAATAATATTATTTATTCCTTTATTATTAATATCTTAAACTAGGTATTATAAAAGTAAGAATATTTTTTTATTTATTTAATTTTAATATATAGATATATGTAATGAGATAATTTTGTATATTTTTTTACTATGCTAAAATTTATAACATAAATGTATGCATTTTTCTTTTTATATATTCAGATAAAAACTTGTGAAATTATTATAACATTTATGTTCATAAAGATAACAATAAGGTCAAAAATACTTAAAAAATCAAGAAATGAAGATTGAAAAATAAAATTGGATTTAGGTCTTTGTTATAATTAAGTTTGAATAATATTTAAATTAAAATAATTTAAACTCAAATAAATATAATTGAGATTTTTAAATATACTTAAAATTAAGATATAATCGAAATTAATTTTACTTATTCATAATTGAATTCAAGTACTAAAAAGTCTAATATTTAACTAATTTTTTATTAAACTTAATAGAGATGACAACTAAGTTTAACTCTGACTCATCATCTTGAAGTCAATGAGTTAGGCTTGGATTGACCGAATATCGAGTTTAATTTTCCTAAACCCGAGACTCGATTCTTATAAGTAAAATAAAGTCGTTTTGTACTTTTAACAACCTAAGGTTAGGCCGACGGGCCAGGTCAGGCGTAGCTCGTTGCCATCTATGAAAGTAGTTAAGGGAAGATTATGTTAAAATTTGTAATTTTGGTACCAAATAAGGCATTTTTCTTGTTTTGGTAGGAAATAATTACTTCTTGATAATTTAATATTAAATAGAAAATCTTCTTTCTAATATATTTTTGAGAAAATCTAAATTTGATTTTTGGTTTTTTTAAAATGGGATATTGAATTTAATGTTGAATGATACTAGTACTTTTCTCTAAAATCTAAAATAGAAACTTATTCAAAGGTCGTTGCGGTCATTCTACACCAGAAACGGCTTCAAACGCAAAAGGCGCACATGAAATTCCGTGCGCACAAGCCGCGCATGTTAGCAACTGTCTCTTCTCCCTCTGGAAAAAAAAACCTGAACAGTCAAAAGTATATTTTTAAACAGAAAAAAAGGCAATCCCAGCTCTCTCTCTCTCTAGCTTCGCCTTTATCTCTCTAGTGCAACATTTCCGATGGCTACGGCCTCCCCCACCTCCTCGACGGAGGCGGCGACGGCGGCTGCGCGGGGATTCTCAGGGTCTCGCCGGCGCACCCTAGCTCCTCGACGGCCTTCTCCGCCGCCGTCTCCGCCGCCAAAGAAGCTGAAATCGATGTCGGAGATACTAGCCACGGCACGCTACGCGGTGGCGGAGCCAGCTGATTACAACAGCATTAGCTGCCAACAATGCGGCTGCGGCGATCGGCCGGACGAGCTGCTGTTGTGTGATAAATGCGATAAAGGATTTCACATGAAGTGCCTGAGGCCGATCGTCGCTAGAATTCCGATTGGATCGTGGCTTTGTCATAAATGCTCCGGTCAGCGACCAGCAAGAAGTAGGGGAAATTTATTGGTTTCGTCTCTCGGTGAATGTTCTTCTTTTGAAAATTTTTGGTTTTTTTCCTCTGGAGATATAAAATTTTGACAATGTAGGTTCGTTTGGTTGAATTTTAGGCCTTTCGCAGAAGAAGATAATTGACTTCTTTAGGATTCAAAAGAGCATTGAGGAGAAAGAGAAATGGAGGTCTACTCTAGGTGAAATTCTTTATTATTACTGTTTTGTGGCTTTGTTTCTTTTTCATGTTTCTGTTTGTTTTGGTTTTTCATTTGTTGATTCTATTGATGTTTTATGACTGAAACTGTTTCAGGCTTCGTGCAACGAATTTCTACTCAAGTTAATGTGCTTCTCGTTCAACTTCTGGCTAGAAAATCATATCAAACAAGTATGAGAACACCAATGCAATAACATAACACTAACGAACATTATTATCCCTCTCTGATAGAGAACAACAAACACTTGATAGATTCAATTTAATGCCAAACAGAGAAGTGAATATAATAGTCATTCAGTGGTTGCTTTAATCAATAATTTAAGTTGCTTATCGTAGAAATTTGTGATAATTTAGACCTTTCATTGCAATTAGTAAACATGAAATTTCAATTAGCTATGTAGTCAGAAGAGCAATCTGAGAATCAAGAGTCTTAATCTTATATTAGTATGCATTCCTCCTTGTTCACTGAAAAATGTTTGTTTTTACATTACATTTTACTATAATGGCCTTCTATTAACTTAACCTGTAGTGATAGCCATCTATTGCATCTTAGAAGAAAACAATATGTAAGCATACATGTCAATATGGATGCCAACTTTATACTGACCACGCTCAATCAATTGTGTAATTAATGCCTGATAGCAGGTTTTGGGGTCTTACTATCTGATGCAAAGCTGTTGGCATAAGACATGAGGCTTAGTATTCTGAAGATGCATGAGCAATCACCAAATTATTTATATGCAAATTTAAGCTAGATAAAGTATTAAGTACTTAAGGTGTTTTTCGGTATTAATAGTCTACCTTCTGCCATTGTTGTTTTTGTTACACTTTCAATTTTAATAATGCTGCTTTTCTGATGTCTGATTATGTTGGACAATTTGATTAGTGTCCATATTGAACTTCTTTCCTTGCCATATAAGACATATATCAATTACTTTGGATTCTTAGAAGCAACTAATGCATCTAATAGCATGATGTTGATGTTTGATTGTAAGCCACCCAATAAAATCACCTAAAATGTATCTTTACGTGCTAGGGCATTTAATAGTTTGTTATACTTCTCTGAGGTGGCTTTCAGGGATGTATCCTTACATTTGACAGATATCACAGAACACGTAAACTAACTCCTTATCCTAAAAAAGTGCAGGGATCATATTGGAATATAACATCTTTCAGCAGTACGGATATACGTTTTTTGGAAAGTTCCATAAATTCTATATTTCAATGAAGAGTGTCGTTGATGTGAGTAGAAAGACACATAAGCATGTGCATTTTAATATGCCTGTCTATGCAGAACCTGAATAGGAGTCCCTATCTCTTTTGCTCCACGCTGATTATTTATGTTAAAAGGGAGCAAAGTTTGTACAATCCAAGTTGGCTAGTTGAGTTCCACAACATAAAAAGCTGCATTTTTTTTCAAAGTCTCTAGTTACCATTTAACTAGATTTAGAAGCAGTGCAAGAAGACCCCTTGAAATTCAACATACAATTCCAAGATGGCGCATAGAAATGGCCTCTTGCCCCTCTTGGCTCTTTGTTGGGCTCTTAGTTGAACACCTAGTTGTCCATTCATGAATTGGGGTGATCTATTCTCGCATTCCTTTGTTTCTTTTCTTCCATGAACTTTCCATGCAATTCTTTAATAATATCGTGTCTATTATTTGCTTTTCTTTTTTTCCCCATCTAATTAAGTAATTTTTGCTGAGTCAATGTACAAAGTACTTGGAGATGAATTCTAACATAAATGATAAATGCTTATTGACAAGGATTCTTTCACTTTGCATTTGGACAGTTAACGGGGAACTTTAGTTTTATTGTGATTTGTACTAACTTTTTGGAATTGCCACTAATCAAGAAAAGTAGCATAGATATTGGGCTCCCTATTCCAATTTGTGTGCAATTTGCGGCTTATTATTTAGTATTAGCATGCCTTCTTGCATGTTCAAAACCTTGTATTCTGTTACCGATCTTTTCTTCCACAAGTATAGTGTTCTGTTAAGACAAAACAAACATTAAAATGCTGAACTAGTAGTGTGTTAAATTCATTATCCTACTAAGTGTTTTTGTGCTTTGTTTGGTGTACCAGTTCCCTGAAGTCTCCAATTTATGCTTTTCATTAACTAATTTTTTGACAGTTAACTCAAATATTATCTTTTGCTTCTCTTGACTTGAAGAAACTCGAAAGCGTCGGAAACGTTCTGGACCATTAGTTTATCAAAAGAAAAGGCGGAGACTGCTGCCATATATCCCATCAGAAGATCCTGCTAGAAGGTTGAAACAAATGGGCACCCTTGCTACTGCTTTAACAACATTGCACATGGAATTTAGTGATGATCTGACCTATTTAACTAGCATGGCTCTGAGATCAGCCAATCAATCAATGTTCGAAGATGGTGGTATGCAGGTATGAACTTAATACTTATTATTCTTATTTTCCTTCAAGATCATTTCGATGTCATCAATTACCAGTCAGTATGGGGTGTTTTCATTAGGTTCTAACAAAGGAGGACACAGAGACATTAGAACAGTGCAGAGCCATGTACAGAAGAGGCGAATGCCCTCCCCTCATAGTTGTTTTTGATTCATGTGAAGGGTACTGGAACCTATTTGAAGTGCTAGTAACGCTTTATTTGGTCTCTGCATAATTGAGTCGGTTCGAAGTTGTTTTGTGTTGCAGATTTACAGTTGAGGCAGATGGCCAAATAAAGGATATGACATTCATAGCAGAATACACTGGCGATGTGGATTACATTAGAAATCGTGAACATGATGATTGTGATAGTATGATGACACTTCTTTTATCAAAAGACCCATCTAACAGCCTTGTCATCTGCCCTGATAAACGTGGAAATATTGCTCGATTTATCAATGGCATTAACAATCATACTCCGTAAGCCTGCATAACCTACTCTCCTTAATGCTAATAAGTGAAAGGTATAGGTCTCATGGAAGGGCATTCTAATTACTCCCATATTTAGAATCCTTTTCTGAGTCATGCTTCATGTTTTGTAGCACTGCTCCAGCCTTATCCCTCAGCTTTTTCATTTCCAAAACTTTACATTATTTTTTTTCCAAGCACTTATTCAAAAATCAGTTTAGTATGAATTGTCTCTCATGGTTAAATCATATCCAATTTTGTGCAGGGATGGTAAGAAGAAGCAGAATTGTAAGTGTGTGAGGTACAGTGTGAATGGTGAATGCCGGGTCTTTTTGGTTGCAACTCGTGATATTAGTAAAGGGGAGAGGCTATACTATGATTATAATGGATACGAGCATGAATATCCTACTCAACATTTTGTCTGAGATAACCAATAGAAAGTGACTAACAATCCTGAAGAACTTGGATGCAACTGTAGATCCTGATTAGATTCTTCTGATTCAAGAATTTATTTCACAGCTTACTGATTAAAAAAATTTAGATTTCTCCATTGTACTGATCATTTATAGTAATTTATGATGTAAAGTTTTCCTATTTGAGGCAAAGAGGAAAATAGAGAGGCGTAAGTCTTTTCCCTTACATGATTAGGACAAGTTTTGGCTTGCCTCAAATATTTACAGGAAACTCTTTTTGTCATATAGGTTTTTCAATGCAACCCCTCTCGTTTCACCTGATGACATTTTTACATTCAGTGCCTCCAACTAGTTTCAATGGAAATAATAGTGATTGCCATTACATTACATTTCTCATTTCTCATCTCTCTCTGTCTGAATTTTGATGCTTACTTGTACAGATATTGTGCTCAGTAGCTTGATGCATAATCTGTTCCAACTTGTGTAACCTAAATCAGTTTCTGCATAGCTTTACAGGATCATCAATCCATACCATAGTACAATTCATTCAATCTCTTTTCATATACCTTGTCATCTCCTGAGTTCGACCTTGTGAATACTGGTTTTTCAGTAGTTCCTGACAGTACTCAAATTGACTATTTTTTCATATTTACTATAGTGCCAGCTCTTTCATACAGAAATCCGTTTCTTAATTCAGTCAAAATGGCATCAAGGTGAATGAGTACTTCAATGAGGGGTCCTGACCTCTTTTATGTTCTTGGCATTTCTCATCTGTGTTGAATATTAATAACATGTTTGGCGTTATGTTCTTCAAATGAGAAATCTCTTGGATGCTTTTGATGGATGCTTGGAAGTTTGCAGGAAAGTTCATGGTAAGTAGGGATAGCAAGTTGGTCCGGGTTAGTGGACCTGTACCGAAGTTAATAAGTTAAGTTTAAATTGATGGGATTCAAATTTGTGTGCAGATCAAGTCCGAAAAAGGATTTGGGCATCGTTGTACCTAAAGTTTTGGTCCGAATTTTCCATCCAAAGATCCAACGTCGTATAAGAGGAAATAAATCATCTTGACTTATGAACTCAACTATTCAAATTCAATTAAATTCAATTTTAAGTTCGGATTTTTTGTTTAGATTTAATGCATTAACAATAATAATATATCACTCTCAAGGATGATTCTTTTTTTTTTAAAAGTTAATTATCATTATAGTTCTTATATATATATTTGTGTGTATAAAATAATAACACTCAGTAGAAATCTTACCGAGACACGATCTGAAAAGGTCGAGTAGTATGCAACCTTGCTCCTAACTAGTAGAGAGACTGTTTTCAAATATGTATATATACATTCAGTAGAAATCTTACTAAGACATGATCTGAAGAGGTTGAATAGTATGCAACCTTACTTCTAATTTGTAGAAAGACTATTTTCAAATATGTATATATGCACTCAAGGTTTTGAAACTCGGACCGGACATCAAATCGGAGGCCTTACTGAGCACTGGTTTGACCGGTTCAACCACAGGTCAAATCGGTGTGACGTCATAATTATGTAATAATTATATTTAATTATATATAATATTAGTAATATTAAAAAATAAAAATATACCAAATAATATTAAAAAATATTAAAAAATAAAAAATAAAAAATATATTGAACTAGTGGTCAAACCGATCTAACTGGACCGGTTCTCATTGATTCAATTAGGGGCTGGTTTTTAAAAGTCACCCGGACCGGATAGCCAACTGGTCACCGATCGAACCAGCCAGTCCGGTCCAGGATTGAAAACAATGTATGCACTCAGTAAAAATCTTACTGAGACACGATCTAAAGAAGTCGAGTAGTATATATATAAAAATAGTCTCTCTACTAGTTAGGAGCAAAGTTGCATACTACTCGACCTCTTCAAATCTTGCGTGTATATATATATATATAACCTTACTCTTAAATAGTAAATAGATTGTTTATATATATATATATTCTAATTTCATCCTAATTTTTTATTTTAGGTTTCTATTGAAATATTTTTATTATTTAATCTAAGTGAACAAATTGTTTGATGCTAATTTTATCTTAAAATTTTTGTATATATTTTTCAATTACTCTACAACTTTGTAAGTTTACCGATAAAAAGACTAATAAAAACATGTTATATTAAAATTAATACGATTAGGAAATGAATAAAACTAATAATGAAACTGTTAAAATAATAATAAATTAATACAAACAAAAATAAATAAATTAAAGTCGTATTCATTATCTTCACTGTTCTTTTAACTCCTCGAAATGCCAAATCATGATTACATTCGAAGCACAAAGGAGGCCGCCGCTCTCTCCTGACTCGTAGATAAGAAAGGTGTTACCTTTTTATATATTTTTTAAATATGCTATTTATTTATCTACCACTTCTTAAATTTTTAAAAAATTTAAACCTGAATTTATTTTTTATAAACTTAAATTTTATTTATTAATTTATATTAAATTTGGTTTAAAATGCTAACTTTAGACTTGATTTTATTATATTTTCTTAAATTTTATTTATTAATTTATATTAAATTTGGTTTAAAATGCTAACTTTAGACTTGATTTTATTATATTTTCAAGAACATAAAGAATTAAGTTAAGCGGCAAAATAGAGCAGCCTCTATGACTCCTCCAATGGGCCAGGTAATGTGTGAATTAGCTCACATGAATGATGAATGCCTCGTGAAGATTGACTTGCTGAAGCACCTGAACAAAGTTTTACCAATACCTTGGTGTCACCATCTTGAGCACTAAAAGTGTGTGCAGGATATACCCATCATTGCACTAAAGGACACTGATCCTTTCTTCACCTCCTACGTAGCTGACAAGTGTCCTTTTGGAAGACAAGTCACTGTACCCTCTTCTTGGATTGGTTCCATCACCATGATTTTATCTTCAAACACCATTGATGAAAGCTCAGATCTTTATTAGTGGAGTTTGGAGAGGACGACAGCTTTTATGGTGTCATTTTCAACCCCTTTACAGTATATTCTTCTTTGATAATTCTGGTTTGTTTTGCTGAGTGAAAATTGTTCTACAGCAGCAGGTCATTTCATCATAATATGACCTCATCTTTCATCATATCAAAGCTGTAAAAAATCATATAAACCAGCAAGCCACAGGAAGAGACTAGAATATTTAAATAAGAAGAACCCATCTTTCTTTTCTTCAAACCCAGGAAAGGATGGGAAGTTTAGAAGAGGACAGACTGGTTCAGATGGTGCATGACTTCATGGAATCAGAATCATCACCCACCCATTTTCCTAATTCCTCCTCAGAGTTCCATTCTATTAACCATCAAGCAAAAGTTTCCACTCTGCAGGTACTCTTGATATTGCAGTTGTTGGGTGTTCCTAGATGATAATTTTGTATGTTTTTACGGGATTTTTCTTGTGATCTTGGGATTTTCCAGGAGATACTTGGAACTGGGATAGAACCTGAGTGTAAAGTTCTTGGGAGGGTGTTGAAGCACATGAGAAACAAAATGGATTGTGAGAAGACAACTGTTCTGAAGAAATGGCTTGTCATGAGGTTGAAAATGGATGGCTTCAATGCTTCCATTTGTCACACCTCTTGTGTCACTTCCTTGGGATGTCCTGCAGGTGGGTCTCTCCATATTTTCTTTGTTCATTTAAGGTTCAACAAGAATTGGGATGTTTGTGATTGATTTGTGTTCTATACAATCTGGTATTTACTGGATTTAACAGGTGATTATGAGTACATTGAGATTGTGTCCAAGACTGAGAATGACTATCCACTGAGGCTAATAGTTGATATAGACTTCAAGTCTCAATTTGAACTGGCAAGACCAACAAAGTCCTACAAAGAACTAGCAGACACATTACCATCCATATTTGTAGGAAATGAAAACAAGCTTATGAAGATAATCTCTGTGCTTTGCTTTGCTGCTAAACAGTCACTTAGAGACAGAGGTCTTCATGTACCTCCGTGGAGGACTAGCACTTACATGGAGTCCAAATGGCTATCTGGGTGCACCAAAGTTACTGCTCAAACCACCATCAGCCACACCAGAGATGATAGGGAAGCTAAAAATGGAGGACATGGTTTCAGCATTTGGGTGCCTCCAATGGTTAAGCCTAAGACAAGAAATTTGGTTGGTGGTTCTGGTTTGTCTAGACAGTTTTCTAAGATGGGTATTAATTGTTGTTGAATTTTACTAATCAAATAACCTGAATCTTAGTTTTGATAATGCCAAGTGCAAAATAACACATTTAGATTCATTAATATGAAATCCGATACGGTATTTACAGCTTTAATCTTCGAGCTTAGGTTGATCTTTAAACAGTCGTATGACTACATACCTGCGTATGTAGTTCTCCAATTGCTTGAACGAGATTTAGAACTCGGATGGGGATTTATCGACCATCTCTGTGTTCCTTAGGAATTTTGCAGAAACTTAACATCAACTGTTAACAATCCTGCTACTGTGATAAGCTGAAATCTTTCCAAGATTTGAGGTGAAACTATGCTGCTGCCTCAAGAACAAAGTCTACCTTTGATGGCTCATTCAACTACCAATTTTATTACTTTAAAAGCATTTTGATAAAAGAAGGGGGTAATAGTTACGTAAGTTTTCCAATTTTATTGTGATCGTTTTTAGCTTAAACAAAAACAAAAGTAATCAAAAGAGAAATAATAAAATACTAAAAATTTGATAACGTATGTTAGAATTTACAATGGACCTACGAGCTCACACGAGAAAGAAAGCTAGATCACATATAAGCTCAAGTGAGTTTCCATCATAAAACCAATTGGTAATAGGTGAAGTAGCTCACTAGACTTATATGTTGGTCTTCTTTCCTCTCTTTCCAATGTGGGACAAACTCCCACTCTTATATTTCAACACCTCCCCTCACGTATGGGTCTAACACGTGACATAATATATTATTTTGAGGTGTTAACAACTAACATAAAAGCAACTTGCTCTGATACCATGTTAGAATTTATAATTGGCCTACGTGCCCACACGAGAAGGAAAGCTAGACCACATACAAGCTCAAGTGAGGTTCCATCCTAAAACCAATTGGTAATAAATGGAATAGCCCACTAGACTTATATGTTGGTCTTCTTTCCTCTCTCTTTCCAATGTGGGACTAACTCCTACTCTTATATTTCAACAACGTAATTTGACATACTTTGCGTACGTCTGTGAAACTTTTATCTAGATTAATATTTTTAAAAATATGTAATAGAATTATACAAGATCACACTCAAGTAATAGTATTCATTCTTTGTAACTATTTATCAATCTTAATTCCCGCGAAAGATTTTTACACCCAATAACACGATCGACTTATGTTAATCTCGTCAGATAATTTCTTTAAACTACTTTTAATTAAACGACAATTAATAAAAATAATTCAAGTAATCAATCAACTAAAAATAGAACAATGATACACTTGAAATAAAAGAAAGACTTCTCTATAGTTTTAGTTTTTCGAAATACATTTAAATAACTGTCCATTAATTGAATTGATTCATCCCAATTTTAGTACCAGACCTCTGAACAGTATGCTAATCCAACAAAACAAGAATCTCAATATTCTTCATTCTCGCACATTGTCTAGCTTCAACAACTTCAATTAAGCCATATTGGAGACTTCAAACACCACATATATTTCACATACAATCCCAGGAGAACAACTCTCTTTGAAATTAGAAATTAACCCACAGTGTATATGAAACCAGAACACGCACTACATAAGAACAACTCTTTGAATTTTCAAGTTCACCACCGGTATTTCACGCATTAGGAACACATGCACAATACCAGATATATCTTTTCCAGACTTCAATTAACTCCACCTTATAGGTTGATGCAACATACATGGAAACTTGCACAATGCTCACAGTCAAAAACCCTTGACCAACACGCAACAACTGCTTCACTTTTTCTTTTATTCACAAAATTTAGCAGTACACAATTCAATTACCAACATGATAATAAACTTTAATAGAGTGCATGATTTTTTCACAACTACAAGTGTAATAACCATATCTTTTTGAATCTCAATCCAGTTAATATCTCATATGTCCAATTAATAAATAAAATGTCAAAATTAAATAAAAAGATATATACAATATATCTTAACACATTTTTATTCACACGTTTTATTCCTAATTCTCTATTTTCTTTCTTTTTTATTTTCATGATTATCTTTTTCTAATATTATTTAATTATTTAATAGTTGTTTTGTTACCAAAAGAAGTATAATTTTCTTGAATTATTGTATATAAACAAATAGTAATTTAATAAAAAAGATCCCGAATTCAAGGACATTCTGCCACAAATTGCCAATGATATTAGATATATGTCACATTTTAAGGTAATTGAATATGTTCTTCCTCCCCCTTTATTATATGATGATGATGATGATGATGATTATTATTATTATTATTACTATTATTATTATTATTATTATTATTATTATATGTTTTATGTCTTTTATTAGGGTTATAAACTTAATTTGTATAGAATTTAATATTTAAAATCTAAATTCTTATAAGAATATTGAATGAAATACTAAGATATATAATATTCATATACTTATAATTTTTTTAAGTCATGTCCTTATAAGTCATTTTTCACATAAACAGCTAATACCAAACAATTAATTTTACCAAATATTAAATAACAAACAACTAATGCAATCAGGTGGTCAAATTAGCTAAGATAATCAACTATCAGCTAACAGCTGATAGAATCAACTAACAGTTAATACAATCAGCTGATTGCTAAACAAGGCCTTATTTGACTTTTTTTTCTCTACAGATAAGCACAAGCATATCCAACTGATCAAGCTTTTGGATGGTATTATCATTCTTAAACCATCATAAGTGTATCAAACTTTTGGATGGTGTTATCATTCTTAAACCATCATCTATTAATTTTCCAGTATCTGCAGAGAAAAAGAGCCAAATAAATGTTTAAAAAAGTAAAAAAATTGGTAGTTGAATGAGCCATCCAAGGTAGATTTTGTCGGATCCAAGAACTATGTATATAGGACTAAAGTCCATGAAAGCTGAAACTTAGGATTCCACCATAATCTAGAGCTGACGTATGGATACAAGGAACAAAGTGAAAGGTGCAAGAAAAGAGAGACAAACCATTGGCTCCATTAAAACAGGTGGCACAAAACAAGGGGAGGCTTGTGAGACTCTCCTGACAATATACGAGTTCTTCAAAAAAGTACATTATCACTAAATATTTAATTTATATAGGTTTGATTCAACCTAATTTATTAAAATTTAATGAGTCATACGTAAAATTTCAGTCAATTCAAATTTTTATAAATTAATATTTTTAATGCGGATTAGTTAATTCAATTCCTTAAAATTTTTATTTAATCTAAAAGTTAATTTAAATTTGAATTAGAAGATGGTTTAATTTAATAATTCTATTCATAATAAAAGTTATAATGGATATGAAGAGAGTATAAAATCTATAAGTTAATGCAATTCTTTTTTTTATATATAATATAAAGTAATAAAAACTATTTTCCATTTAAAGGTACTTGTATATAATTTAGTAATCAAAGCTTATTTTTATATTTTAAGTTATATATCTTATAATTGAAAGAGTTACTTATTTTATTTGATATTTCTATTAATCCTATCAATACATATAATTAATTTTCTCTAATTTTTTATGGTTAAAGTGATGTCTCAATTTCTTGAGATTTAATTAATTTAAACATTGTTTATCACAGAAATGTTTGAGTTTGACTTGATCTGGCCTACATTATTATTTTTTAAAATTAAAATTTCAAAACGACATCGTTTTGTTCTTACTTATCGGACCAATAGGGGCTACTAGCTCGGGCTGAAGTCAAAAGGTTAGGCCCAAGTTGACCTGACATTAGGCTGTCATTTTGCTCTTACTTGTCGGACCAGGCCAATGTCAGGTCAACGTCATTTTGCTCTTACTTGTCGGACCAAGCCAATGCCAGGTCAACATAGGCCCAATCTTTTGACCTCAGCCCAGGCTGGCAGCCCCTGTTGCCATCTCTTGGAATGGAAGGAATTATTATCACAAATTAATTAAAAAAAATCAAGATCAGGCTTAGGCCTAACCCAAAAATAACAAGTGGGCTTGAAATATGGGTCAAGATCAAGCCCTAGAGGCTTTTCATTACTTTTTTGCAGTTCAGTGCTTCAATTAATTTTAATTGCTTTCAAGTCCCTTCCCAAGGAAAATCACTAGGGTTTGGCGTCGATTTTTGTTCTTGCTTTGCCCTGCGAAATCAAAATCGTCCCTTTCTTCGTTATCTGCCTGAAAATGACGAAATTCAGAAAGCTGAGTCGACCCACTGGTCACCGTATGTCCATGCTCAGGTCTTCTTTGAACTCTCACTCTCTCTTTTCCTTTCCTTCTCACTCTCTCTCTCTCTCTCTCTCTCTCTGAAGTTTTGTTTTATTTTTGCTCCATTGACTCTGCTTTACTCTATTGATTTTGTTTGTTTTCTTGTATTTAATTTGTAGGACAATGGTTTCCCAGTTGGTGAAGCACGAACGCATTGAAACTACTGTTGCGAAGGTTGCTACTTTTGTGCTTTGTCCTTCATTTCTTAGAGGTTTTTTTCATGCATTGTGTATTCAATAGTTAAGTGTTTTCTGTTTCGATTGGGATTTATGTTACTTTGATAAGGTTCCTTTTATGGTTTTTTCCCCCTTATAATCTTTGTAGAATATCAGATATTAGACTTAGAGATAGTTATGAGTAATGCTTTCACTTCACAGGAATTCTTCTTATTGAATTTTCCTACTGTTCTTGTAATTGGGAAAAAGATTGTTGATTTAACTTTGATGGAACATAGTGATGATTCTTTTGTGTTTCAGGCCAAAGAGATTCGACGACTTGCTGATAATATGGTACAAGTTGGAAAAGAGGTTAGTGCTTGCATCAAGTTAGTTATGTGATTAGCTTGCCTTCTTGTGATGATTTAATCATCAATAGACGTTATGAGTAACGGAAGGAAAACGGGACAACTAGAAAGGAAAGTGATGTTTCTAAATCTGGTTTTGATTTTAGCTTGTATTCTCTCAAAAAATTTGAGGATATTTAGAAGATAGGTTGGAAATGTTCAAAACTTTGGGAAACAATGCGGTTGGATTTAATTGTAGAACTAGTGACTGTAATACATCCTAATTAAATTGATGGAAGTGACCATGATCTTCAATTGATGTTTCCTAATCTTATACAATGATTGGCAACTGCCTCTTTCTAGTTTCGTTAGATCTCGTAAGTGTAACCAGTGTGCCATTGCCATACAAACCAAAAATCTGCTTGTAGTAAACCGAAGAGATCAAAAAATTTATTGTGTAGATATTTTCCAGTATGAAGCGATATTTTTTGAAACAGTTGGAGCCTTTGTATATGAGCTTTATATTTTAATACGTATGTTCCTTCATGATAAACTTATTTTATCTTGAAAAAACCACAGGGTACCCTTTGTGCTGCTAGGCGCGCTGCAGGCTTTGTGAGAGGGGATGATGTTCTTCACAAGCTCTTTACAGAGCTAGCTTATCGTTACAAGTAAGTCTTTTGCTTCTTTCTTCGTTTGGTCTGACCATTTTAAATAATGTTCAAATTTGACTTCGTGTTATGCCTCACAGGGATAGAGCAGGTGGGTACACAAGACTGCTCCGAACTCGCATAAGAGTTGGTGATGCTGCACCAATGGCCTACATTGAGTAAGACCTCTATATCAACTTGAGATCTTTTTCCTCTAAGACATGCTTGTGCTCCATCTTGCTCTAGCAATTTGTCATTTAATAAATGGTAGTTACAGCATAGTGTTATGTTGCTGTGTCATGGTGATTTCAATCAAATGCTTAGCTGAAAGTCCTTTATCGGATACGAATAAAAAAAAAAATCAAAATCAATTTGTCTTGGATCCTAGCATCTTTCTTTTGGAAGAACCATGTCACCTTGTATGAATTAAGTTGAAATTGAGGGGTATGTCATCCTATATGAAACAACCCTTCTTTGAATCAGACGAAAACGGTCATTTAGA
Source organism: Erythroxylum guanchezii (assembly GCA_025629825.1). Taxonomy (NCBI): domain Eukaryota; kingdom Viridiplantae; phylum Streptophyta; class Magnoliopsida; order Malpighiales; family Erythroxylaceae; genus Erythroxylum; species Erythroxylum guanchezii. Next base: position 32,594,279 of record JAOTAX010000196.1, read on the forward strand.
TTGAGATTTATGCGTGCACCGCACTTATATAGATTTTATAACTATATTTTCCATAAACGAGCAGGTTTATCGACAGAGAAAATGAACTTAGGCAGTCAAAACCTCCTACACCTCAACAACCACAGAGAGTTCCTCTGGATCCATGGACAAAATCTCGGCTTAGCAAGCAATTTGCTCCCCCAAAAGAGGCAAAGAGTTCAGACCCTGAGATATGAAGCAGAAGCCACTGGGGGCATGACCATCTCCAAGCTCTTTTGAGGCTACATTTCCAGTATTCCGGTAACGGGTCAAAATGCACCAACCTCATGTGTCCCAGTAAGCATCTACTTTCCTGCCAAGACCATGAGATGAATAGATCGAAGCACAGATCAAATTAAGTTTTCCATTTATAACTAAAAGTGAATGATTCCTGTATAAGTAGATGTTCTTCTATCCATTTTTGTCTTTGCAAATTGGAGCGAAATTTTGAAGCTGCAGGCTTGTCATTGTTCAACTACCACTCCTGTTAAATGATTCCGATAAAGTTGGTCCAATGGTTATATTCATAAATGCTTTGTCCAAGGAACTTTTACCGTCCTGTTATTGTATCTTGATGACCTAAGAATAAGCCTATGTAACACTACACTATAGCTGATCGTTGGAAACCATGAGCTCTAGTTTAGTTTAAAAAAAGTTTAATTCGTTAGATTCTTAAGATTTGATATATTATTAAATATAATTCTTAATTTATATAAATAACTAATAATTCTTTTATAATTTTAATTTTATAACAAAAATTCTAATTTGTAACGAAAATTAGTAGTAAGGAATAAATATTATAAAAGTTTATTTATATTTTTAAAAATTTAAGATTGAATAATATATGAAATTATAGGAGTTTAGCGGAATTAAAAAAAAAACAATTGAGCCTCAAGTGAAGATGAGGACATTGGATTTTTAAGATTGATTTGAATGTTTGATTAAATTTTAAATCAAGTTTAATTTAACTTATTATTAATAATTAAAAAATTTAACAGATTTGGTGAGTTCAATCATAAAAATCTAGAACTGATTGACTTTTCGCTTTGATTTAATATTCTGGTATGATTTATTTTAATAACACTTTTAAAAACTGAACAACTTATTAATTAATCATTCAATTTACACAAAATAATTTTTATAAATAAAAATGAACAACAATTTTTTTAGTTAAACTTTGAAATTTTGGAGCTAAATCCAAATAAAACATATAATTTTTTAATAAAAAAAGCATATAATTGTAATGTTAAATTGGGTTACATCACAAAAAGATAATAAAATTCAATATCAAACAAAATAAATCAATTAACCGACCCACGAATAGCCTTTTAATTAATTAAAATTAGTGACTTGACTTTGAAGCAATAGTAAAGGTGAGGCCTGCACGCTTAGTTGCTTGCAGGTCGAAGAGATAGTCCTATCTCATCTCATGCATGAGTTTGACTAGGAACGTTATAATTACGATCTAAAAGCTCCCATCCACCAGTAGTATTAGGGAATTCAGATTTACTGTCCAATATTATGGTGTCTTATTGTGTTCAATAAATTTTAGTCATTCATTCATGTAGGATCCGTATGGGACCCACGTGAGGCCCGTAAAATAAATGGCTGAAATTTTATGAGACAGAATAAGACAGAGTAAAACTAGACAGAGGATCTGGACTCAATATTAGGGCACATCATCTCACCCTTGCTTTTCATCAAAAGTAATCCCCAAAAATTTCATAAAAGGATAATTTTTATATATCATTTTGTATTTTAAGTTGAATAAGGTGAAAAAATAATAAAACAAATGCAATAAATATTTATTAAAACTTGTGAAATATATTAATTATGATATCTATATTTTAATTAATATAAATTATAAAAATTTATTAGAGATTATAATGTAATTAATATTGTTTTAAACCAATGTTAAATTAAATAAGAAGCCACCGTCAGAAAACACCGGTCAAACTGAAACAGTCAAATGATTAAAAAAAATTAGTCAGCATTCAACTTTTTTAAATATTTTAAAGAGTTTAGGGCAATATAGATAAAGATAAGAATTTATTTATTAATTTTAAATATTAAGTTGTGATTTAAATCATTATCATCTTCGCATCAAATCTAAAGTCCTATAATAAAGCGAAGTATAAGAAGGTCTGATAATACAAAGCCTTACTCTTATATAGTAAAGATGATATTTCCGGTAAACTGTGATTTAAATATTTGACCTAAAGTAAGCCTAAGCCTCTTAATAGGGCATCAACTTCTGGTGTTCATTATTACATTTACCAGAACAAAGGGTCCTCGGACCTACCCTTTTGAACCATGAAAACAGAAACTTTCACTTTGATGCCAACCGAACAGATGAACAACCCCATTTGTACTTTATCAGATGAAAACGATCATGTTCTCCCTAATCCTTGGATGGTTATGTGCCTCCCTTTTCTTGACCCTTTTTGAGTCAGACAACCATCCCCATTACACAGTACCTAAACCTTGATACATTTGGCAATTCCAGAAACAGTCATACTGTCCTTAGAAGTACTGTACTTCACCAGAATCAATAGTTTCTGAGTTCAACTGTTCATACCACGTTTAAGGAAAGGAAGAGAAGGAAGTTGTGCAGATGTTTAGAATAAGAAAAAGTCTCTGGTTTATCTTCACTTCAAGTCTTACCTTTGGTTGCATTTCTTGGCTTCGAATATACTGTATATTACATTACTGCACAGATTACGACTCTTCCATTGTTAAAAACATTAAAAGCTCTTCTTTCTTTTTTTATTAATGTCCATCCATTTTTTCTTGTAACAGTCCACTTCTGCAAACTTGTATGTATATATATACAAAATGTTTCAGTTGATTAATTAATGCATGGTATACTGAAAAAGGGATGGAGTAACAGAAGGATACGTAGCGATAGGTGCAAGGTTTGTGTCACTACAAAGAAGTCCCACCTTCTCTGTTTTTTTTTTTTTTTTTTGGGTTCCAACAGACATATTTAGTGGTATCTGTGATCTGTCAAGGTGGCAACTTCGTGTTTGGTCTAGATCTAGTTGAAGCCTTCAAAGCTAATGCTTGTTACATTTTCATGATTATTACTGATAACAATGCTTAGTCAGGGCGTTATATACAGTTCAACACAATTTAGTATTTAGGTTTTTCTATAATCGACCTGTTTGCTTGTATGCAAAGTAGGATATAAAAAGAAAGGATAAAATGAGGGAGAAGAACAAGAAAAGAAAAGAAAAGGGTTAGTGTAATTTATCTTTTTCGTTTTAATTCTCTTATTTTTTGGAAAATTATTACTTAATTTTCTATGGTGTGCAAATTTCATATATTTTATTATTTTTCTTTTTTTAATCTAAAACAATGCATTATTGAAAATTTTAAGTTCTATTAGATCGTTTTAGAGTTATAAAAAATGAAAAAAAAATTAGTAGAATATGAAAAAAATTAAAAAAGTATGAACTTTCTTATAATTTAACATTTTTTTATTTCAATCCTTATATTTTAAAAACTCTCATTTATCTCTTTATAATATTATTTAGTTAAATTCATCATTTGATTTTAGTTCATTTACACCAACAAAACGATATTAAATTGACTTATTTCTTTATAATATTATTTAGTTAAATTCATTATTTGATTTTAGTTCTTTTTGTATCAACAAAACGATATTAAATTGAAATTTAATAATTTCAATATTATATTTTTCCTAATAAAGCGAGAATATATGCCAATTCGGGAACTTGATAAAAGATTTTATATAATAACTAAATAGTACTATAATGTGGGTGAATCCTACTTAGTAATTATTTCCTAACCTTGGTGTTTCTAAACCTTCTTATTATGATTTTGACCAGTCTGCTAAGTCCAGTAGTTTGGTGAGACAGCTTTTGAAAGCACTCTTAAACCAATATTACTTTTGCATTAAGAAAGTGTGATAAACCACATTCTCATTGCACATAAGAACCAAACTATATCAGAAGACTAAGTAATGAATCTTAAACTAACAGAAGAAAAGCTTGCAGGTTAAAAAAGGAAGTGTTCAACTAATTAGACTGTTGGATTGGATTATCAGTCTGTTTTCTTACTGCTAATTCAACAACACTGAGACCGCAGTAATCATGTTGCCAAATTTGGGTTATTAAGAAGGGACATTTGATCATCTTTTATTCCTTAATCCATTTCTATCAACCAAACCAAATTGTTTTCACTAACCTAATGCATCAACTACTTCCACATAATGATGATGCCTCACTTCAAATTTTCTTGGAGAATGAAAGCTGATGAAGATCATGTTTTTTTGGACATAGCAAGAATTCCTGATCTGTTTGCTTTGTGTTAAAGTTACCATTCTTCTCTTGATGGTTTGCCTCAGAATGCATATCTATCCATCTTCTCTAAATAATGGTTAAAAATTTTCTTAATAAATAGGTAAAAGAAAGTGTAATTTAAAAGAAATGAAACATTGCCGGGGTGATAAGTATATAAATCTTAAATTTATTTTTGTTTAAAGAATAAGATTTAAAATAAAAGAGTAAAAGATACGAGATTTTTTTATAATTTAACTTATGATTTTTTAAAATTTTAAAATCATCAAAAGAACTCATAAAATTTATTATTTTAAAACTTTTATTAAAAGATATTGGCATATTGACATGAACAAAATAAATGAAGAATCAAATATTACCGATATGAAATTTCAATTCAACACTTAAACTTAACTTAACTTGGCTCAATTAAATCCAACACAAACCAGCAATGTAAAGATAAATCTTTCAAACATCATAGTAACATTCAAAGTTTTGAACTTTGGACCTTCAGCACTATTAAATGATTATACTCAAGAGTACCTAAAGTACTGCACGTTGGTCTTTTAAGAAAATCTACACTTAATCACAACATCTGGTTAGACTTAACTTTGCAGAAAGACCATGCCAACCTTGATTGCTTAGGTAACTTCCAAAAAATTGATTGCTTAGGAATAAATACCAAGAAAATAATATGAAAGTATCTGAAAGGAACATTCACAAAATAAGATGAAAAAAAGAAAAAAAATGGAAGAGTAGGTGAGAACTAAAAATAATCAAACAGAGGTCTTATAGGAAAATTCGAATGGAAGTTACTTTGTCTATATTGACACTCTCTTCATTCCATACTCTCAAACTGTCTTATGCTCTTTCTCCATTACCTTTCTATTGGCTAGAGTTTCAGACATCATCATAGGTTTTGCTTCATCAACTTTTCTTTCCTCTATCTCTCTGATGATACCTCTTTGGAAAATGGATCACGGTTCCATCCTGATTCTGCTTATTATGATTTTCTTTTTTCTCTGGTTTCATGAAGCATAATGACCAAAGTTCATGATTATTGCAAAACTTTTGTTGAAAAGTTTGAGTCTTTTACCTTTAACAATGTCCAATTTTCTTATCTTGTTAGTACCATCTTGCTAGTTTTCTTCATTAAACTAGCAACTTTCTTTTCAATCATTCTGGTGAAGAATGATGATATCTCATCATCTTCAACTTTAGCTATAAAGAGAAGAAATCAATCATTCACTATTGTCTCTTTCTTGTTTCTATTCTTTTTCCTATTAAAAAAATTGCTTTTTTGATGTTTTTGTAGCTCAGATGCTGCTGCTCTTCTGTTGCTGAAAATTTGGAATGAGGGGAGCAATGGGCAACAACCCCGGTTCTGTTGAAACAAGACATAGACTATCTGCATCAATGTAAAGTCTCAGCTTCTTCCATATATTTTCACTGAAAATTACTTGAGCATAGGCCATGTTTCATTTTACTTCTCATGCACCAGTGGCCACAGGAATTATCATAAGAACTTGTTTTCTGGATGGGTTGAGAACATGAGCATTATAGAATTTATGTTTTCTGTGAAAGTTAGCTAATTTGATCTGCCAGGCATAGTTTATTGCAAAGTACTTTGGATTCAAGATTGACCCAGATCCTGTCCCTTTCATTAGTTTCACCTTGTCTAATCTACGTTCTGAACAATTTCTTCATTAATTCTGGTTTAAATGCGGCCTATATGAAGATAGGTAGAACAGTGAAGATCTTCCACATATTGAATCAGAGTATTAGTATAACCAATTGTTTTTTCACACACAAACATCTGAGTTTAGTTTGTATCCAAGCATATCTAGTTCCCTGATTTGTACATTCTTGAAACCTGATCTCTGGCTTTTTGGAAATGCAATTATGTGAAGCATGAGGTCTAGCTAACATCAAAGTATGAATTGATGAGAGTTTGCTATTCATACATTATTACTCAAAGCATTTCCTATTGCATTATTAGTGATCTTCGTGTTCCTCTTGAATTCTCACATTCTTTCAATTGGAAAACTTCCGTAAGCAGAGAAGATATATACAAAAGAAGGATACAGAAATGTAAAGTCAAAGGTTCTGAGAAACCATACCAAATTTCCGGTCATGACAGGAGCTCATGCTGCAGGGTTTCTCCATTGAAACTTATCCTCGTGGTCATCATTTGTGGAACCATTGTGACCCTCTTACATTCTCCAGAAGTTGATCATTTTTCAGGCTCAACATCAAGGTACACAAGGATCGTGAATCAGTTTTTTCAAGTTCTGTGATTTTCTTTCTGAAACTGTAGTTTCCTCAATAAAAAGAACCATAATCCTTGGAGTTAAGAATGGAAAAATGCCAATCTCGTCTGAGTAGGATATTTGTTGTGTTGTTTCGGGATAAATTTTATGTCATTGTCACAGTTGTTGGATAGTTTTCCTTGCAGGATAGAGTTGTGCTAGTATTTTCTTCTCAGATATGTTACTGTCATGTTTATCTTTCAGACAATGTCTCAAAATTCAAGGTGCCAGAGAGCTAGACAAGTGTTCTAATAGTAATGATCCTCACTTTCTTTGATAAAAATCTTAATGCAGGCCGAATTTCGTCAACCGCTGGATATGGGGAGGGTTGGAACACCGATATGTCTCAGAGTTGGATACAAATTGGCTCTATGTGATGAAGGCCATTGAAAAGCTAAGTGAGCAAATTGACTATCAGGGAATTGGTCTGTTGAACTTCAATAACAGTGAAGTGAGTCAATGGAAACAGCTTATACCTGACGCTTCCCACATTGTTCTCCATCTGGACTACGCTGATAAAAATGTGACCTGGGATACTTTGTATCCGGAATGGATTGACGAGGAGCAAGAAGCAGAAGTTCCCGTATGTCCATCTCTACCAAAACCTGAAGTGCCAAGAAAAAGACTTGACCTTATTGCTGTGAAGCTGCCTTGCAGAAACGAGGCGAATTGGTCGAGAGATGTAGCTCGATTGCACTTGCAGCTCACAGCGGCGAATCTTGCAGCAGCAGCCAAAGGATCTTATCCTGTCCATTTACTTTTCGTCTCCAGATGTTTCCCAATACCAAATCTTTTCACCTGCAAAGAACTTGTTCTAAGAGAAGGCAATGCCTGGTTGTACAAACCAAACTTGAATGTTCTGAGACAGAAACTCCAGCTTCCAGTTGGCTCCTGTGAACTTGCACTTCCCTTCAGAGATAAAGGTCAGATTGTTACTCCAGCTTCTTGCTTCATTTCCACATTGATACAGAAGTAATAGCTTTTGCATGTATGAATTCACAAGCATACACTCAAACCATATATTTAAGTGTTAGTGATACACCAGACAAGTGAACACACCCTCAAATTATCAGAAGTAACAAATTCTAATACCATCTTTCATTATATCAGAGAGAGTTCATTCAGGGAACCCGAGGCGTGAGGCATACGCTACAATTCTTCATTCTGCTCATGTTTACGTGTGTGGAGCCATTGCCGCAGCTCAGAGTATTCGCCTGTCAGGATCCAACAGAGACCTTGTAATACTTGTTGATGAGACAATCAGTGTTTATCACAGAAGTGGACTTGAAGCAGCAGGATGGAAAGTCAGAACAATTCAGAGAATTAGGAACCCAAAAGCTGAGAAAGATGCATATAATGAATGGAACTACAGCAAGTTTCGGTTATGGCAGCTGACAGACTATGACAAGATCATATTCATTGATGCAGATTTGCTTATACTCAGAAACATTGATTTTTTGTTTGGCATGCCAGAAATTTCTGCAACAGGAAACAATGGAACTCTATTCAACTCAGGTGTAATGATCATTGAGCCTTCAAATTGCACATTCAATCTCCTGATGGAACATATCAATGAGATTGAATCCTACAATGGCGGAGACCAAGGTTACTTGAATGAGATCTTCACATGGTGGCACAGAATTCCAAAACACATCAACTTTTTGAAGCATTTCTGGATTGGTGATGAAGAAGAGGTTAAGCAAAAGAAGACTCAACTCTTTGGTGCTGAGCCTCCAATCCTCTATGTCCTTCACTATCTTGGTGTGAAGCCATGGCTGTGCTTCAGGGACTATGACTGCAACTGGAACGTAGACATATTTCAGGAGTTTGCAAGTGATGTTGCTCATGAAAGGTGGTGGAAAGTTCATGATTCAATGCCTGAGAACCTGCACCAGTTTTGTCTCCTGAGATCAAAGCAGAAGGCACAACTTGAATTTGATAGGCAACAAGCTGAGAAAGCAAACTACACAGATGGACATTGGAGAATCAAGGTTAAGGATCATCGTCTTAAGAAATGTATTGACAATGTATGTTCATGGAAGAGTATGCTGAGACACTGGGGTGAAACAAACTGGACTGATGATGAATTCTTCACTCCAACACCACCTGCCATAGCCACACAATCACTCTCTGGTCTATGAGCTAGCATCTTCTTCCATTTGCAGATTCAGACTTTTGGGAAGTGAATGACACTGAGTTCACAATGAGGAGGTTTCCTTCTGGTTTTGTACATTTTTTTTCTCAATCCATCAAGAGTTGGTAGAGCAACTTGTTTCAGGATAGGAATCATAAACTTCAGCCCCTTTTGAGGCTAGAGATCATATCCGATATTTACTTGTACTAGAATTTTTAATTATGTCATTTGACAAAAGAATTGATGTTTCATCCTGTAATTTGCTTTTATTGAGCCAAGTTCAGAAATGAAAAATCAGGTTGGGCCAAATTCTTAAAACATTCAATAGAATGAAGAGTGTTATTAAGTTTTTATTAATCTTTTAATGTTTATTTCCTCTTTGATTTGGGAACTTTTTCTCCTAAAGAAGTTGGCAAGTTTTTGCTTGAAAGGGATCAGATCACCTGCTCCATTTTTACTGTTCCAACGTTATTCCAATTTGTCTCATCCACACATTTATATAAGTGTTGTTTCAATTTATCTCATCCACACATTTATGCAAGACTTACATAAATAAGTGAATGAGATAAATTGAAACAGCGTTAGAACAACAAAAATAGAATAACATATACCTCCCCCTTAAAATGCTTGTAAATTGAGTTCACAGTCAATCATGATTAAGTTTCATAATCACCAGAAAGCACAAGCCCATCAGATTGGGCTGTTGAAGTTCAATAAAAGCTTAACAGGCCTTAGAGAAGGATTTTGCACTTGCTACTTTTCTTCTTTGGAATTGAAGTCACGAAGGAATACAATATATATATCAATTTTGATGTTGAATTTAATCAAATTTGAATTTTCGACTATGAACTTAATTCATGTTAAATTTAATTTTTTTTCTTAATTTTGATTTAAGTCGAGCCAAATATAAATTAATTTTATAAAATTATTTGGATTGACTTGTAAAAAAATTTCATCAAATTTGATTGATGTAGCTCTGTTTTAAGCTTACAGAATTCTTTTTGGTTAAAGAATTATATGTTTGTGGTTCGTTCTCAAAAAATTATTGAAATTGATTCGGTCAAATTTATATATTTAAGTTTTTATCTAAATTTAAATTTGATTAAAATAAAATCTGTTTGTTAAAGTTTTATAAAATTAGTTGAATCCAAAAAATTTATTAAACTTAAGTCCATCAAATTTAGATATTTAAATTGAACTTAAATTTAAATTTGACTACGATAATATTTATTTGTTGACATCGAGCTTAATTTAACTAATTTTTATTACTAAACGAGTTACTCGATAAGTCAATGATAAGAAATTTCCATAAAATCAAAAGACTCAGTTCCAAAATTCCCAAGTCAAGAAGACTTTTGAAAGGTTTGCCTTAAATCACTCCTAAAAGTCCTACAATGTCAATATTTCATACAAACTGGTATGCATCATAAACCATAATGTTAGGAGAAAATTTATGACTTGCCAGTTTGATTGAAACCATAAGAACAGTGACTTAGAAGTATGATTGCATATATTTAATGGAATTCATTTTCACTTACCTAAAAGCTACTTAAAAGCTGACTTTCAATTCTATTACCCTTTAATGTAACATCAATTAGTCACTTTCTAATAAAAAGTAACCTTTAACTTTAACTACATCCACCCATTTCCTGACTTTTTAAGGAGATTTAGGGTAGAGTTGGTGAAACCAACATTAAGAAAAACAAAATTAATTTGCTGCTAAACCATATTTTTTTTTATGTTTCTCAACACTTTTTTGTTGTTGGATATTTTGTTTCGTCTATTCATTGCAAATAAATGGCATGCTAATTTAGTATTTTCTTGTAATTGTTTCACTCTTTTTGAAGAAAAATATGTTATTGTTATCTCATATTTATTGAAGTTTTAAATTGAAAATTTTATTTTCAACTTATAGATATAAAAAAAATTGTTACTTTGTTGCTTAACCATATATTTTTAGAGGTTAACAGCTATTTTTATATTTATTTAATATTTTATCATAATTCCTTTATTCTTAGAGGGCGAGTCTTGAAGCAATTAGTAAAATTATTCTTTAGTGATCAGAAGGTCACGAATTCAAGTCATGGAAATAATTTCTTTAAGGAAGCTGTATACATTAATGACCCTCTCTCGACCCTTACAAAGTAAGAAGCTTTGTGTACTGAAGTTTGCCTTTTTATTTTTAAAGAAAACTACTTTTTTACTATCACGAATTTATCAAGACCTTAAATTAGAGAAATTATTTTCAAATTTATAGATGTCACACTCAAAATTGGATTGGAGATAAATTAGAATTTGATCTATTGCTTTTTGTTCTTCTTTTTGTTGTTGTTATTTTAACTTCATGACATATTCTTTTACACCAAATGTCATATGAGAGACAAGTAAAAAGGTTCTTCTAAAGATTATGATGCATACTTTTTAACATTATCTTAATAGCTATAGCATTAGGTTTTCTTTCTAACTTGGACCATTCCTTAGACCCACACCTAACCTAAACTGCAACTTTAGATTTGTCACGATGGTTTATAACAGAACATGTGGTGGTTGTTATTTCTCACCATTGTCAAAGCATGGAATTGGACAATTTGGAAATGGGAGATAAAAGAACATCTTATCATCTAGCTAGTGGATGCTCTGTCCTCAAGCACTATATGTGAAGGATTTCAGGAGAATGTGAACATAGATTCAAAGTGTCTTCACTATTGACCCGTGATTCTCCCAATCATTAAGATAAAAATTAGTTTTCAAGTGTAATTCAGAACCTAAGATTTTATATAGACGTACATGAACAGGCTCTACCAATTGCAAGATGCTTTAAGCCAAAAAGTTATTCGATTTTTTGTTCATGTAAGATTAATCATGAAGAACTGATAAAAGTTTCGACACGATTAATGTCAAAGTCACAGAAATATGGGGCTCCTGTAACTCACGGGATCTCATTTTCCAGTACAATGTATAGACGAAAAGTAGTATGACACACATGCAGACAATGCTATTCCCAATGGACTGCAGCTTACGATAATGTTAGCCTGCGTTTACCTAACCACATGTGGTGGATGACATATGGTTGTTCTTCAATGTAACAAGTGCTTGAATCATACATTCACATCATCTTCACCCTCAGTCAGTTCAAAATCTACCATGTCCTTATTCTGAATGGTCCCAAAAGGGTTCACAACTATCCTATTGTTCACTCAAAGGAAAAGATAAATGACGTATGCTTAACTCTTTTTTTTGTTGAAAATCAGCAACGGTTGGTGAAGCTATGCTCAAGCTACCACAGTGCAATCATAACTTTGTACAGAGCATGCTTGCGTGACATTCGTAGGGGCAATGACAGGTCCGGCAAGGTAATGCTAAGAAAGCTGAAACATAGGTTCATCAGATAAGATTTTTACTGATCTGATAAACTATGAGAGTGACGGAGAGTTCCTCACACTGACGGCAATATTTTATAATATACTGATTTATAAATGAATAAGGATGAAAGTCCCGGATTAACCTCAAAAGATCGAGTCAGGCCACTAAAACTACCCATTGTCAACCTTATTGCAAAGTTAAAGTGAAATGTGGAAAGGTTTGTGTCAAACATGCACTGAAGAAAGCACTTTCAATGTGTATATGACAAGGGCAATTCCAAAACTTAAAAATAAAGACTTTATATGGTATTGCTCTTCCACTAATCGGATGATAATAATGGTACCGGTCACTTATCCCTTCAACTAAACCAGTATGCAGATAATATTTGCTACAACTAAGATGACTCAATAATCAAGAAGAATTTGGGATCCATTCATTCCCTTGGATAAAATTTTCTTCCGAATATGCATTCACATGCTCTGAAGGAATCTGACTGCTCCAACTAACTCTTCCCGCTGTATTAGATCCTGGTCCAGAATTCCCAAACTCTCCATAGTACAGTGTTTTCAAAGCGAAGTCACCAGACCATGGCAACCACCCTTGTGGTGATATAAGAACTTCGAAGTTGGAGTTTATGAAAACAACTCTGGAGTACTCCTTCCAAGGCCTCCCTAAGAAATTTTTGTGGACACTAGGTTTTCCATGATACAAAGCCATATATTCTTCAGTGCCATTGATCAAGCAATTTTTGAAAACAAAACCTGTTGATTGTGCAGGATCAGTCCTACCATGTGCCGTGACTGCATTACTCTCACCTTTTTCCGGCTTTTCTTGCCTTGGTTTCACCAAAATCTTGCAACCTTCAAAAATTGCAGCTGAGTTGCCAAAGATGAAGTCTACGTTGCCCACAATGCGGCATGACTTGTAGTATTGCCGAAGGGCATGAGCATAAAGAGTGTCCTGATTGCCGAGTAATTCACAGTTCTCTATTACAGACAGATCGCTATCTACTCTTAAAGCTACTGCTTGATGGGTAGGAGCTCCTGCCGTATTCTGAATTGTCAGGCCACTAGCCATGAATCCATCCCCAAGAACTCCTGTAACGAATTACGAACATCATATCAGAAAAAAGACGAGGCAAACTAAACCTGGCAATCTTAGTATAAAATAATGCTCGGACAGATTTCAACTGTAAAAAATTAGAATTAAATGCAATCCAATTTCATCTACTGCTTCTGGAAATTTGTGGTACTCAAATTCCTTTCTCAGGTCGCTATTATAATTAAAGCTAAGTCACCTAATTAGGAAGCAGACCATGTGACGGATACACAAAATGCCAAAATGAGTCAGTGTATCAACTGCTCTCTCTGCACAAGTTATCTCTATAAGCAGAATCTACCAATAGTATATAGCCAAATGTGTACTCCTACAGCTGCAATATCGAACAAATTAGCATTTAACAACTAACTGCCAAGGAACTGTCGGTGTGAAATGAGGTCTCGTCTTCTTCTTTTGCATTTTGCCTTCGAGTAATTCACAGGTGACCTAAATCTTCGACTTACCAACTGTAGCAGATTCAAACGTCGTAACCCCTAGCTGACCAGCATTTTTTGAACCTGTGATCGCCGTTTTGCCAATACCATCACCCAAAAACACCACATTTCTTTTCTGAAGCGGAACTCGAACTATCTCCTCGTAAACACCCTCCTTGATACGTATCACAAACTGACAGTCTGTCTTATTATCTGGAGCTGCATTAACAGCTTCCTGAACTGTTCTGTAACAGCCATTAGTGCCGTCCTTGCAAACTATAACATCATCCGATAAATTTGATGGAAAACCACCCTTAAATTCCATTGCACTGGCACCACCAGGAACTTCCCAGAACCCATCACGTTCCGTTTGTGGTGGTTGCCACAGCCGGGTTTCATTGCCAAACAAATCATAAGACACCATCATGCTTAATGCATTGCTGGTGAGATTAATCAAGTTTTCCAAGAACAAGATTGTTTCTTTGGCAGAGGCTATATCTCCAACACGACTCCGGAGTCCTCCATAGCAACCAGATTGGTAACTAAGAGCAGCGCTCATCCACGCACGACCATTCTTGATCTCGCCGTGCGACAATGTATCATTTGACAATGAAATGCGGTACTGAGAATAAGAAAGAACCTCCAAACAATCCTTGGCAGCATTAGTTAGGTTTTCATTCTCAGAAGATCCTAGGATAGACTCTAACATAGAACGTGCAGTTTTGAGGTTTTGGGATGACACCCAGAAAGCAGATTGGATTATTTGAACTGGGGTTGGATTGGAAGGGACATGGTTAGACTGGATTAGAGAGGATTGGCAGGTTTCAGGGTGTCGTGTAGCATTGCAGGCTAGATGGATCTCATGTTCAGGAACTAATTTAGTCTCAGAAGAAACAACAAACAACAGAAGACAACAAATTATGAAAAGAATACATTTGACGGATGAGAATGAGAATGCAAGTTTTGACATGGCAGTACTAGCAGAAATGGTAGCAATGGTGATTGGTAATCCATGACAACTTATGCATATATTATATAGAGATCAACAAAATGAAAAGGGACATCTTTTACCTAGACTTTTAACATGTTTCATCCAAGACAGGTAAATAGTACAATATAACCTGAATTTGTTTTTCATAAGCACCTAAAAAGATGTTACCTTTCGTTCATTTTAGGCACCCTATAAATAGTATTATGCATATGCAACAGACTATTGTAATAACCTTCCAAAGTATTAGAGGCACTAAATTATGATCATAGATCAAGTACGACTTGAATATAATTTTTTTTAATTTTAAACCGAAACTAAAATCATGTTACTAATCGATTTTTATGAGCTAAGTTATTTGGAACCAGTCTCTCGTCTAATTAAGAGTAATATCGCGTATTATTAGACTTTTTCAATCTTTGCGTATCGGAATTTTTACTATTGTTATATTAATAAAATTAAAATAAATGAAAATTTTGCTTTATTTAACTATAAAATATTTATTATTTATCAAAATTTACTTTACTTAAATCTTCATTAAGTCCTATTTTCCATTAAAAAAATAGAGAAAAATAGAAAGTAAAGGGTAAATAATTACCAACTGTAGCTGTGTTATACGTGGAAACTCCTGGTCGGCCAACGCTCAAAGAGCCTGTAATTACGGTTTTGCCCATGCCGTCCCCAATAAACACAACATTCCTTTTCTCTAACGGAACTCTGACGATCTCCTCGTATACTCCTTCCTTTATGTGTATCACGAACTTCTCGTCCCGCCTATTATCCGGCGCCGTATTGACCGCCTCCTGCACCGTTTTGAAACATCCGTTACCTTTACTTGTACCACCGTCCTTACACACCATGGCGTTCACCGCCAGATTCCGCGGGAACCCGCCTCTGAAACCCGAATCCGCTCCGACCGATCCTGGCTTCTCCCAGAAGCCATCGCGTTCGGTCTTCGGAGGGGTCCACTTGGCGGTATCATTGCCGTAAATATCGTAAGAGACGATCATGCTGAGAGCGTTACTGGTGAGGGTGGAGAGGGAGGCCAAAAACGCCATGGTCCGGTCGACGAGGGACGTGTCGTTGGCGTACTTTAGGGCGTTCCAGCAGTCGTACTGGAATAGCAAGGCGGCGCTAGTCCATGCGCGGGCGTCCTTGACTGCGGCGTCCGCGGGAGAGGAGAGGCGGTGGCGGGAGTTGGCGAGGAGCTCGAGGCAGTTGTTCCCGGCGTTGGTGCGGTTAGGACTTCCCGCGGAGGAGTCGAGAATGGACTTGACCATGGATTGGGCCGTGACGAGGTTGGTGGAGGATAAAGTAATGGCGGATTGGATGATTTGAAGGGGTGTAGAGTCTGGAGGAACGTGATTGAGAGAAGCCTGGCAAATGTCGGGGAATCTGGTGGCCTGGCAGGCTTGGACGATCGCCGGCAAGGATCCGGCCGGGACAGAGGGCCGTTTTCGAGTGGGTGGTTTTGGTGGGGGGTGGTTATGGTGTCGGGAGGATGACAAGGAGGAAGAGATGGATAGGAGGAAGAAGAAGAAGAAGGAAAGGAGGGAGAGGGAAGCCATGAAGAGGAAGGTGAGGTTGGTGAAGAGTGAGAAACAGTGAGGCTTTGGATGATGATGACGATGGTGGCGATGAGATTGAGACTGGGAATGAGAGACCATTGGGATTGGACTGGAGGGATGAATTTATAGAGAAACTGATTGGAGAAGAAGAGAGAATTAGCTAAGTGACATATGATTAAGCGACAACCAAAGCTCTCTCTCTCTAACCCCATTAAAGTCTTGGTTAAGACTGTGTTAATGCTAGCGATGATATGAGTGTAGAGAGAGAAAAAGGGTTATTCCTAGGAGGGTCACGGGCCTGGTTGAATAAAGTTATATCTTTACGTTTTGTCATGGACCGGACCAATGCCAGAACCCGATTTTAAATTGAACATGACAGGATAATACGTTTGAAGATCTTTCTTGGATTAATTAATATTTGTTAAAGAGTAGAATAATTTTATAATGTCAGAAACTAAACTTTTTGGTTTTTTGATGGTTTAAACTAAACTTTGTGGTTTTTTGATGGTTATCTCCATTGCTACACATAGGTTTCTACTAAGAATGATGCGTTGAAGTGAAGAGTGTTCCCATCTTGATGGAACTTCGGGAACTGCTTAGAAATTGAATTGCAGGACTCTATTG
The DNA here is from genome assembly GCA_025629825.1 of Erythroxylum guanchezii. NCBI lineage: Eukaryota > Viridiplantae > Streptophyta > Magnoliopsida > Malpighiales > Erythroxylaceae > Erythroxylum > Erythroxylum guanchezii. The sequence continues at coordinate 32,611,116 of JAOTAX010000196.1, forward strand.
TGTGGTTTCAGTAATGGCAACAGGGCATCGGCACAACGACGTTGTCATGGTAGTTAATTCCTCCCAACTGGAAAGACTTGGAAACTTTCGTTGATCCTCTGCTGAATCTAGAGAAGCTGATGAGCCAAATGGGGTCATGTTGACCAGTTAATTTTGTTAGCTCAGAAGGCGAAAACCTCATTGTTCATATATCATTATGACTAATGTTGATCTGAAGTCTCTACTTCATAATAAGATTTAATCCCCAGCAACTTGTCTTCCCTAAGCACTTCGTCGATAATTACCACTTGTCTACATCATGTGTTCTGTATTAATTCTCTCCCATTGCTCTTAGAGGACTCATAATCGGTTAGAATTGTTCTGGTAAGAAAACGTCACGAATCAATATTAACGCATTCATAAAAACAGCAGGAATGATACCTATTAACTCACCATGCCAATGCACACCATCTTTAATTGCTCGAATGATACCCAGTAATGAAGTGGGACAAACCCTGTGTTCCCCTGTCCTAACATCCAACTGCTTAAAGATGGTGATCTTGACCTACTCGGAAAATGCTCAACAATGAAAATTTTGAGTTCATGTGTAGTTTCTCTTCTACAGTCTAAGAAAGATAGAACATGAAGAATATGTGTTAATTCTAGAGCTATAAACAAAATAACGGTAAAGCATCGACTTCCCATTCCTACGTTGGATAATATGCTTGATGAATTACATAGTTCTTGTATTTTCACTAAGATTGATTTGAAGTCTAGTTATCATCAAATTCGCATGTGAGAGGGTGATGAATAGAAAACTGCTTTTAAGACTAAGTATAGTTTATATGAGTGGCTAGTTATGTCTTTTGGGTTAACTAATACCCCTAGTACTTTCATGAGATTAATGAATCATACCTTATGTGCTTTCATTGGTAAGTTTGTAGTTGTGTACTTTGATGCTATTCTGATTTATATCCAGAACTTAGATGACCATCTTGAACATTTGCACAAAGTTCTAAGTGTTTTGAGCTGACTTCATATCTCAAATATCTTCTATGAAATAATTTGAATAAAGGAGAATTTTATCATAAAACTGCCAATACCACAACTCCATGCCTCTCTAGCAATGCCCTTTGCATACGGAGAAAGTGTAATATTCTGTGTTACTCTCTTACTGCAGGTGAATGCTTTGTGCTTCCAGGACAACAGGTTTAGAAAAGGTCACACTGGCATAGGTACCGTGTTCTTTCCAACAGACTCCTTAAGCTTTGTGAATACTGCCCGCAACTGCAGTATATAGTTTTTCATCAGGTGTGAAACCAGCCCCAATCATTTCCTCGTACAAATTAAAAGCTTCTGATGTTCTTCCTTCCTTGGACAATCCCAATATCATTGTTGTGTAAGTGACCACATCCATGATTAGATCCTTCTTACGCATTTCGTTGAACATTTTCAGGGCCTTGTCTACCATACCGAATTTACACTCGCCATGGACAAGTGATGTGTATGTATATATGTCAGGCATCAGTCCTTGAGCTTCCATCTTTCCTCTTAGCTCATAAGCTTCCTTCATTTTCCCTTTCTTGCTATAACCATCAATTAAAACATTGTACGTGATAACATTGGGCCTTTCTCCCTTTTGCTCCATATCCCGAAAGAGCCTCTTTGCTTCAACAAAATTCCCCACCTTGCAATACATGTCGATCAAGGTACTAAACGTTACAACATTAGGTCTTTCTCCCTTTTGCTCCATATCCCGAAAGAGCCTCTTTGCTTCAACAAAATTACCCTCCTTGCAATACATGTGGATCAATGTATTATACATGACAACATTAGGCCTTTCTCCCTTTTGCTCCATATCCCGAAAGAGCCTCTTTGTTTCAACAAAATTCCCCTCTTTGCAATACATGTTGATCAAGGTACTACACGTGACAACATTGGGCCTTTCTCCCTTTTGCTCCATATCCCGAAGGAGCCTTTTTGCTTCAACAAAATTCCCCTCCTTGCAATACATGTTGATCAAGGTAGTATACGTGACAACATTGGGCCTTTCTCCCTTTTGCTCCATATCCCGAAAGAGCCTCTTTGCTTCAACAAAATTTCCCTCTTTGCAATACATGTTGATCAAGGTACTATACGTGACAACATTAGGCCTTTTTCCCTTTTGCTCGATATCCCGAAAGAGCTTGTTTGCTTCAACAAAATTCCTCTCCTTGCAATACATGTTGATCAAGATATTATACGTGACAGCATTAGGTCTTTCTCCCTTTTGCTCCATATCCCGAAAGAGCTTGTTTGCTTCAACAAAATTCCCCTCCTTGCAATACATGTTGATCAAGATATTATACGCGACAGCATTAGGCCTTTCTCCCTTTTGCTCCATATCCCGAAACAGCCTCTTTGCTTCAACAAAATTCCCCTCCTTGCAATACATGTTGATCAAGGTACTATACGTGACAACATCAGGCCTTTCTCCCTTTTGCTCCATATCCCGAAAGAGCCTGTTTGCTTCATCAAAATTCCCCTCCTTGCAATACACGTTGATCAGGGTACTATACGTGACAACATCAGGCATTTCTCCCTTTTGCTCCATATCCTGAAAGAGCCTCTTTGCTTCAACAAAATTCCCCTCCTTGCAATACATGTTGATCAAGGTATTATAGTTCACAACATTAAGCATCAAGCCTTTTTCCGACATTGAAAATAACAATCTTTTTGCTTCATCTTGTCGTTTTAGTTTAGACAAACCACATGCAATGATATTATAAGCGAAGACATCCCCAATGAATCCCTTTTTTTCCATCACAGCCAGCACCTTTAAAGCCTTATCTATGAACCCTCTTCTGCAATATCCATCAAAAAGAGTACTAAATACTACATGACCAACATCAAACCCTTTACTTTGCATTTCGTTCAACAATATTTCAGCAGCTTCCACTTTCCCAGCCTTGCAATTCCAGCAAATAATTGACTTATAAACATGAACATCTGGTTCTACTTCCCTTTCATGCATTTCTTCAAACAACTTATCAGCTTCAGCAAATTTCCCATTACTTCCATACCATCCAATAAGGATTGCATATGTAGCAGCATCGTAAACGGTTTCCTCCATCTCCATCAACTTCAACATCTCATTAACACCCCCAAAATCCATTATCTTTGCATAAGCATTTAGAATTGTGTTATAAGTGACAGTAGTAGGTTTAACCCCTTTAGCACTCATTTCGATCAACAAATCTTTAGCCCTTTGAACCTTTCCACTCTTGCATAACGCATCAATCACAATCGTCAAAGAATATCCTGTAATTTCTACATTGGACTCGAGCATCTTTTCGAATAGATTCAAACATGCTTCCATTTTACCACATCTTTTCAAAGCAAGTAAAGAAACACTACAAGACCTCTGATCAATCTTTAGCCCATTGCTTGCCATATAATTGAAGACCTCCAAACCGTATTCAAACATATTAACATCAGCACAAACTCTAAACAACATGTCACACAACCTCTTGACAAAGTTAGGCTCATCAAATCTACTCTCAACCAAAGAAACCAAATCTGATATTGGGCATCGAAGATTATCCTCCGTAACAATAAAAGTTAAAACATTCTTCATTTCTGCAAATTTTCTAGCCTTATGCATTCTTAATATGAGGATTATATACGATTCCAAGTTAGGTTTAGAAGAAACAAGAGGTTGCTCTCTTTGAAGAAAGTTAATGAAACACATATACAAGTAAGGGGGGACGTCTGGGTCAGAAAGGACAAAATTGATGATGTCTGAATTGAGATGAGAGAGCAAGGGTGGTGCATTTAGGAATGGTTTGAGGCCTGATTTCATGAGGGTTTTAGAGATTTCCTTGGCAATTCCTTGGCTATGGATTGAAATTAAGCTTGCAGGTATGGCTTTATTGAATAATATCAAGAGCTTTGAATTAGACATCCAAGCATTATACAAGTAAAATGGTATGAGCTTATTAAGAAGAGAAAGTGAGACCATTTCTTCCTTTGTTCTATCCGCAATGGTCTCTACACTCCTTTATCCACAAAACTAGTCAGAGTCACTTACCAAAAATCATTAACAAAGCGAATCCACCACTTGATCATTCAAAGCCACCACAATGGTCTCTTTGATACGGAACCAACACTGCTTGTTGCCTAAACCTTATAACCTGCATAAAACCCATATGAGCATGTCACTAAAAGAAAGTTCTTCCCCCTGACTCCTACACCTTAAACAGCATAAGCAAAAATGAAAAACAAAAACCTGAAACATCATATCATTGAACCTACAGACAAGGACTTGACTTGGGTTTTATGCCAAAAGGCGAGTTGGGCATCAATTTTAAAATGAAGGTAAACTCAAACGTACTATATTTGGGAAAATAATCCCTTACTTTTCAACTGGTACTCATTTTTGGTACAATAGCTTTAAACCTAGGGAGGTAAAAAAGCTCCAATATACTAATTTCAAGTTATGAACAAACATGGTTATGGGCATAGTACCACTTCAATAGAGACCACGTTGAAGAATCTGAAACTAACTCTGGCCTTAAGTTGAATTGTCATACTTAAAATACACGCAATAGCAAATAAATTACGTGATTAAAACAAATTATTTTATTATCCTGGAACCTGTCAAACTTCGTTATTTTATATTGCTGTGTTTAAATTCTTAGCAATACTTATGGAAGGTGACAAAGATCACAGGATAATACTTTGAAGATCTTTCCTGGATTAATTAATACTTGTTTAAGTATTTGTTAAAGAGTAGAATAATTTTATAATGTTAGAAACTAAACTTGTGGTTTTTTGATCATCATCATCATTGAGTTTCTACTACAAGAATGATACATTGAAGTGGAGAGTGTTCCCATCTTGATGGAACTTCAGGAACAGCTTAAATTTCATATTGCAAGAATCTTCCGTATGGTTTTCAGTAATGGCAACTGAGCATCGGGCCGGCTTTTGAACGACGTCATCATGGTAGCTCATTACTCCAAACTGGAAAGACATGGAAATTTTAGTTGATCCTCTGCTGAATCTAAGAAAGCTGATCAGCCAGATGGGCTCGTGTTGATCAGTTAACTGTGTTAGTTCAGAAGGCGAAGACATCCTCAAACAGGGAAGAAAAGCAAGTGTTATCTGTGATACTTCGTACCTCTAATTTGGATAGTTCTGAAACTGTCTCCATTCTGATTGATATATCATGAAAAGAAAAACAAAAAAGGAAGTTATTTGCACCAAGCGCACTGTAGTTTCCCTTGCCCAGATGTTCGCCTTTCTAAGTTGAGTAACGGTGACCCACAGAGGATTCTTTGGTCACAATGTTCTCTCTCCATTTCCTGAAAGCTTCTGGTTCTACTACCAGCAGTAAGTTCATTGAAAGGAAATGTTAAAACGGAAGAAACAGATGTCCACTATGTGACATAAGAAGGGATGCTCAATTTATTCCAAACATACAAATATAAATCATTATGATTAATGTGATTTGAATTCTCATACTTCATAATAAGATCATTCTGATTTAAAGAGGTTAACCCCAGCAACTAGTCTTCCCTAAAGGCCACACAGTTGAACTTTGTGGATAATTACCACCTTGCTACATTATGTATTCTGTATTAATTCTCTTCCATTGTTCGTAAAGGACTCATAATCGGTTAGAATTGTTCCGGTAAGAAAATATCACGAATTGATATAAACACATTCATAAAAACAGCAGGAATGATAAGTAACTCAGTAAGCCAATGCACACCTTCTTTAATTTCTGTATCAAACCACATAATCTTTGGTCTTTCACTTTCTCATTTTATTGTTCTTCTTATTAGCATACATTGTGAGACTCATATTTCAACTATGAAAAAATGGAGGAAGACTCTCACCGTGTTCATTGCAGGAGCATTGTTTTCCATAAACCCGTCAACACGAAGATTTGCGACGAGGACACCAGCCACATCATCTTCAACGGTATCGGCTCAGCAGGGGCTGACTTCATATCTCAAATATCTTCAAGGGTAAACATTTGGATCACTCAAACCTGTTGATGTGTTCCAGTTGTTCTTTCGAGTGATAGGTTCAATAAGTTTGACACTGCATTAAATTGCATAGTAAGATAATCCCAGCAAGAGAATTGAATATCAAGCACATGCTATATCTGGGAAGTGGAGACAAAGTATTAAGAAACCAAGCAATACTATCCTACGATTTCATTGAATTTCATTTATCCACAGGGGCACAACAATACCAACAATATAATAAAGGAAAATAAGTACCAAAAAACACTTCTTAACGCTGCAAAAGTCTCCTTGACCAAATAAAACCGTACCTACTGAAACGTAGAATGGTGGACATCCTTCCAAACGCTTGAGACCTACAGTTAAGCTTCGTGAAGACTGCCCACAAGTGCAGCATATAGTTTTTCATCAGGTGTGAAGCCGGCCCCAATCATTTCCTCTTACAAATTAAAAGCTTCTGATGATCTTCCTTCCTTGAACAATCCCAATATCATTGCTCTGTAAGTGACCACATGCATGATTAGATCCTTCTTACGCATTTCGTTGAACATTTTCAGGGCCTTGTCCACCATACCGAATTTAACCTCACCATGGACAAGTGATGTGTAAGTATATATGTCAGGCATCAGTCCTTGAGCTTCCATCTTTTCTCTTAGCTCATAAGCTTCCTTCATTTTCCCTTTCTTGCTATATCCATCAATTAAAACATTGTACGTGATAACATTGGGCCTTTCTCCCTTTTGCTCCATATCCCGAAGGAGCCTCTTTGCTTCAACAAAATTCCCCTCCCTGCAATACATGTTGATCAAGGTACTATACGTGATAACATTAGGCCTTTCTCCCTTTTGCTCCATATCCCGAAAGAGCCTCCTTGCTTCAACAAAATTCCCCTCCTTGCAATACATGTTGATCAAGGTACTATACGTGACAACATTAGGCCTTGCTCCCTTTTGCTCCATATCCCGAAAGAGCCTCTTTGCTTCAACAAAATTCCCCTCCTTGCAATACATCTTGATCAAGGTACTATACGTGACAACATTAGGCCTTTCTCCCTTTTGCTCCATATCCCGAAAGAGCCTCTTTGCTTCAACAAAATTCCCCTCCTTGCAATACATGTTGAACAAGGTACTATACGTGACAACATTAGGCCGTTCTCCCTTTTGCTCGATATCCCGAAAGAGCCTCTTTGCTTCAACAAAATTCCCCTCCTTGCAATACATGTTGATCAAGGTAGTATAGTTCACAACATTAAGCATCAAGCCTTTTTCCGACATTGAAAATAGCAATCTTTTTGCTTCATCTTGTCGTTTTAGTTTAGACAAACCACTAGCAATGATATTATAAGTAAAAACATCCCCAATGAATCCCTTTTTTTCCATCACAGCCAGCACCTTTAAAGCCTTATCTATGAACCCTCTTCTGCAATATGCATCAAAAAGAGTATTAAATACTACGTGATGAACATCAAACCCTTTACTTTGCATTTCGTTCAACAATACTTCAGCAGCTTCCACTTTCCCCGCCTTGCAAACACCATCAATCAAAGCTCCATATGTATGAACATTAGTGGCAATCCCTTTTTCAGCCATTTCATCAAATAACATAAACGCCATTCTCAAGTTTCCAGCCTTGCAATTCCAGCAAATCATTGAAGTATAAACATGAACATCTGGTTCTACTTTCCTTTCATGCATTTCTTCAAACAACTTCTCAGCTTGAGCAAATTTTCCATTACTTCCATACCAACCAATAAGGATTGCATATGTAGCAGCATCGTAAACGGTTTCCTCCATCTCCATCAACTTCAACATCTCATTCACACCCCCAAAATCCATTATCTTTGTATAAGCATTTAGAAGTGTAATATAAGTGACAATAGGAGGTTTAATCCCTTTAGCACTCATTTCAATCAACAAATCTTTAGCCCTTTGAACCTTTCCACTCTTGCATAATGCATCAATCACAATCGTCAAAGAATATACAGTAATTTCTACATCAGACTCGAGCATCTTTTCAAATAGATTCAAACATGCTTCCATTTTACCATGTCTCTTCAAGGCAAGCAAAGAAACAATACAAGACCTCTCATCAATCTTTAACCCGTTGCTCACCATTTAAATGAAGACCTCCAAACCATATTCAAACATACTAACATCAGCATAAACTCTAAACAACATGTCACAAAACTTCTCGACAAAGTTAGGCTTATCAAATCTACTTTCAACCAAAGAAACCAAATCTGCTACCGGGCATCGAAGATTATCTTCCGTAACAGTAAAAGTTAAAACATTCTTCATTTCTGCAAATTTTCTAGCCTTATACAATCTTAATACGAGGATTATATATGATTCCAAGTGAGGTTTAGAAGCAACAAGGGGTTGCTCTCTTTGAAGGAAGTTAATGAAACACATACACAAGTAAGGGGGGACATCTGGGTCAGAAAGTACAAAATTTATGATGTCTGAATTGAGATGAGAGAGCAAGGGTGGTGCATTTAGGAACGGTTTGAGGCCTGATTTGATGAGGGTTTTAGAGATTTCCTTGGCAATTCCTTGGCTATGGATTGAAATTAAGCTTGCAGGTATGGCTTTATTGAATAATATCAAGGGCTTTGAATTAGACATCCAAGCATTATACAAGTAAACTGGTATGAACTTGAGAAAGTGAGACCATTTCTTCCTTTGTTCTGTCTGTCAATGGTCTCTACACTCCTTTCTCCACAAAACGAGTCAGAGTAACTTACCAAAAATCATTAACAAAGCGACTCCACCACTTGATCATTCAAAGCCACCACAATGGTCTCTTTTATACGGAACCAACACAGCTTGTTGCCTAAACCTTATAACCTGCATAAAACCCATATGAGCATGTCACTAAAAGAAAGTTCTTCCCCCTGAATCCTGCACCTTAAAAGCATAAACAAAAATGAAAAACAAAAACCTGAAATATCATATCATTGAACCCACAGACATGGACTTGAATTGGAAAGGCGAGTTGGGCATCAATTTTAGAATGAAGATAAACTCAAACGTACTACATTTAGGAGAATAATCCCTTACTTTTCAACTGGGTACTGATTTTTGGTACAAAAGCTTTAAACTTAGGGATATAAAGAGGTAAAAAGCAGAACTTTGAGCTCCAATATACTAATTTCAAGTTATGAACAAACATGATTATGGGCATAGTACCACTTCAAGAGAGACCCACGTTGAAGAATCAGAAACTCTGGCCTTAATCGGACAGTCACAATTCACAAATCCAGGGAACATTTAGGGTAGAGAGACGTAGCTCAAGTTGAAAATTAACGTAGCACAAACATGGTTTAAATCCGGCGTTAAATGCGCAGGAACAGTCACCGAATGACCTAACCAAAACCAAAGAGCATGCGTAAGGCATGTTAGCGTCTTCAGAGACGAAACGAGGTAGAAATTTGAGTCGGAGCATATCAAAAATTAGAAACAAAGTGAAGTGTTTAGTTGCGGTGAACAGAACAGAAAATAATTGTCTTTGTTCCAAGGATAAAAATATGTTTAGTTGCAGTGGACAGAACAAAAAATAGTATTAATGACAAAAATATCCTTGTAGTATAATATATTGGAAAGATATAATTCATTGATTATTTTATAATTGTATCAATATTTATTTGAAGTGTATTGTAATTTGATAATTACGATGAAATAAAATGAGAAATTAAGCATATTTATTGAAATACGAAACCTAAAAATTAACTATTATGAGTTATGGAATTAAAAAAAATCCTACAAGTTAGATATTCTAGTACATAATAATTTAATAAAACATATAAGCATTCAAGGAATTAATTACATAATAGGTTTGAAAAAATCCTACAAGTTAGAAATTCAAATACATAATAATTTAATATATCATCTAAGCATTCATTGAATTAATTACATAATGGGTATAAATAATCGTACAAGTTAGATATTCTAGTACATAATAATTTAATAAAACATCTAAGCATGCATGGAATTAATTACAGAATAGGTTAACATAAATCCTACAAGTTAGAAATTTTAGGACATAATAATGTAATAAACATTATTAATATTTTTTATGTGAAATTTAGAGAATTCTAATAATATGCATATTTACCCTTAACTATTAGAAAGGTTGTTTCTAGAACATCTACTAATATGTATATTATTTTGCCCTTAACGGGTTTGGTTCGATGGTTGAGAGCAGGACTTGATTTCGGTTAAGTCCCAGGTTCAATTTCATGCTAGCCCCTCTTGTAAGAGCCTGGGGCAACCGGGGTTTTACCTGTAGGTGGAGAACTAGTTGAGCCCTCAATGATGAGGTATGCCCGCTTGGCCCGCCTATGGGGTAGTGCGCCAGTTGGGCCCTCGGAGAGGTGTATCCACTTGACCCGCCTATTGGGTTTCCTCGAATCCAAAGAAAAATGTAAATTATTTTTTATATAAAAGTGAAATTGTTTAAGATAAGAAGGGCATTTTTTTGAATGATAGAGTAGGTCGAACCCAATAACTAATATATTAAAATGAAACCGAAACGGCGGATTCTCTGACTACATTCCAATATCTCGCTCCAAGCGACTTTGGCTGAATATTTTATATACCATGAATGACACTTTATTCATTTATGAAGATCTTTCTAAACTAGCACAGACTTATCGACAAATGTCGCTTTTGTTACAAAGATCGTCAAATTCTTATTACGCTTATGTAGGAGATGTTTTTATTTGCATTCATGGAATTAATTACATGATAGGTTCAAATAAATCCTACAAATAACAAAGTTGTTTTTTTATTGGTAAATCAAGCTAGAAATTTTAGGACATAATAATTTAATAAAACATCTAAACATTCATGGAATTAATTACATAATAGATTCAAATAACTCCTTCAACCAAGAAATTCTAATACATAATAATTTAATAAAACATCTAAGCATTCATGGATTTAATTACATAATAGGTTAAAGATACATTCAAGCCTTATATTTTATTAAGAATGTCCTTAACAATAATTCTCAAAATGACCCCAATGGTAATGAGTAAAAATCCTTGACTCCGTGCCATTTTTTGCTTTAAAGTTGCAACTTCATTTGGTTCTTCATTTGTTGGTAGTGAAAATTGATTCGGTATTGATGAGGGTTCATTAGCGGTAGGAACAATTTCTTCATTTGGACAATTGCGCCTATTTCGATACATGACATAAGCACTTTCTGCTTCAACCAAGGTCCGAAAACCCTTGAATCTAGCATTAGGAAAGCCCTCAGTTACCAATTTAACTTCATCCTAAGTTGTAAAAATTCCTAGTTGATGTCCAACGAATGCAACATAGAAGTTGTATCTGCCCATAGTGATGTACCTATAAATGAATCATATCCTAATCATTCATACACGTACATAAATTGAAAACATTAAATAGTTAACAAACCAACCATTCATCATTGATACACTTGTGTACAAACAAAGTCAAAAGTATAACATATCATCATTCAACATCACATGGCAATAGCACAAATAAGTTAAGTTAGACATATTGTTACCATCGTAAATCACCATATAATAGTTGAGGTTAACATACAAATTAAGGAATCAAACATAAAGTCAGAGTTCATCATCTAAGAGGCTCCGCACATAAGCCTGTTTTTAAGCTGCATTTAAAACCCAGAAAAGATTCCCAACATGAGGATTCTTTGAGAAGGTCCTTACAATCCTAACAACGTCTTCCTTGGAGAAACCCAAAGTCCCAAGCTCGTCACCTAGCTGGGGAATTTGGTGTCCCCTCCAATAACATCGGCAATGATCTTTGCATTCTCTCTACTGGAGTCAATTGCATGGGCAAATGTGGCAGCAAGGCTTTCTAACACTTCATTATCCCTCATCTTCCTTTTCCCTTTACTTTGTTGGTTCCCGTATGTGTTGGTTGAAGAGGCTACAGAACCAGTAATATGGACGGAAGCAGTTGCAGCAGGAGTGGCCGCTGGGCCTGGTTCAGACAATGGGGTAGTATGAGGTGGTAAAGCTACTGATGCATCACCTTCATTTTTATCAGTCTCAAACTGAGCAGCAACATCTTCAGCATCTTAAGCCTGTGGCTCTGTCTTTCCCAAAGACAAACTCAAGTCTAGGGTAAATTGGGAACGGCTTTCTAGGAGTGTAGTACTTATTAGGATGTTTCTGGAAAAAAATCAAACATGTTGTTAGTATGATAAACAATAACTATTATTAGGATGCGTGTATAAACAACTTACCCTCATCCATTCGTCCAGCACTTATTTGTTGTCAACCTTGACGCATTGCTTGCTTTCATTCCAACCAAACCCACTGCAGTTCAACATGTCATAGGTTGTCTGATATTTTTCCTTCAACCTCTTGTGCTTATTTTGTATATGTCTCTTCTCAATGCCACACCTAGGAAACTTCTCAACCATCAGTCTAGTAACAAGTTGAAAAGTCCCAAGCTTAAATTGGTCATTATCAGTTATATGACCAGCAACAACTGCCTCCTCCAAGAAGGTAACATATGCATCTGTTTCATCTGATATCCAAACCCTTGACATTGCACCTAAACCATGCAATGTCATACCCCAAATCATTCCAAACCATTTCCATAAATGATTAATCACCATTATTTGAAACTTGTTTGGAAATAAAGAAGACAATATTGAATTAAAAGAAACATGTAATTAAGTACAAATCAAACAAATAAACAGCAATTTAATGGTGTGTTCTCAAACTCAGTAACAATGAGAGTCAACAATATAAAGAGAAATTTAAGCAATGCCTCAATTCAGTTACAATGAAAGCCAACCAAATTTAAACCCTCAATTAACTAAATTAAAATTCACAATTTAATGATTTCTCCTCCATTCATCAAACATGTTGTTAGCTAAATCCTCTCTCCATTGACTCCATTCATTACTTATCTCAACACGATCAACAAATTCAGGTAACGGTGCATCTTCCCTAATTGGCATACCCTCAGCTTCAAGAGGAGTAAGCTTTGCTGGATCATAACTCATATGCAACCTAATAAAATTGTGCAGAAGGCAGCATGCAAGAATGATGTGGACATGAGTGGCTGTTGGATAAAAAGATGGATTTCTTAAGACTTTCCATCTTTTTTTCAGTAAACCAAATGCAAGTTCAATCACATTTCTGGCAGACGAGTGTCTTTTATTAAAGAGCTCTTCTGGATTCCTAGGTGCCCTTCCATCTCTTGCCCACTCTTGAATGTGGTATCTTGTGCCTCTAAAAGGTGCAAGAAAGCCAGGACCATTGGTATAGCCAGCATCTATTAAGTAGTAATTTCCTATAAACAAATGACACTATTACTATTGTATTTGTAATCATACCTTAAAAAACAAATTGCAAATTTCTAACAATTCGTATCTTACATACCCCTTGGAGCTTGAAGTCCATTAGGCTTACTAACAGCATCATGCAGAACCCTTGAATCCGCTGCTAAACTCTCCCATCCAGCAAGAACATAAACAAAGTTTAAGTTCTTATCACACTCCTAAAATATTAGTGCATATTCTCCCTTTCCTACCTTTATATCTGGGCTTGTCTGCCTAGGGAACTATTATGTCTAAATAGGTCCCATCTAGAGCTCCAAGGCAACCTTTTGTTCAAAATTCCAAAAAAAAAAGTTCTCGTTTACTATTTTAAAAAGTTAAATTAGACAATATATTGTAGCTAAATAAATTTACTAACCTTAAACCATTTCCATCTATTGTCTGTGCAATCCTCAGGAATTGGTATGGGCTTGACATACAACAGATGTTGAAGCTTGATTACAGCCTTCAACACACTATGGAAGACCCTACTTATTGTTTCTCCTGACCTCATAAACCGAACTTGTAATACTTTATTAGATTCATTTTGTGCTAATATTCTTATGAAGATTAAAACTTTTTCTTCAATGGGAACATGACCATTATTCGTCAACCCACCATGGACCTTAAGCATTTTACATAACAATGTAAATGCATTACAGTCCATCCTTAAATCCCACTGGTTATTCCTATCACCCTCATGCAAAATCCTATTTATATTGGCTTCCCTAGTTGGTACTGTCAATGCCCTACTACCTTTAGCATTTTCACTTCTACGGCATTTTTTGGTGTATACATACAAGCATAACAACATAACCATTCTCATCAAATCCAATTCCTCTTTCCAAAGCTCAAACAAAGTCAGACACTTAAACATATCATCATGATCCATTGACTCCAATTTTGTAAAAAAAAATTATCTGCAAAGAGAAAACAATATAATGATCATAAAATACATTTGCATATATGTATAGAATACTAAGATTTGTAAATATGTATAGAATAGTAAGATCTCAATAATTGAAAGATGAAGTCACATTTTTTACCTTGAAATTCCTTATTCAAAATGGCATTCATAAACATACGAACATACGAGTAAAATCAATATAGAAGAAATGCAACTGTCTGTAAAATCAATATGTCATTAAGATTCAACCACATTTTCATTCAAGTTGAAGAAATATGTATCAAAGGACATACAACTTAATTGCATAGTTTATCAACAAAGTTAAAAGGTAAATGTCAATTACCTAATATAAAGAGACAAGTAAAGATATCATGCCTTTACTTGTGCATCATTACCAAACATAAACAATCCATTGGGAGATAAATATCACCTTTGCTCCTTCATCGAACATTCTAAACTACTAAGCAACATGAGCTTCTAACTAAATCACTCACTAAAGAAGATATAACATAAAGTCTTGCTTAATAGGAATGTAACTAAGGCCTTTATATTAGATGACTTTCATGCCATTTATTAAGGAGCATTTATTAAGGAAAAATCTATAAAGGCCTATTTCCTCAAGAGCTTTTGAAGAGCTACCATAGGAGAAAGATAAGAGTTTCTCATTTAAAAATGAGTTTTATAAACCTTTTAAATATATTGATTAGGGATTCTTATTTGACACTATTAAAGGTTTTTAGATTCCCTGATTAATTTACCAACTAATTAGAATGGTGTATCACAAGAACTTCTTTTAGGGTGACTATAAATAGGGAAACTATTAAAATTTTTAATGGTACCAAAGGCCTAAGACAAAAGAATCCCTTATTCCTTCACTTATTTTACTTTTGCATCAAGGCTCTTATCCGACTAACATCTAAGAACATAGAGGATAAACAGAACTTCCAGTATCAATAAACAGAACTTCATTGTCTCAATAAGGCTCAAAAATTTTACATATGGAATTATTGGATTTTGGGGATTGAAATTACTTACTCCTTTCAAATACCTTAGCATTTCCATAACAACTTATAGACTCATATTTAGTGACTAATAAACCCCATTCATCTCTATACATAAGATAATTTAATCCTAGTATAATAGGTTCTTAAGTTTCATTGAGAGATTATAACCTATTATATCATTTCTAAATAGCTTTTAAGTCTATTACTGCTCTCTCTTGTTCCTGCCTATTTACATCACAAAAGCTATTGAAAAAATTCTTAATAAGTTCATTTGGTCAGGATATCAAGGTGTCTCTACAAGTATTAAAATTAAATGGATTGATGTATGTAAGTCAAAGTGCAAATGAGGTTTGGGAATCACACTAATATAACCAAAAACAATTCTTCCTAATAAAAACCATTTGGAAAATTTTGTACAGTGGATCTATTTATAATTCTTGAAGGGTCAACT
>JAOTAX010000196.1:32646780-32658524 GCA_025629825.1 Erythroxylum guanchezii
CAAGTTTTCTGTATGACGTTTTATCCTTAGATATGAATAATACGCGCTGAGCGCACGTGACAACGTTTCAAAAAAAATGACAAAATAATTTTTAGAGAAAATCTTATTAAATAGTTGGTTTCGATTTTGAAAAAATTTAGATTAAGATTCTAAAAATATTATATTAAACTCTGATAGTGTCAAATTTTTACTCGGACAGCAAATTGTGCGTTCAGTACCATCTAAAAATATTATATTAAACTCTGATAGTGTCAAATTTTTACTCGGACAGCACATTGTGCGCTGAGTACCATTGAAGTATCTCACGAGTTAGTGGAGCCGAAAGTGTCTCACAAGTTGTCGCACTGATCGCACGGTTTTAAATGCATTACTACAAAAAGTGAGTGTGACACGATTAGATATTGCAGCGGTATTCGGTGGCTAAGCACCATATCCATCCGACAACTGTAAACATCGTTTATTTTTTTATCAATTCATCGGCGGAATGCCATTTCACACGACCAATGCAAGAAGACGCTACAGAGAAGATGGAAAAAGAACAGGAATTGGAGAGACGAGTGATGCAATCTCGCTATCATCTTCAAACCATTCCAGGTCCTGCTTCCCCAAGTTAAGGTATACGTCAATACCTCCTCTTTCTTTTGCGGGTAAGAATATAACCAAATTGTCAGTCGGCCAAACTCCGGTGCCTATCCACATAGGCTTATCCCATCCAAAATCAGTTTGATAAAATGGAAACTTGAAACCGCTTGAGAAGTTCAATGGAATTTCGGTTCCTTTACTAATTGCCTCTGCTCTCTTTTTCATCAATTTAAGATACCATTCTCCGTCTGCTCCAATTTTCTTCACAAATTCTGCGCTCCCACTTTTTATCTTTCTTCTCATGTCTTCAATAATCCGGTACGAACATGCATCTTTGGCTTTTACGTCAAGCTCTGCAACCACTTGTTCATAAAGGATATTTCCAATGTGATCATCCGAGAGATGCGGATCCATCATTGAACGTATGTTCACGGGGTGTCTCGCAACGTAAACTGTGTCCGGATTGGCTTTCGCTTGAGTTGCTGCTATGAACTTCTCAAGTATAAAAGCTGTTAAGGCCTCGTTTCGTGTTGGGCGTCCATGGACGTCCCCAGTGGTACTGTTTTCGGCGTATCTATTTCGAAGAATTTCTAAGCTTGATTCATTGAATAAATACCTTCTTGAAACAATGTTATCAAGACCTTTGCCAACCTCAAAATCAGGGTCAAAATCTGGTACAATAATTGGTTCAAAGTACTTGGCCGCATCAAATCGTGGAACAGATATATTGCTATCACCACGTGCGACGGCAGCCCAGGTGTTGAGGAACTTAACTATAGATGAGCCATCGGCGATTTTGTGAGACAGACCGACCCCAATTACCATACCACCACAATCGAAGTAATTGACTTGGACGAAAGCTACCAAATCACTGGAGTGGTAGACTTTGAAGGGAAGCAACTTGTTGAGTTCATTGCAATATGGGTTTTGAAGGACTTCGAGGAAGTTACCTTTGACCTTAGATTCAACAAAAGGAACTCCCTCATCGTTGCAGTCGATGTAAGAGTTACCAACGACACGCCCTGCAAAAGGATAAAATAGGTTTAAGGTCTCCGACAAAGATTTCTTCAATTTTTGGCATCTTTCTGCGTTGGTGATGTTTGATTTTCCAGGATAGAAGAGGAACCAGGATGAGTAAATTCCAACCATGACTTGATCAAGATATGAGAATTGGCAACGATGGAGGAGGTTAGGCGTTGGAATAGATGGCTTTACGATGCTTTGGGAGATTTTCTGTACAAGAATCTTCATTTTCTCTTACTAGAGGGTCGACGGGGGCTTAGCCTGTCGAAGATAGTGGAATGAAGTATTTCTCACACGAGAATTCTAATTATAAATCAGTAGAGTTAAAGTGGAATGGGGCTCTCGTATTTATGCAACTAGGCTTCTACTATTTATGACATCAAATAACATATTTAAATGTTTAATTAATTGAATGGAGTAAATATAAATGTTAACAAACAGGCATATTAATTATGCTATTTATTTTATTTAAACAATATATTTCAAATTAAAAAGATTTCTTTTCGCACTTTTTAAAAATAAAATTTCTGTTTTACTAATTAATCTTACAATTTGTTTTAAAGAATAATTGAAGTGCAGTTACTTCTAATTTGCTTCCCCAACGATAATAATAATCTACCTAAATATGATAGATAATAATAATCTAGAAAAATATAAATATAGTTTTTGATTTCATACATATCACATAATTGGTTTTTCTATATTAGTATTATCTTTTAAAATATCTCCTTCTTCTAAGAACTCCAATCGAAATGCTTCAACAGTTCAAGTTAATAAATTACTTTATATCATTATTAGAATTAAATATAAAAGTTTTAGAGTTTTCATTTAAATTTTTTCAAAATCGATGATACAATTCAAGTAAATAAGTTTTATTTATTAAATAAAATAATATCATATTAAACGATTAAGTTACGTTAAGTTTGAAGTTTGGTGTTTCACCTATTAAATAAAATAACTTCGTTTTAGTTAATTGAATCCAATCTTGAAACATAATTTCAGTCTAATCCAAAACTTGAATATTTACTTGTTTTAAGTTTCTAACTCAATACTATGAGCAGGTCGGGTAGTCACTAGCGGAGACCCCAGGGATCCTCTTTTGATACTTTATTGCTTTCCTTTGTAAGCAAATGACATAGAATAAGAGAAAGAGAATTCAAATACAAACTGTTAGTAGCACTCAAATTAGAGAAAAATGTCACATAAGTAGCTGCAAGTCTTTTAGCCATTGAGGTTTCTGCTATTGGTTCATATCCGTTACTTGCAATTGAATTAGTAAGTCCTTAACCATTAGTTGTGCTAGTATTCTATTGAATTAGTAAGTCCTTAACCATTAGCTGTGCTAGTATTCTTTGTAAGAGTTTCAGACTATCCGATTCGGTAACTGTTTTATTAACCGGTCTTCTCTTTGCACGTAAACAATCTTTCGAAAGATAAAAAGCTGTTGGGTTTAACGTTAGAATTGGTATTTCATCAGTTGCAAGTTTTTTTTTTCAATGATGGCCTTGTCAAAGTAAGTCGTTTAGGTCAATTAAGTCAGATCATAAAACCCAATTTTGTTACTAGCACACCTAAAATTTCACTATTTTAATAAGATAAAAAAACTGAATATGGACCAAAATCGTGATAAGAGAAATTTTACCCGAGGTCCAGTCGTTTTGCCTTCCCTAAGTTCATGAGTTGGATGTTCAAGGAACCACAACACTACACATAGGCAAAACCATATCCTTGTATTGCTAATATATATGTCCAAGAAACAAAGATATGACATAAATACACATTTTTAGCTTTTTTTTTCTTTCACAACAAGGAAGCTTGGATAGATAGAGACAGAGAGACCCAAGGATTTCCTTGAAAACTTGCATCTCGTTTATTAATCACTAAAGGTTCCGCGTGCATACATAGTCTGCCAATCTGGGCACGTGTTTAATGTAGACATTCCAAAAACATAAAACCTTGAAACGGTTTCAGATGTTACCCACCAATAACTTTAAAGAGTTCATCCAACTGATACTCTGCATGCAATTAGCAACATAGCCAAAGATGCAAATTTCATTAACCAAGCATAATAGTGCTTAACCTGAGAACTAATGAGCGATGCTGGGTTACAAGTTCGAATATGTTATTATATGTTTGCTCTAGGGTAGTGACATTGATTTATAAGAAACTCAACAAACTGTTGAAGCGGCTAAAGCTAAATTATTAAGAAGAAATGGGGAAAGGCGAATACCATGAGACTTGCTCCAGACCAAGGAATAGTCACCTTACGATAGACTTGGTAATGAAAAGACATCACCAAGTCTAATCCTTAATGTAATTATTGGATAAGTCACCTGAAAGAAAAGACACCGTTAAGTCTAATCTATAAAACATGCCTCCTTAAAGCACTTACTAGATAACTCACCTGCAAAAAAAAGACATCACCAAGTCTAATCTATAAAGCACACCTCCTCAAAGCACTTATTGGATAAGTCTTTAGTGGAGTAATCCACTACAGAGTCACCTAAAAGAAAAGACATCACCAAGTCTAATCCTTAATGTAATTATTGGATAAGTAAAGACATCATAAAGTCTAATCTATAAAGCATGCCTCCTTAAAGCACTTATTGGGGGATTAGATTGTCTGTCCCATGAATGCTGTATCTATTCTGTCCCATAACAAAACGTCGACGTTTTGCTTTATTTAAACCAGCTTCCACTTTGTTTTCACCCAAGCAAAGCCGAATGTCTCCTCTGCCTTATCCAAGCCAACGACTCCTCCACTTTTTGATTTTGCCTGGAAATAAATAGAAGAATTTCTGAAAACAACACTCTCCCTCTGTCATTTTGTAGTTGTTTTGGACTCCTTTTTATTCTCCCATTGGACTCTTGTCCTCTTCTTTTGTTAGCAGTCTCTTGACATTTTGTTTTCCATTTTCAATCTACGAATGCTAACCAATTTTTTTGGCTCAAGGGCAGTCATTTTTTTTGGGATTTTATCGGCGATCTCAAGCAAGCAGGACTAGTGGTTGATCGGAGTCATCGATCTAGATGAGAAGGAGCAGATCGTCGTCGTCGGTGAGGAAAAGGAGGTACTTTAACCCGGCGTATTTACCTCAAGAGACCAAAGCACTTGGCTTTGCTGTTCATTGCCTTTGTTGCTGCTTCCCTCTTCGTTTGGGATCGCCAGACTCTTGTTCGTGTAACATGAGGTGTGTTTTTATTTTGGTCAAAGTTGGTGTCTTTGATTGGTTTGCTCATTTGGGTTGACGATGAAATATGTCGGGAATTTGAGGAAAAGCTCTATGTCAATGTAGAAGGCGTACATTTTGGCTTCTTTTGATTAAATTTTGAGTCTTCCATTTTATTATTCTGTGTGGTTGTTGAGGGGATGTTAAATTGTATTTCTGTTTTTGAAATCTCTGAGGGAATTGTACCATTTGATGGGTAAAGAAAGAAGTGTTGGAAAGGATAGGAAATCATATGGGATTCAAGTAATCTTCTATTATTTAGCTGAATTTTCTTTCCTCTTCGGTAGAATCTTGCATTTGTGATGAGGGGTGTTTAGAAAATAGTGCAAAAGTTTGGAATTTCTTTTGTTAGAGAGAGTTAAGAGAGAGCAAGCAGGGCGAAACGATCAACATGGAGACAACTGGTTGGAAAGAGATCGCAAATGGCTGTCCTCTTCCACTTAAGCACATGATTCAGTCTTTATACTAACTTATTAATGCTTCTTGCTACTTTGGCGGCCAACTAACTCATTAATGCTTCTTGCTACATTGGACTGCGACCTCAACAAATACATAATGGCATGGCAAATAGAAGGGTAATTTTTTTTATCTAAACTTAATTGTTTTCCAGCGGGATGTAAGTGAATAAACATATAAAATGGAAGAAAAGGTTCATCAATTTGATTTGATTCATGGTGTGGTCATTACCTGCCTGCTTCCTTCATGATGAACATTTAGGGGAGATTATGTGTTTAAGCAGGATAGCTTCAGTGGCTAGTGGAAGGATGAAACGAGAAATTAAAGCGTTTCTCAACCTCTTAAATCAACTTGTCCCTACACGTGATGGAATCCGTTGGCTACAGAACATGTTTTTTTTCAACACTTAATAAATGTAGACAGTTAAGAGTTAAAGCATTGGTATTTATTCTATGTTCATAAGCATTCTGCTATATACTAGTCCTTTCTGCTATGCTTATTCTACCTTTGCTCCCCACAAAGATGTATTGGTGGTGGTGCAAGCTTCTCTTCTCAGCTATTTCCATTTTCTCTGCAGTCGTTAGTAGGGCTAATGCAGATATAGTGGTCACTGGGGCTCTCTTCTGCCGCCAATGCAAAGATGGCCAGATATCTCTTTATGACTATCCCATTTATGGTAACAATAAGTTATCCATGTATAACCAATAGCATTTTATATATGATTTATTATAAAATTTTTGGTTTTTGTTTCAGGTGTCTAGGTTGGAATGGCATGTGTTGATAATAAAGGGCAGATTACAACTTCAAGGGAAGAGACAACAGGCTGGTTTGGAAAATATGCTATAAGGTTCGATGGCACCCCAGATTTAAGCAACTGTTATGTCCAAGTCTCCAGTAAAAGTGTTCAGAATTCAAATGGTTGTACTGTATCAGCTGGTCCTGCTCAAAAGCTGAGACTAATGTACAATATGTTTGAAATGCAATTTTATACTGCTGATTCTCTACTCTCTCAGCCTGCTCAACCCATGTCATATTACCCAAGGTCAACAACCCTTGTACCTGCACCTGTAACACCAGCAAGGGCAACAAAAACCGACAGACTCAAGTTTGCGTCAACTTCAGCTTATACTAAGTGGCAATCGACAAGCTTAGCAACCTAAATTAAGGTAGCACCAGTTTTGGTAACATCATCCAACTGAACAAACCTCTTCACCAAACATATCACTAACTCAACATCTGCACACTCAATGCCACATATGAAAATACACCATTTTAACAATTACAAAGTGTTCACTTGGATTTTTTGGGTTTTTGGATTATGATATTATCAAACAAAAGGAAAGGATGATACGTAATAAAATTGGTACTTCCTTAACAAAAACACCATTTTTTGGGTGTTTGGTAAACTAGAAACAAAAGGAAAAGTATTGGTAAGAGGTATGGCTGATACATAATAAAATTGGAATTCATTAAAATATGATATTGTGATTGAACAAGGTTGGAACATATTTATTGAAACAATCTATTTCTTTTAAAGAATTAAAATAAAAGCTACTTCCTTTTTTCGTCACAATCAATTAAATGTTAGTGTATGGAAATCAAGTGTGAATGTGATATAGAAGATACGTCACCTAACACATAACAACTTACATGAAACACTTAACCCATCTCATTAAAGTATTAGATTATACAACATAAGGTCCATTTGTTAAAAAAAAAAAGCACGTACTTTGGTTTGGTAGTTGAACAAAAATTAGATTAAACTATATGAAATATAACTATGTTCATTAGCAATGGACAATGATAGCAGAGTTGGCTTGGCTTGTAGCATCAATGTCTGCGCTCATGGGACAACATCTTATTCCTACCAAGCTCCACAGAGTTAGAACAGACTAATTGATACAAAAGATGTGAACCCGTCGCAACCTCAAGCCTATTCATAAAAGAACACTTGTCCCACTCCACGAAGATAATCCATTATGTACACATGAATCGTACCTTCACGACAATCTAATATTGCCAAACGTCAAAGGCTTGATTCCTTTTGACGACTAAAACACACAAAAGATCGAACGAACGATTGAAGAAATGCCAACGCACATAGCAATTATGAGTAATCTTCACAGCTGTTTATCCTACAGTATGGGGACTGAAAACTGAATTGGGTGCTCAAACCTGTCAGTCATTAAAAAAACTAAAAAGAATTAGAAGAAGCTCTCAACTGACCATATTAATGAAGTAGCTTACGTCATGAAAACGAAAAATGAATCAGATTAGCATGAAAGTAATTGCCGATTGAGAAGCAATGAAGTTTAAGACTGCAGACACAACCAAAAAAAATACTTTTCATATGTTAAAGTTTAAACCTAACGTAATTTTTAAAAATTACTATGCATTGAGGTATATTCTAGACTCAAGATCACATTCACTGATGTGAAATTACCATGCATTGAGGTACATTCTAGATCAGGATCAATGTGAAATAAGATGATCAACTTCTCTGATATATTCACCGTTAAACTAAAGCATAAAAGTATACATAAGACAAACAAGGGAGGCAAGAATGTTATCAGGAATGGACAAAAAGGATACATGTCTAAACTTTTTCTTTTATTTTCAGCTTCACCTTTATATATTTTATGAACCTATAACTCCAATTCATTTCCAAGTACAAATACACAATTTCGAAAATTTACAACAATTGCATAAGGCATAAACGAAATAGAGATGTATGACCTGCTAACATTCTCCTATCCACCCTATAAATTCCAAAAACATAAACAAAGATTATTTTATCTCCACTGCTCAGCGTGTTTCAAATTACTTAAAAAATAGAACAAATAAAACATGACATGATAGTTGCAGTAGTGATTTGTATGTAAATCAATTTAGTGATTGATTTGCATAATTGAGAAAGACTGGGGGTCTATTCAGATGCACAAACACAAGTGAAATCCACTCAACTGCACAAACACCAGTGAAAATTGATGCATCTATGTTTGAAATATAAAAGGGGAGTCTCAGGTCATAATACAAAAGGTCTAAATTTAAATGTAAAATTCTAGGCCCTTTAAATTCTTTATCGCAGTTGATTTTCTATCATATTTCAGTTAGTAAAAGGATTTTCCCCATAGCAGGTAAACCTGAGAACATCTCATAATCAATTTCATTAAAACAAAAAGAACAGAAATTTTACAGTTAAATTGGCCAGGTGGAACTAATTTCTCATATTGATCACTGATAATTAACCCCAAAAGAACTTGCTGGAAAACTCGCTGCAGTTAGCACATTTGACCTTCAACACCACAGGTCACACTTCATAACAAAAAGGATCACAAAGCAATAGTAAAGATGTGACGCACATTGAACTATTTACTTTCTTATTCTCCGTATGATTCATAATATACGAGCATAATAGCCAAAATACAAAATAAATTACAAGTTTTAGCAACAAAACAAGTTTTCTTTTAAGTGCATTAAAACAACTCTTACAATATAAAAAATTAAAGAAAACATGTAATACCAAAATATTAATAACGTCATACCTTCCCTTGCAAACAATGCTTGACAAGTGCGGGATACACTTGCAAAGTATCTTCAGGAAAGCACTGTAATTGTCCCTTATTCCTGGAACAAATCATATAACCAAAAACCTTCAAGAAATGGAAGTAAATCAAACGTTATATGCGCAAAAGCGAAATGAGAGAAAAATAAATAAATAAATAAAGCGCGATACCATGTAGAGTGAATTGAGCCATGAAACGCTCATACTCGACTACGCTGCGAACAAGAATGCACCAACCAAAAGCCATATAACAATCTTCTTTTCTACTAATAATACCAGCTAGCTCCTCCGCAACAAACCACAAGACAAGTTCATATTGGAACAGCCAATTGATCACTAATAACCCAGGACCACAACTTTTCGAGTCCTTGCTCTTCAGAGACTGACAATTATTAATTCACGAAATTCATTAATGACCTAAGCTCTTGAGTTACATAGGAACTAACAAAAATTACAAGAAGATGAGAGAACATACATGTTGAATAATAGGAACAAGCACTTCGTCCAATTTCTCACCCCACTCTGACACTTCTTTAACGTACTTGAACAAAAACGAGATACAATCCTCCAAAGAACCTACAAAATTAAGAAGCTAACAACAGATAAATCGGTGAAAATTCGTAGAGCAATTATCCCCAAAAAGAAAGGGATGAAGTCTACAGCTATATAGATTAAATTTACATGGAAAAAGCAAAAGCTTCTTTAGATAAACACCATACCTTCGTAATAAATATTTGGACGATTGAAAGAAGATTTTAGAACTAAAAGATCGGCAAGCACAAGGACTGTATGACATGCTTCTAAACTCTGCGTATTGGAAGAGCAACTAAGTGGCTACTTTTTTAATAAAGAAATATTTACTCTAACGCTATGACCTAAAGGATCGAAGACCAGTCTATAAAAGAAACAAAGTCATCTTGAATAAAAACATCTCTAGACTCACTTTGGAACAGCAGTTGCTGTCAAAGCCAATATTGGCACATCAGAAATGCGATTCCTCAAAGATGGAAGATTATGGTAGGCTGGTCTAATTAAAGCAAAAAGTAAAAAGAGTGTAATATAAGGAAACAAAGAAAAAATCAATTATGGACATAACCTGAAACGACTTTCAAACAACATAATACCATCTTAACAACATACAAACAATAGCTCACACCTGAGGAGTAAATGGCCGTCGGAAGAATCTCCTGGGTGTAGAAGCTTTTGCCGGAGATGGCGTCACGACTTCGGGAAGCGAACTGGAGGAGGTGATGCTGTGAGGATATGGACTGGGCAAGGGCTTGGGGTAAGAAGAGTGCTCTATTTTCTTTGTAACCTAAGTAAAAACATACCGTATATTCACAGATAAAGGCGGGAAAAAAAGTAAAGAGAAGATGAGGCATCGCTCGGCTTGGCTTGGGTGAAAAAAAAGTAGCGGCTGTCAGTTATTAAAACGTCGACGTTTTTGTTTTGGTACAGAATAGGTACATGGTTAGTGGGACAGACGATCTGATGCCCTTATTGGGTAACTCACCTGGAAAAAAAAAAGACATCACCAGGTCTAATCTACAAAGCATGCCCCCTCAAAGCACTTATTGGATAAGTCTTTAGTGGAGTAATCCACTACAGAGTCACCTAAAAGAAAAAACACCAAGTCGACTGTATAATGTTGTGGAAACCACATTATCATGAGTTCAGATTGTTTGTTTAAGTTAACTATGTTTTATTCTGTTGAAGATAAAAAAGACGTCGTGCTTGCATAAAAATTTTAAACCACTCGTGGTTCTGTCACTTTTCATTTTTCAAAACTAAAAGCCAAGTAGTAGTATCACTTCTCTTTTTTCAAAACCAAAAGCCAAGCCGCCTACTAGCTTTGACAAAGAAACATATTATTATTATAAACATTTGTGTTTTAACATGAAGTGACATATACACTTTTGAATTTGTGTTTCAACTTCTACTATTTAAATGTTTATTATTTTTATATATTCATAACATTATTAATTTCCTTTTTATTATAAAGTGCATATATTTATTTCTTTTTATATTATTATTATCATTATTTATCAATTAATTTTATTTCCATTATTATAATAACTGTTAAATTATTATTATTAAATTACTAAAAAATAATAATTAAATTTATTCCAGAGTAATTATTAAATTTATTATTATTATTATTATTATATTCTTTATATTAATAATGATATTATTATTTTTAATATATACACTTAATAAAAAATATTATTATAATAATAAGAAATAAATATATACACTTAATAATTTGTATTTCAACTTCTAGTATTCAAATGTTTATTATTATTCATAGCATTATTAAATGTTTATTATTTATTGCAGAGTAATTATTAAATTTATTATTATTATTATTAAATTCTTTATGAATATTATTATTATTTTAATATATACACTTAATAAGAAATATTATTATAATAATAAGACATAAATATATACACTTCTGAATTTGTGTTTCAACTTCTAGTATTCAAATGTTTATTATTATTCATAACATTATTAAATGTTTATTATTTTTGTATATTCATAACATTATTAATTTCCTTATGATTATTAAGTTTATATATTTATTTCTTCTTTTTCTTTTTCTTCTTCTTGTTATTGTTATTGTTATTGTTATTGTTATTGTTGTTGTTGTTGTTGTTCTTCTTCTTCTTCTTCTTCTTCTTCTTCTTCTTCTTCTTCTTCTTCTTCTTCTTCTTCTTCTTCTTCTTGTTCTTGTTCTTGTTCTTGTTGTTCTTGCTGTTGTTGTTCTTGCTATTGTTGTTTTTGCTGGTGTTGTTATTGCTGTTGTTGTTGGCACGAGCATAATGGATAATCTGATGATGAATATATTTTAGTTACTTGGTTTATACTATATAGAGGGAAAGAAATTC
>JAOTAX010000196.1:32670564-32689856 GCA_025629825.1 Erythroxylum guanchezii
TTGAACCGGTCGAACCGGTCAAACCGGTGACCAGTAAGGCCACCGGTTCGATGACCGGTCCGGGTTTCAGAACCTTGATTCCTTCACTCCATTTTAGCTTATTACAGTTGCGTAACAGCCTGATAGAAGAAAGACAAATGGCAGAAGAATTTCATGCCATCAAAATACCTAAACAAATGCAGCAGGAGAAAAAGAAATTACCTCTCTGAGTTGTCATATTTCCCTAGCAAACATAAGATTGCTTCAAAACAAACTCTTTCACTGGGATCTACGAGCAGTTGATGAAGAATTGATTTGAACTGAGATTTCATGTCAGGCCTGTCTGAAACAGAAATTTCAATAAGCCGAAAGATACTTGTAGACTCCTATTCAAAGAGATAAAATGTACTTACCATCCAATGCACGGGCTCTACATATTGAATGGCACAACCTGGCAAGGGCAACTTTGGCAAGTACATCATCCAAATGGAGGGCATGAAGCAGCTTTTCTGAAGATCAAAAGTTTTTACAATGTTACACCAACCATGAAATGAGATTGTAGTCTGTCATGATAAATTCCATAATGCAGGTCTTCTGCAAACACGACTAGATGTTTAACTAGATATGGTCCCTGACCCTGACAACAAAATCAAATCATGCAGATTCTAAGTTGACCAGAAAAAAAGTGCTCTATTCTATGATAAGGGAGATTTCACGGCAAAATGTAAGAGTAGATGACCTAAAAAGAAGTTGCATGCATATGAAATGGAAAGCAAGCAAACCTCAGTGACCAAATGTTTCAGAACTTTGACTGAACGACAGTGGAACTAGATAATGAAACGAACTTAAAATAGCATAAAGCAAGTAAAATAAGAAACCAAACACGTAGCATGTCAACTCAAAGTGATATGCTAATGGTAATTCTTATCCTTTTCTTTTTATTTTAATAAAAATGGTATTATTAGCTGAAAGGATTTGAGAAGCATACCTATTGGTTGATCTAGCTTTCCTGCAGAACAATCAGATGAAATCATCAGGAGATATTATTTCCAAATCTTATACCTTTAAAGAAATCTAGTCTCATGCATGGTGAACAAATATTCTTTTAATATAGTTGATAGACAAATACCAAATGTCATCGCAACTGCATAAGGGTCTTTTGTTGCCAACTCAGAGAGAATTCCTAAAGCATGCCTCACAGCAACAGGATCAGGACAGAAAACCCTACGGAAAAACTGCAAATTTAGGTTTCCTAAGAAAACCCTACTTAAGAGTTCAAAATGAAACAAAACATATAGCGATCGAAGACAGCAGCAAAACTTACGAGAGAGAATGTCATTTCCATTGTTTAAGCGTCACACATATGCATATGCAATAAATACGTGAAACTAGCTAAAACATGATAATAATCAAACAAAATAAAGGTGCTAGAAATTCAAGATTAAGGCAAAAAATGTACCCCTGTGCAGCGCGCAGAAGAAATGCTGGGTTTCCAGGATCTAAAGGAAGTCTTCTCAATGCGCTTAGAGCAGCATATTGTAAATTGCTCCGAATGGTAGACTAATTAAGAAGAGAACAAGTCCCCAATAATAAGCAAACAGATATTGGATTACAGGAGCCGTGACGGTAGATATTTCTATTTACAGAAGACAATGAGGGTGAAGAAAAATAACAAATGCATCGAATGGCCATACGCTGCTCACTTAAAAAAGGCACCGAGTTGGAGAAAAATATACCAGTTTTTTTGTACCAACACTCTAAAATCATATCGTATATTAACAGAAAATTTGTTTATCATGAAGGGAATGTCATGAACCCTTTCTGTGATTGCAAAACTAGGATTATCATCTTGTGTATGGAGATCCATGTATATAGAGGTAGTTCTAATCATAAGTTGATGCCTTTACCTCCTTATCACCAAATTTTATTCCAAGTACACCTTTCTTTCGTTTTTGTAGGTTATCACCAACCTGAAAACCGTAACATATGAACATGATACTTTTGATCATTATTATTTCACATTGAACTAATTATAAAAAGCACAGGTAAGAAAGTAAAATTCTTATCGAAACAAGAGATATCAAACTTTATAATTCACAAGGTTTACTTGGAGATGAGTACAGTTCAAGTTATTCATGCATTTCAACAAACTTATTTTGGATGCTATTCTGAAAGATTAAGAATTACTAATGTGGGACTACTGCTGCTTTTTGATCAACAATGTTATATAAGCCTTTCCAAGGAGAGACTTTCCTAGTTAATCCTTTTGACAAAATCAAAATCTTAAATTAATTTTGTAAATTACTAACAGAAACGAGAGTGACATCTACCGAGAAAAGGTTTCTGAAACCTCATCTTTAAGCTTGAGGGACGTTGTTAGGTGGCCAAATACAATGTACACATGCTTGTTCAATTTCAAAAGAAATTTAAATTCACTACTTCTCTTCGCTTGCACCAACTTCCCCCAACACTGAAACAAGGTGTTACTAAAATGAAAAATGGGTTACTTTCTTGTACCAAAGTGATCAAAAGCCATTCCAGGATTTATGCACTCTGAGGAGGAATTATGACTCAAAATTTTATGAAGCAGATACACAATATGGTGTGTATCATCCTTGAAAACATCAACAGCTGAAATAACGGATAAAACCTGCTCAAGAATGTCAAATACAATCTCGTACTGTCTGGATAAAATTTCAGCATTGCTTGAAGGAGCACAAGTGAGAGCTTTCAAAGCTTGCAGTTTACGTGCATGAACTGAAAGGAAACAAGATAAATTTAAAGTCAAAATCAATAATAAGATTGTTAAAAGAATGTAGAAGAAATCACTCATAACTATTGTAGTAATTTTATATGAAATATCAAGGGACGTAAAATTCTAATATATTAAATCACTTATAATAATTTACCGTAATTTTTCTATTATCAATTTTTATTTTTTATGTTGACACAATATTTATCTTTCAAAGAGAAAAAGAATAGAACTTTACAAATTTTAATATATAAGCTTACACTTTTTAAATGAACCTTAGCAATATACAATCACAATAATCATATCTAGTAACAAGACACAGGTTTTTTACATTGAACCTTGCAGTGCCTTAAAAAACACAACATACTTCCCAGGATATCCTAAAATTAAAGGTTGAAGTATTTTAGACTTTGGGGACTATTTGTTGTCTAAACAAGTATACAATATTACTATAACCAAGCCAAACATAAGACTTTCAGTTTCTGACAACAGTTCAATCATTAAATTAAAGGAGTTTGAAAGAATACATTACATTCAACATTAGCATTTGTAGCCTCTGCTGAAAGTTGTTGTACAATTCGCGGCACAACATCAGCCCTGGTCACCCCTCCACTAGCATCAATGTCAGCTAGAGCATCCCAGTTCGGAGTTGGGATTCCACCTCCTGAGCTTAATCCTTGTGAACCAGTATCTGCTAATATTCTAGCCAAGTAATAAAATACATACCGTAGCACAGTTCTATCTTCACATTGCTGATTAAGCTGTATGTTATGAAAAGAACTTATTTTACTGGCACTGCTTCACTTGGCCTCTACTTCCCAATCATAAAGAATGGTGCATTTCATAGTTAAAAACGATAGCTAGGCACGCACCAAAAGGTAATCGTATCTTCAATCACTAACCCAAATTTTCCACAAGAGAACGCATACGCATACCATGAGAAGAGAAGGTGCCAATGCCGGGTCAACTGAATTGTAGACAGCGAGTTTGGGGAACACTCTTTTAATTAATAGCTTCTGAGAGCTTTTCTACTCAGAAATTATGAAAAAGATACACAAAATTAGTAGAGAACAATTCCGAAATCATATACGAAAAAAACTCAAAAAACAAAAAAGATTTACCTGATCAGACGCTGCAGCGAGCTCATGAAGATTCCTAGCTAGTAATGCATATGAAACAGGCTGAAGCGATAAAAAAACTATTTCCGTAACCAAAATCCAGAAATCGATCATACATATATAAGCACCTGCATACACAAATTCGCATATTTACCATTCGTTTTTGTTTTTGAGGCCTGATGTTGCCTTTGATAGGGTGAAAAGCAGCTTTAGCAGCCGAAATAGTATCATTTTGCAACTGCATAAGAGCCGCTCTCTTCGACTTCCTCTCTCCCAGCATAATCTTCCCGCCCGAAGACGACGAAGCCGGCAAAGGCGGCCGTTGCTGCGTAGCCGAACCCGCATTTGATTTATTCGACGACGCTGGATCCGACGTCATCAGATCCATCAGAGTAGTCCCCTGAGACGATTCCTGCACGTACTCCGAAACAAATAGACAGCAGTGAATCAAAAATCCACGATATTCCGAGAAAATCTAGAAGTTTTCCTGGATAATGAGGGAAAGAGAAAGTTACCGTCATTGCTTGGGTGTGTTTGGCTCTGGGTTTCGCGCTTGTAGTAGTACAAAAGACATCAAGGAGTAACTGTCACGCCGAGAAAGCATGCAGTATATACGTGACAGTTATTGGGTGCATTACCAGGCAGCAACTGTAATGACCTCCATGATGACGTGGCTCCAATATAATGCGCCATGTCAGCCAGTGGGGTTTGAATTGTTCAAGCTGATAGGTAATTTCAGGTGCATGCCATTCCACCGCACGAAGCTGGCAATTAGTCGATAACTTGATATGGAACCCAAAATTTAAATTTCAATGATCAAATTTAAATATTCAAAATTAAGTATAAATTTGAGTGTAATAAAATATAATTTTGTATATTAATTTTATGTCAACTTAAACTTATGAGATTCTAAACTCTTCTACCATGTTAATATTAAAATTATTAAATATAAATTTTAATTGATATTAAATAATTAAATTAAAAGTCGGTGTAAAACTAAATTTCATATAAATAAAATTGTTATCTTTAATTATATATCTATAATTGACCTTTTATATTTTTTGGATATTTACTTCATATTATTTAAAAGGAGAATGAATATTATCACGTAAAAAAGATCATTTAAAAAGAAACGAAATTTGAAAAGAGATGAATTTATCTAATATTTTAAAAACTGTACTGGAAGTTAAACCGGTAAGACAAAAGATTTAAAGTTTAAAGATTCAATCGGTATTAGATCGTCATAAAACTGACTAAAATTTAATAAAATTAAAGAATTTGAAATATGATTGAAATAAATTGTCCTTAGTCTTCGAAGAATTTAAAGTTTAATTGAAAAAAGAGATTGTTAAATGAAAATTAATTAATTAATTTTAATTTATTAAAAGTTATTGATTTAAAAAATTGACTGATTAATTAATAAAGTGGTCGATATTAATAACA
Source organism: Erythroxylum guanchezii (assembly GCA_025629825.1). Lineage (NCBI taxonomy): Eukaryota > Viridiplantae > Streptophyta > Magnoliopsida > Malpighiales > Erythroxylaceae > Erythroxylum > Erythroxylum guanchezii. Next base: position 32,675,857 of record JAOTAX010000196.1, read on the forward strand.
AAAGTTATTAAAATAAATCAAACAAAAAAATTAAAAACTAAATCGAAAATAAAAACGGTGTAAAATATTTACAAATTAATATGAAATTTGTTTATTTGAATTTTTTATTCCCTAAAAATCTAAAATAGTTATTTCTTTCATGTCTTTTTTTTTTCTCTAAAAAGGAATGATTGTAATTTGTAAACCCTAATTTGGGCTGAGCCCGAACTTGAGTCTTGAGCGGAAAAGGTCTCTCTAGTTTTTGTATGTTCTGATATTCTCGGTCTACGAAACCCACCCTTAAGTTAACCCCTCAATTTCGGACTCCACTCGCCACCGCCACGGCACCACCCCCACTAGCCGACTGCTGGTCGGAGCTTCAGTTCCCGGCGAACTTGTACGAGGGTGACCGACCCTCGAAGCCAGGAAATCCAAAGTCGCACTCTTTTGTTCGAACAAGCCTTGTTTGAATCTCCATCGTCGCCAAATTCAAGTTCTTAATACTGTGAAGCTGCAAAAGTATGAGGCTTTTTAAGCTACCGAAGCAAATCAAATAAAGGGTTCAACAGCTCATTGTCCTCAATCAACATGGAATCTCAGAGTTTGCGTCTCGGGAAAGACTTTGGCAATAGTCCCCCACTGGGCCACGTGTAGTGGTTGTAGCTGTCTCGTCATTCTAGTTCCTTATTTTGGTGGTTTGGTTTTTCTTCTTTTGGATTTATTACAGTTTTCATGAAATAGAACAAAGGAAAATCCAGAATTTGTCCGTTCTCGTCCTCTTATTGAGCTCTAGGGTTGTATAGAGAATCTCGATAGGCTTTTTCTGTTTGAAGCTTCGGTAACAAGTGCGGCAAGTCAGCTAAAGAAGTGTTTGGTATGATTCTCAGCTCCTCTTGTTTTACTTGTTATTGTTTTGGTCAAAACTATGGTGTACTTAGCATGTGGGTTCTGTGCTTGCAATGCGGTTAGTCATGCTGTTGTTTAATTAGTCGCTGTTGTGAATTATCATGAAGGCAATTGTAACTTCTCTTCATCGTACAAAAATTAGTTTAGAGTATTCTTGTGAGGAGTTTTGGTTTCCATTTATGTTACTTTGTTTAGATCATCATCTTGTCCTAGTTGATGATGACTCAGTTGCATGTTTGATCATTTTATCCTTTGTGAGTCTGTGAATTGATATTCTGTTTGAATGTTTTATGTTTTTGAAACCAAACATTTATGCAACTGGGATTAGACTATTCAAAGCAATGGCATGTTTTTCTTCCTTGATTATGGAAGTCCTTGACAAGGGAACTTTAATTTTTCATAGATTTCCTAGACAGGAGGTTAATGATGGGGCCGATATTTCAGGATCTTTTGAAAACAAGGCAAAATTACATTCCTTCGCTTCATTATGCATTTCAATTCTAGCTTCTGAATTTTGGAGTTTGAAGCACATAAGTTGATTTCATGTTAGACAGTTTCTGTTATGCTGTAGAGGCCTGAAATCTTGTGCCATGATATATGATAAGCTGAGATATGTTTTAGCTTTTAACTTTTTTCTTCAAATTGGTGGCCTAGTATAGGTCTGGCGTTTAGAAAATGAGAATCATGGCTTTAGTATCAAAAGCAGCTCTTCCTAAATCCATGAAAGATTGGGGTAGGGATTCAAACAATGTTCATATTTCTAAGTCATGGACAATTGGCCACTGCCTCTAATTAAAACTACACGCTTTCTGGTCTTTGATTCGTTGAGCATCATTCTCCTTATTATAGATTAGGTTTAAATTTTGATGGCTCGTGGCTGTAACATTTTCTTCTAACTTCTTAGATGTACAGGGCATGATACTCCATCATAGGACAATTCCGTTCCCTTAACATTGGTATTTAAACTGTTTACGAGTATATAAGTTTGATTCCTGCTATAACAGTACTGATTTTGCCTGTAATTCCCGTTATCAACTCTGTGAAAGACAGAATAAGCTAACAACATAGGTTCCATTTCATTTAGATATGTGAATGCTTTTAGTTTTAATTCGTTCAGACCACTTCATTTGAGCGGACGGTGGTGCTGCTACTGAAAAATGAGCGGGACTGGCCGAAAACGCAGATCTAAGTGGGATTTAAAAGAGGAGCCTCAAAATTCTTTGGAAAATGTAAGAGAGAATTCTTGGACGCCGAAAGCGAGCTTACCTTTACATGATAGAGAAGCAGCCCGGGGCTGGTATTCTCCAGATACAACTGATGGGGATCACCCAAAGTGGTCTGCAATGGAACCTTTATCTGGTAGAAGAAGTTCATGGAGGGATGACAACATTGAGGATCGTAGCAGAACATTGAAAACAATGCCCTCATGGCATGAGGAGCAGAGCTATGGAACTAAAATGTCTCCTGGCCTTGATGATTGGAGACAACAAAATCACCACCATTCTCCAAAAAATGAATGGAAAAGATCAAGAAGGTTTTTTTTTGCTTTCTGATTGAACTGTTAGACCTCTTGAGACTCTCACTTTAATTTAATGTTTTTTGTGTATATTGCCACTGTGACTGATTCTTTGTTATTCAGAATTGGTTTGAACTGCCTTATTTCTTTATGCAGGAGCAGGAGCAGGAGCAGGAGCAGGAGTAGGAGCTCAGTCCCGGGCTACCGGAGAGAATCAGGATATGACAGAAGCAGAAACAGAACCGCTTTATCAGCTCAAATATGTAAAGATTTTACTGCTGGGAGATGCAGGAGAGGCAATCTTTGTGATTTTCTTCACCAGGGTCACGAGGATACTTCAGAGAGACACAGGAAAACTGCGGCTTCAAAGTATTCCACTTCCCATGATACTAAAGAACACCCTCTGGGTAGTGGAAGACGAGATGATTGCTGCATGGATTTCCTAAAAGGCAACTGTAGGAGAGGTGCATCCTGCCGGTTTGCTCATCACGGTTCTTCTGATACATCTGGTAGATGGTCCACAAATGGGTTGGTCAGAGACAGAGATAGTGACAGGAGAACTAGAGATGTATCACCAGAGAGACGTGGGGAGCGTGAAACTCATAGAGCAGCAGATATACCTTGCAAATTTTTTGCTTCTGGGAATTGTAGAAATGGGAAACACTGCAGGTTTTATCATCAGGGTCAGGGACGCTCAAGCCCTGAGAGCACAAGAGATGATAGGTTGCTACTGGGCCAAAACTCAGGTGATTTGGAGAAAGCACGGAATGATCCAAAATGGGATAATGTAAGGTCTTCTTCACATGCTATCAAATCGAGTTTGGATAAAAAGGAAGCAATAAGTTCTCCTTTACCAAGGCTCAGCCCATGGTCTATGGATGATAAATGGGTGCCCACTATTGATGCAAAAAAGATGGAAACTGGTCATAAAGCAGTAGAGAATGACACAAAACAAAGCCTTGAGTGGAAGACAGACATTCCTAGTGATAGCATGCGTCCTGAGCAAAGAGCTACAGAGAATTGGCTTGGTGATATGGACATGTCTCCTGATTGGAATCCTAGACTGCAGCCACCCAACCATGTTGATGACAGAGAGCGTAGTTCTTTGCCTCGTCATGACTCAGGAGTGACTCAAAATACTTTATGTCGAGTGCACAATGACATTGCTGTTATACCACCACCATCTTTCACTCAACAGAGATACAATTTAGGAGAGGCAGGTCCTGTGGGTTTGCCTAATGAGATTGTGGGTGGAAGAAAGGCTGCTTCTATGAGCATTTCTGCCAATTCCTTGGGAGCACATGGCTTCAACCAGGATGGGCTGGGTTCAAATGTTTTGCCCCTTCCACATTTAAATGTGATTGGACAAAATCAAGTCTCAAGCACAGCTGAACCCTCAAGATATGGGGGCACATTAAGCACTCAGAACCAGACAATGTTTCTGGATAGGAAAGCAGCTGACAATCTGGCCCTTGGTGAAGCAAATTCATCCAGTTTGAATTCTGGAAGCCAGATACCTCAGGGCACAGTTAACAGCGGAAACCTTACCCCGCTTAGCAACATTGAAGCCTCTCTGGTGCAGTTACTTGCAAATGGACAGCAACTTCCACAACTTTTTTCAGCTCATAATCCTCAAAATGAGGCAGACGTTGAAACAGTTCATCCAAATCGAGCTGTTGCACCTGAGAAGCAGTATGATCCTATATTTGACAGCATTGAACCTGAAAAGCAAACTCTCATAAATTATTCCCTGGGCCTTTCATCTAACACGGTTGTACAGGACAGCTTTGTTGAAGGGAAACATGATAATTTACCCTCTTCATCTTTTGCTGGCGCACAAAATAGTGGTCATCATAATGTGCTCGGTAGTTCAGTAAGAGAACCCAATGATGAGAGTCATCAGTCAGATCAACTGGAACCAGACTCAGAATCTGAAGCCTTGAAGAAAAACAATGGAGGGGACACAAAAGAAAGCATGGAAATACAAGCAAACAATGCACAAGATAGTGGTTCTCCGGAGAAAATTGATGAAGATGATAAGCATGGTGAGAACAGAAAGAACAAGGATGTAAAGGGAATTCGAGCATTCAAATTTGCACTCGTAGAGTTTGTCAAGGAGATTTTAAAACCCACATGGAAGGAAGGTCAAATGAGTAAAGATGCTTACAAAAACATAGTGAAGAAAGTGGTTGACAAAGTTACGGGGACAATGAAGGTTGCGAGTTTGCCTCAAACACAAGAGAAGATTGAACAATATCTGTCATTCGCAAAGCCAAAGCTAACAAAACTTACCCAGGTAAAGTCTGATATACTACGTAAAATATTCCCTTATTAAGTAAACATTATCTTAAAATTTTCATCCTACCTCTGGACTCCTGACTGTTCCCTTTGGAGTTTTCTCCTCTTTGCAGTCTATTTTTACTTGTCAAGTAGATGCTGTTTCATATTTACTTTGGCCAACTGGGGCCTTTTGCTCTGTTTGCTTGCTTATCATTTTTTCTTTAAATTTTTGCTGCAGGCATACGTGGAGAAATTTCAAAAGAACAAATGAACAAGGAAACTTCCAATGTTTCATGCTTGTTTATTTTCCCATGTTTAATAGCTAGCTTATGATTAATGCATGTTTTAGATTGACATATATCTACATGAAAATGGCTTTGGAATATAAGTTTATAACCTTCCAACTCCAAATTGTACATTAACTATGCCTTTTGTTTAGAAAGTAATGCTTGCCATCTAATCCTGTGATAATTCATGGCTACTTTATGCAGGGGCCCGCAGAATGGTAATCTTGGTTTTTAATCTTTTCAGTGTTTTTGTGCTTCAAGGTGTATTTGGGGCGGGATGCAAGCTGGTTTTAGTTTGTGTAGTCCTAGCACCATTGTCAGTGAAGGAAAGAGAGATCATTCTTTTCCACTTCTAGCTTGAATACTGATTGTAAATTTAGTCATAGAATTTTGAACAAGTAAAGCATGTGGTGTACTCTTGATTGCTATATTGTAGCAATTTTGTATCTTATAGTTGCTCATGGAAGAATGTACTGAAGTCCCTGATTTGCTTTATCATTGCCTCCCATTTCTAGAGGTAGCCATTGATTAATTAGTTGAACTAGGAGATTGAATTGCATGCAGATCTTTCCTCATGACTTGTTAAGCCACCAGACCATGGATTTTTTGCAGTTGATTTGAACTATGGCAAATTTTGGTGGAGTCCCTCTCTATATTCTGATAAGAGAAAAGCCAAGAAAAGAAACAAATGATGGAAAGGCTTACATATCTTCTTCTTCTTTTTTTGCCCCTTCTCCTTGACATAAACTTGAGGTGCTCTTAAACCAAATTTGTCCAAAAGGTTTTGAGCTGTGTGGTCAAATTTGTTAAAGGAGTGTGCTGACCCCAGTTGGTGGCCATTATCAAACAGTGTAGTTGCTTCCATTTGCTTAAAATATCTTACTTACTATTAGTCAATATGAAAGAAAAGTATAAGGCTTTCTTTTATGGTTTAAGAAATGAGTTTAATTAGGTTTCAATGAGTCAAAATTCAATCTTAAGCAATGGAACACCAACATTGTATTTCCCGTGTGAGATTGAATTTATGTATTTTTAAATATAAAAAAATTCACATATATTTTTTTTAAAAAGGGCATAACTAAAATCTTTTTTAGCAAGCCAATAAAGGGTAACTATTTATATTATGAAGCAATCAACAAAATGCACCAAAATATCTACTTAACACCAAAAGTTGTGTACATGTTTTTTGGAAACTTACGTTGATAATCAATGATTACAAAATGTAAACCGTAAAAATCTTAAAACATTAAATTTTTAATTAGTTTTTAACTTTTTGATTTAATTTATTTTAATAATTTTTATTGTTAAAAATCGATCAATTATTAATTAATTGGACAATTTTTGTAAATTAGTAAGTTTCTTATAAATCAAAATAAACCAATTAATCTTAATTTAATAATTTCATTTTTTTTAATTAACTTCAATTTAGACAATCTCTTTTAATCATATTTCAAATTCTTTAATTTTATTTAATCTTTAGCCGATTTTATGACGGTCTAATGGTAATTGAACTTTTTAAACTTTAATTTTTTTATCTTACCGATTTAATTTCTGATCCATTTTTAAAATATTGCTAATAATCATAGTATAAGACATCTTATTTCCTTCTAGTTATTAGACATATTGTTCTTATTAATATCAACTTTATTCGAACAAAAACAATAAATTAAGAAAAAATGATAAATAGTGAACATTCATAATCATTAATACTATAAATAATAATTTTTTTTTAATCAAACATCGATAAGTTCCATTTCTTATTCAAATATTGTATCCGTAACTTAAAACCATTTCATGTAAGCATTTTATATCTAAGAAAGCAACATCAAAAACCAAAATCGATTTCCAAACGTTCGTCTATAGTCTTATTATAATGTTTACTTAAATTTACGAGGTCAACTTCGGCAATAATTGCATTCAATAACGGGAGTAGATCTGCTGCTCCCGAATTGCTACCACACTGTACTTTTAAGATTCTAATCATCCAAGTTATTATAATGGATGGTTGGAATTTATTAGGCATAGCGAGCATAACAATTCGGGATCAGCAATCTTTCCCCTTTAATAATGCCACACATGTTTCACTATTATATGAAACACAATTAATTCAATAAATTAGTTCTCATGGTGCATGAAAAATGATAAAAATCACTAGTGGTGATATTCACTAATGTTTTTAAAATAGGACAAAAAATCAAATTAATAAGATAAGAAATTTAAGGTTTAAAGGATTCAACTAGTATTAGATCACTATAAAATCGACTAAAGATTGAATAAAATTAAAGAATTTGAAATATTGTTGAAAAAGATTATATTTACCTATCGAAGAATTTGAAGTTTAATTAAAAAGAGATTATTAAATGAAAATTAATTGATTTATTCTATTTTATAAGAATCTATTAATTTATAAAAATTAATCGATTAATTAATGAACTAATCGGATTGTAGTTATTAAAGTAAATTTAACCAAAAATTTAAAAATCAAACTAAAAAATTAGTTAATTCGAAATTTTTATAGTTGAACTGGTTAGATTGATTAGGGTTTTTAATACTAATAATAAAGGTACATAAAATATGGAAAGATGCTAATATATTTATGCATATATATATACCATTTATGAACTTGCTAGCATGCTTGTTAAGTGGCCATTTCACTATAATAGTTTAAGCTGTTGTGTGAGACCAACTTAATTGATTTTAAATATTTACTAACACACTCTCTCAAGTGAAAGCCCTTTGAATTTAAAACTTGTACAGACTCACTTTATCTTGTGCTGAATAATAGGTAGGTGATAGACTCTGATACTATATTAAGTGACCGTTTCACTATAATAGTTTAAACTGTTGTGTGAGGTCAATTTAATTGGTTTTATATATTCACCAACAATCATAACTCAAATGATCATTAAAATTGCATCAACAAGCTCAGTGACGGATCCAAGGGGGGGCTGGCAGGGGCTATAGCCCCCCCTAAGACTAAAATTTTTTCAGAATATATACATATATATAGTTCCTTGCCTCTAAAAAAAATTTGTGGTTTAAGTTCTTGCCCCCCCAAAACTAAAATCCTGGATTCGTCGCTGAACAAGCTCTAAATAACAAGTTTAAATACACTCTAATTGCAATGTTTATATGCAAAATCATGCATATTGCATGTTTTTAGACCGCTCCAACTACCCGAAACGCATGGGAACATTTTGTTCCTGAACCGATGACTCACTCTTTTTAAGTAACATAAAGAAAATTTAGTTATTACATATACAAGGTTCCTAGAAACCTAAAGTGTAACATATCCATAGATTCAAACTAAGTTTCACATAAACAAGCATATATGTATCTTTCTTTTTATTATTCTATACAAAACAAAAATGTTCTTGTGTTTTATGTGTGTTTGGTTTAACTTTATTGCATGTGCGTCGCCGAGAGAGAAGTCGAGAGACAGAGACTGAAATTATGCTCAAAAGCTAAACGTTGTATTACGTCAAGACAGTCTTATTCCCGGAAGAGAGACGACCAAACCAACTTTCCGGCCAAAAGCCTCGGTAGGCCCCCTTATTATGATATCGATATTTTATATTTATATATATACATATGGTTCTACGTAACTCAAGCTGATCGTTATGATTGTTTCGACAGATCATATATGCCACTTTAGTCAACAATATCCTAACAAACCTTTTACACCATTTTCAATTCTCAGTTATACCTCAATGTTTTTCACAGTTTGCGGAACTCCTTTCGCTTGTTTGAAGTAATTTAACATCATCATCATCGGCTTCTTCATGATTACTGTCACCTTTTGGCCTTACTAGTCTGTAATTACCTGAGGGTTAAAGCACACGGTTGTGACGTCCACTCCGTTGACACCCAGGTTGAATCCTGCAGAACAGCCAACTGGGGTCTCCATGGAGGTCGAGACGGCGGAGCCAAGAGGTCTGTTGTAGGTCACTGGCCACTCTCCGGTAAACGGTCGGTGTTGGTTGGTGGATTGAAGCAAGCGGATTTGTCTTTTGAGGAACTTGACGTATCGAATTGCTTCGTCCAGCATTGAAGCTGTGTCCATTTTTGTACCTCCAGGGACGAGTCTCTGCAGAATCCTGATCTTTTCGCTGATCCTCTCCCTCCGACGCCGAGCTGCGACGCTTTGAGGGTCGTCACTGATCCTGACATTCCTTCTTTTCGGCTTGCGAATTGATGCTGGATCTATATCCACTGGTTGCATGCTCGCTATCTTATACATCATCTCTTTCATGGCTCCGAGCTCTTCTTCTGGTTCATCTTCTTGTTGGTCGTCTTCATCTTTAGGGCTTGCTACTTGGTCACCAAGAAGGGTTGAGATGGATATGTGAACTGAAGAATATGATGATGATTGTTGTTGGTTTTGAAGCGCGTAGCTAACAGGCCAAAGTGGGCTGAAGGGAATATGGTCATGGTCATTGAGGACTTCATGATCTTCCATGGCCATTTCAGGGTTCCATGTCTGAACTGAGAACTTACTTTGGTTCATCTCCATGATTGAACGCAAAAAGCTTAAGTTTGTGGAATTTTAACTCAAAGAAAAGAGTGAAGTGAAGGAGAAAAGAAAATGGTATCTAATGGTGTTCTTGTAGTGGGCACTGACTCATATAAATGATGGCACATTATAGGCATCATTTCCATAGAAGGACATGAAACTCATGGTTTCGTGAGCAACCGAAGAAACCCTTATTTGCTTTCTTTGACAAGCATTGAAATATACAACTTTTACTTGAGTTCTGAAGCTTCAACCAATACTTCACGACACATAAAACCAGAGAGAGAGAGAGAGAGAATAAAGGGTTTTTGTTTTTAGTTTTATAATAGTTGTGAAGCTACACGTGATGCAAGATGAATGAAGTTATTATATATAGCTTCAAATTAGGGATAGGGTTCGGTTAGCCCTGATTCAGAGAGGACATTAAGGAACCCCAAGACTAAGGTGAGTTGGTAAGAGGCTTTTCTAGCTTAAGTGAAATCGCGGGTTCGAACTGTCTTTATGTATTTAGCCGTTTAAAACTTGAGGTAGATCAGAGCTTTGCCTCCTACAAGGAACCTACCCGGTTTTAGCAGGGATTAGTTTAGCCGTGGATAGCTTAATGGTGCATTCCTATAGTTAGGACCCTCCTAGAGCACCTCGTGGACAACCAAAAAAAAAGAGAGAAGACATTAAGGACTCTGGAGTCTAAGAATCTCTTTATTTTATGCAAGTACATATTAGCTATTAAATAGTCTCACACAACAGTTTAAGTTATTATAATGAAACGATAACTTAACATGGTATCAGAGCCTTTGTAACCAAGTGGCCGTAAGTTCAAATCCTACCACCCATCTATTATTCAGTACAAGGTAGAATGAGTCTGTGTAAGTTTCAAGCTCAAAAAACTTTCATTTGAGAGAGTGTGTTAGTCAATATATAAAACCATTTAAATTAACCTCACATAAGAACTTAAGCTATTGTAGTAAAACGGTTACTTAATAATAACATTATGCTTATACTTAACTAATCCTAATTATAATATATTGCAATATTCAGGGAGCATTTTTTTGATATCGCTAATTGATTACTTAAGGATCTAACAATACGAGTCACCAATAATCACAAAACTATGATTTAACATAAAAATATGGGATGATAATCACTAAAAATTACAATATTATAATTAAAATTCAGATCGCTTATATAATTTCGTGAGTTGTACTTAAGAATCTAACGATAAGGTTTACCAAAAATCACAATATTACAATGGCTAATTCATTTCAAAACCCTATTTAAGATTGCTTGAACCAAAGCTATTGAGTGCTGCTATTTTTATACCCTAAAATCAAGCGATGAAGAAGGTACTAGGCAGGGTGCTTTTCATATGTTTGTAGCTATTTGACTTCTCCTTTTTTGCTATGGGAATTGTGAGTGTTAGCTTTCAGTAATAATGTCGTCGGCATCTCATATTGTTTTTGTCCTCAAAACAAGTATAAAGCTACACCACGAAGATAGAAGATAGTACACCTAATTCTTGATCAATTTTATGATAAGATCTCTACTGACCCTAAAAATATCCGATCTTTGTGAGACGAAAAATTAAAAAGGTGATACCAATTGTGTCTCATTTTTTCCATAAAAATGAAGGTAGTCTCCAAAGAATCTCGTACTTCAAAAGGCTTCAAAATTGAGTCATGATGAAGGGCCCACGACTCATTTTAATCTTAACGAAATGGTTATTAAGAGTTACTTCAGCTTAATATTTTAGGTGATATTAGTCGTTAACTCGTCAAAAAATTTATTTAATATACTTTATTTACGAAAAATTATATGCACTAGATGATATATTCAGTACATATTTGTAGATTATTGATATAAGACAATTTCTTATCTTATACTAATGACCATTAGCAATATAATTAAGACAAATTAGCTTTGAGCTTAACGATAGACTTTTATTGCTTTTTATGTGTAGTACATTGTATGTATGCTTATATGCTATTTTTAGCAAAGATGCAAGAAAATTGGACAATAAGAAAACTTACTCTTGCTTTTTCTTTATTAATTTAACTCAATTAAATATATTTTAGAAGATGGTTTTCCACATCAAACCTATCCTGACAACTTAATAGAACCTACAAAATCTACTAATTTATAATAAACTTATTTGCAGGACTAGTGGGTTGGAAGCATATTTTTTAAAATAGACTTATATTATTAAGAAATAATTCAAAAAATCAATAATAATCAATTTTATATACCTTTTTAGATTTATGAAGCAAAATTTGGAAAGTATAAAAAGAAGGCTTATGCACCAATTCTCAACATGATATTTAACTATACTTATTTGATTTGCATTGCATTGATCTTTTTTTGTTTAGTACTAAGATAGTATTCAAATGGGTATGCTTCTAATTTTTTGATTAAAGGTAGGAGATTTTATACTACATTTAAGGTGATCAAGACTTAAAACAAAATTGCATGAGAGGGTTAGAGGTTAGAGGAATTAAAGTATGAAAATATATTTTGAATTAGAGTGATGTACGTATAACATAGAGCATAATTCATGATTTTATTGCACATAATTTTAGAACATCTCTAAGTAAAAAGGCCATAAAGTTCATATTCTAATTTAGATTATTTTAGGGACTATACATGAGTTGTATTCACCCTACCCACATGGTGGGGTGAGATTCATATTGACCTAACACTCTTAAATGATAAAGAATGATATCACCATTAGTTAGTAAGTTAGTTCCAATAATTACTAATGTCCAAGATGCTTGATGTATCATTATCATTAACTATTGTTCTTTTGTAATGGAGAACGTAAAGTTGAGGCACTACCTTGAAATTAATTTAAAATTGCTAATGAATCAATAAACTCATTAGTATTTTGAAAAGTTGACTTAAAAAGAACTGTTTGACAAATTCAAGTGTGAACCCTTAGCTTGATTCAATGAACTTGTTAAAATACTTGCTTATGAATAGATAAAATGCCCATTTAGTAGATCCTTAAAATTTAATATAAAGAAATTTTATATTTAAAAGGAAGGGTTAATTGCAAAAAAAAAGGTCAAAATTTTGTCCAAATTTTAATTATATCCCGAACTTTAAAAAGTAACAATAAAATATTCAAATTTTTAACTTTTTTTTTATTCTGGCACAAACTTCAAAAAGTAACAATAAAATATTCAAACTTTCAATTTTCTTCAATTCTAGCCTAACTTTATTTGTTGTTCTTTCGATGTGATCAGTTATTTGTTCTTCTAATGCTGCAAACTACTATCACATTACAGCATATTACCTCTATAAGGTCATCGAGGTTGCGTAATTTGATTGAAGTCATTTTTAAACTTAATGGAAATACTAATGTCGGGTTAGAATTGAAAAAGTTGAAAGTTTGAGCATTTTATTGCTACTTTTTAAAGTTCGAGCTAGAATTGAAAAAAATTGAAAGTTTAAGCATTTTATTGCTACTTTTTAAAGTTCGGGTTATAATTGAAAATTTGAGTTTGAGCTTTTGTATGTAACGAATCATAAAAGGAAACTTTCTAAAAGTCATATACAAATTTTCATAAGTTATAATGAAGAATTTCATACATTTAAAAAAAATAATAAAATTTAATTTAATATGAAACCTATTTAATTTTTAAAATTTCCCTTTAAATAGTAAAAATTTAAATCAGTTTAAAATTTAGTATTAATTCAAAATTATTAAAATTTTAAATTATGTGTTTTTGTTCAAGATTATTAAAATTTTAAATTATGGTGTAAACTTAATTTTAACAATAAATTTAGAAAAATAATTAAAACCTAAAATTAAGTTTTGCTTCATACACAAGCATACATTAATCTAACAAATGATTCTTAAAAAGTTGAAGTTAATATCAAATGATCTTAAGCACACCAAAATGCCACTACAAAAAAAGTAAGAATTAATGACAGAAAATTACCGACGGAAAATAAAACGTAGCTAATTAGTGACGGAAATCATATTTCCGTCGCTAATGTCGACGTGAAAAATTCATTTAGCGACGGAAAACTTATTTTCGTAGCTAAAATCGACGTAAAAAAAACTTTTTTTAGCGACGGTTTTAATTTTTCGTCGCTAAAAATGGAGGAAAATCATCCCGCTAATAATAGCGACGGACTTTAGGGACGGTAAAAGTTTCCGTCGGTAATTGCCATAAAATTAGCGACGAAATACCTATTTTCGTAGCTAAAATCAACGTGAAAAATTTTATTTAGCGACGGTTATAATTTCCGTCGCTAAAAATAGAGGGAAGGCAGTAAAATAAAATTTAAAGGCGGGAATTAAAGGCGTGATAATAAAGTTAAAATTTCCGACGGAAATGTTCCGTCGCTATTTCCGTCGGTAAATTTCGTTTAAAATATCAGACCACCCCTTCCCCCCCATCTAATAAGTTCCTCTTCTTTCTTGCTTTTTGTTTTCTCTAGTTTCTTTATTACTCTTTCTTGGTGGGTTTTTTATTGTCATATATAGTATTGATTTATGTGTTGAATTCTTTTTGTT
>JAOTAX010000196.1:32696100-32707323 GCA_025629825.1 Erythroxylum guanchezii
TAAATCTAAATAAAAAATCAAGTCTTTAAACCAACTAGGTAATCATCATAGTTTGGAGGCTCAAACCTTCACTTATTATAAATTTATATGGAAGATGAACAACTGAAAGTTCTGATCTTTGACACAGTACTGTCACAAAGTGACATTATCGGTTTGTGCTCTTTACATGGGTACTCTCAGACCTCGCGTTTCGGGATTCTCAGACCCCGGTACCCTCATTAGGGAGGGTTGTTATTTACTTTTTACATGGACACTGCTCTCAGATTACAAAAGAAAACCAAATCCAAGATGCAACTATGAACACTATCAACATTGATGGTCTCATTCTTTCCTCTCACGCAAACACCAATTAGCTGTTCTTTTCTTACGCATCCATTCGGATCAAGCACCGGATACCCTCTCCGTTGAGCATTAACTCAAAAGACTTGTTAATTTCAGAGAATGGAACTTCATGTGTAATGAATTTCTCCACCTCAAGCTCCTGTCAACATTCAAGGAATATAGACTTCATCAGGTATAATGCTTCAAGCCAAAGTAGTAACTTCTAGTCTCGTGTTAAAGTTTCAAGTTATCAGATTATCAAAAACTTGATTTTCGATCACATAAACTGGTTATGGTTATAGATGCAGCCACAGGGGTGTGCTGTCTAATTTACCCTGCTCTACTTTGCAGCAACATTGTCATATAACGCAAGGATGACAAAACAATCTATGTCTCCAGCCCGACTCAGCCTGAAGTCAAACGGATAAAACTCGTTTTGACCGGAATTCAGGTCGTACTTGAACTTAAACTGGCTATAAAAAATAAATGCAGCCACTTTCAAAGTTGGATTTCTTTGAGCCTTCATTATTGTCATTTGGATGAGCAAAATTGTACTCCCTATATGATCTGATCTGATGATACTTCTGTTAAAGATAGCAGAAATCCATTCTCCTCCTGACCATTTTTACCAATTCAATACAAGATTGCTTTGCTTTGATTCTGAAGTCCTTTATCTTGTTCTGGCTACGAAGTTCTAACAGAAAGTTTTGCTTACCTTATTCATATATCTTTCCACAACAGTAGGAATACCAGAGCGTGGCTTGAAGTTGCCAAAGAACGTTCCCTTGAGAGTCCTCTCGTGCAAGAGGTTCATCGGATGAGTTTTGAAGATATCATCTTTACTTGGAAGACCAACAATTACAGCAACACCCCATCCCTGCAACGCATTCCGAGTTATCGTATGTAATGTAAGACATGATTGTTTGAGTTCCATTCTCATTACTATCCAATGAAATCAACAAAAACTTACATCATGAACACATTCAAATGCAGATATCATTGCGTCGACACTTCCAGTGCACTCAACACTTCTGTCGACTCCTCCATCAGTCATTTCAGCTATCACCTGAAGATATGAACAGTATTAGGGCGGAACAAAACACTCATTTACATATGCTACTCAAAATCTAGCTCATTGGCTCACAAACCTGTTGAACAGGCTTCTCATAATCTTTTGGGTTCACAAATTCCGTAATGCCGAATTTCTTGGCTGTTGAGAAGAAAGAATGCAAACATATATCAGATACAGTTTTGATGAAAGTGATGTCAAAAATTCTTATCACAGGTAAGTTCATATCAAAGTTTTATAAGAGTTGCAACAGAAAGTAACTTGCTGAGTTCAAAAAATTTTTAATTTTTAAGTTAAAGTATCAAATTTACAAAAATTTTCCTCCTTTTCTGTCTGCACAAGTGCCTATCCATGATTTCAGAACGACACCAACTGTACCGGCTGCGCAGGATGACGATCAAGCAACACTAAACAGACATCAAATGACAATTATGCATTCACTTTCATTAGAAGCTTCTCTTACCTTCCAAAAATCTCTTGGGGTTCAGATCAACACCAATGATCCTTGAAGCACCAGCAATTCGAGCCCCTTCAGCAGCCTAATGAAGTCAAAGAAAACAAAACATTTTTAGAGAAACAGTAGCATTGAATGCTAGAGGACCTTCCCGTTCGAGGTTCGATTAGAAACTCACAGCAAGGCCAATAGCTCCCAATCCAAAAATAGCAACTGTGGAGCCTTTCTTAGGTTTTGCAACATTCAAAGTCGCACCAAGACCTGCAACACAACCAAATTCTGATAACTGATATGGAACACGGTTCAAAAGACATTTATGTAGAAGAATCAAGGCAATTGTTTGTCCAACCTGTAGAGACTCCACAGCCAATAACACAAACTTTGTCAAGTGGAGCATTAGGATTGATCTTGGCAACACAGCCAGCATGAATCACAGTGTATTCACTGAAAGTAGAGGTTCCAACAAAATGGTGAATTGGCTTTCCCCTGATAGAGAATCTTGACTTTCCATCATTAAGCATCACCCCTCGGTCAGTGTTAATCCTAAGAAGAGTACACAGGTTGCTCTCCTCTGATTTGCAGTGACTACATTCCTTGCATTCTCCAGTGAAGAGTGGAAGTACATGGTCCCCAGGTTTGAGGTCTGTGACACCCTCACCAACACTTTCAACAATCCTGAGCATCAACAGATCAAGTGGTAGATGAGGACATGAACTTCCATGATTTTGTACATAATTAAATACATTCTAGAGGGCAAGTTGGATAGTTCTTTTTTCACAAATACCCACAGTTTCATTACACAACTGGGGATTACAGTTTCAGAATGTAAACCCCCAATAATTCTCAGGAAGATAAACAAAAAAAGAAACCAAACACTCTGAGGCTTAATCGCTAAATGAAAAAAGGAAATGAAAAGCTTAAGCACGATGTAAGTAGAGGAAGTGATGCTCGTACCCTGCAGCTTCATGGCCAAATATGCGAGGAAATAATGGAGTTTGCCCCTGCAATTTCCATATCAGCTTTTAGTGACTCAACATGAAAAGCATAAGATCTTAAAGAAAGTTGTCCAAGAAGCAGCACTCACCTTGGCTTCCCAAAAGTAAACATCAGAGTGGCAGAGGGCTGTAAATAGTATCCTCACGCGCACCTCCATAGCCTGAGGTGGTGCCACTTCCACTTCCTCTATCACCAGAGGCTTCCC
Source organism: Erythroxylum guanchezii (assembly GCA_025629825.1). Lineage (NCBI taxonomy): Eukaryota > Viridiplantae > Streptophyta > Magnoliopsida > Malpighiales > Erythroxylaceae > Erythroxylum > Erythroxylum guanchezii. The sequence goes on from JAOTAX010000196.1 coordinate 32,699,146, forward strand.
AGCTTCCCATGCAACAGCAGCTATAAAGCAGACACATCCGGTTACAGATCATACACAATAAGAACTAATGAACAAAGATAACTAAACTGCTACAACAGAATCGATCTTTCATTACAACGACACAGATTTATCTGAACTTCCTTCGCAGTTCCTCCAAACCAAACGGTAAACACATGAAAATGAACACCACCCCACAACTTCAAAAAGACTCACATGGGATGAACAAAAACAACAGAAAACACAAACCCCGAAAAGAAAACTAAATTACCTTTGCAACGTATCACTTGACTAGCAGTTCTTCCCGACATTTTCTTAAAAGCTCCAGTCTTCTACCTCGGTTTGATTTTGATCACTTCTCAAATTTGTTTGAAATTAACAGTTGTGAAGAGACCCATCAGCCTCTAAAGTTATATATTATTACATAAGGGGTATTTATACATGAATTTATTGAAGAATATATTAAAAAATATATATGTTTTATAATTAATTATATAAACATATAACGTATATAATGTATACGTTATATGTTAACATCCCCTGAAACTCAAGGTGTAAAGAACTGACCATTTTGAGTTTGAAGACAAGTTCTTGAAATCGTCGAGAAGGATGAGATTTAGTGAAAATATCTGCAATTTGTGGTTGTGATGAAGTAAGGATAAGTTGACTAGTTCTCGAGTAATATGGTACCGCACAAGATGACAATCAATTTTAATATATTTGATACGCTCATAAAAGACATTATATAAGCAATTTTTATAACACTATGATTATTACAAAGTAGAAGAGTTGTAGAAAAAGAAGAAACACTCATATCTTAAAACAACCAACTATATTTGATGCACCAATCGACCAAGATTCACTAGTTGTTCGAGTATTGGTCATACTGGTCTACTTGTATGCATTAAAACTCCAAATTCACTATTCATTCGAGTATTGGTTGACCAATAAATCATATTAGTCGACTAATATGGCACATTGCTTAATCAATACATCAACCAATGTTGCTATAAGCTTTTAATACATTAATTTTAACAATTTTAACTTATATTGGTCGACCAAATGCCCTATGAACATGATTTTAACTACTTCAAATGTTTAAAACCTAATTGTTAATCCAAACATAATTAAAAAAACGCTTCCCAAAATGTTTCCAAAGATTATTTAAAAGATTAAAAGACTTTTATAGTAAAATCAAAAACTTCAATGCCTCTTAATGAATGTAAAGACTCGTGCAATGAAGTAAGATGTAATGATTATGCATGGTAAACATTTTAAAATATTAAAGTTGATCAAAATGAGCTTACAATGAGTAATACATTAATTAATATCGATGTGTGTTCATTTATTGCTTGACTTCATCCTCATTTTGAAGATTGCAATATGTCATTTTGTTCTCATTTTCCTTCTCATCAATAGCACTAAAAGAACTCATTAGTAGTTGTTATGTTTTGTTATTATCATAACTTTAATTAAAATCTCTCTTAGTGCCGAAAAAACAATAGTTAGCGATTGAACATCAATCAATTGGATCTCCAGCTTAGTCAGCATTAGAGTATACTTATAACTCTAATGGAGATGAATGACAAGAGTGATGACCATGAAAAAGAGTACCTGATATACTGAAGGATACAGAGAACAACAACAAAGTGAGTGGTACAACATGCTGACATAAATTGACTAACTATATGAAAAGCATAAGTAATATCATGACGAGAAACTATAAGGTATATAAGACTATCAACTAATTGATGGTAAAGAATACCATCATTGAGGATAGTTCCGTTAGTAGTACAAAGATGAACATTAGGCTTAAGAGGAGTGGTAGTAGTCTTGGTTTCAGTGATGCGTGATCAAGAGACAAGATCTGTGGCATATTTGAGTCGTTTTACGAATGAACAAGGTATGATCACAAGAGCTAAACTGAAAATCAAGGAGACTAATAATGGAACTAAATTTTGCAAACCAAGCTTGAGGAACTTGTTTCAGTTCTACAAGGCTTTGCAAAATCGACAAATCTTATTAGGTGGATGATCATAATCAGGTGGAGTTTGCATGTATACTTTTTCTATAAGATCATCGTTAAAAAATGCATTCTTAACATCTGTCTAGAATAATGACCAATGTTTGCTAGCAAAAATTGTTAAAGGTTTACGAACTGATGTTAAACGTGTTATAGGAGCAAATGTTTCCTCATAGTTAATACCATATTCTTGAGTAAATCCTCTATCAATACCATACAAAGTTTCTTGAAGGTAAGTCGACCATATCCCAAGTATTGATGCTAGTAAATGCTTGTAATTCTTTTGCCAATGATTGCTGTCATAGAGGGTCAAAACTTACTTGGCGATATATTTAAGGTTTAAATAGAGAGAAAAAGTAGAATAAATATGAAAATTTCAACGACGAATAAAAGGTTGACTTAATTGATTAGTACAACGAAGAGCAAGTTGAGATATTGGAGATTATGATGAATGAATGAATATAGAGGAATCATTTGAAGAAGGTGATGGATTGACAATTGGTAGAGATGGGATGGGATTAGACATAGGTTGTGTCAAATTGTTAGAACTATTATATAATCTTGCAAGAGAAATGTCAGAGAACAAGGATATAGTAGGATCAAAGAAAACTTGACGAGAAGGTTCATTGACACGAAATTTTAAAAGAGATGAGAACATCTTAGGTTCCCTAAAACTCATATGTTAATAAATACAAAGTCAATGTGACAATGAATCCTAACGCCTATACCTTTATGTTATATCCCATTCTGTTGCATGCGCATGCCTTGGCCCCTCCAATAAGTCAAATATAATGGCTATTGGTTGTATGCTTTGGCCTCTTCCATTTAAGTCAACAATAATGGCCACCGTTTAGAAAATTGTCATAGATATAGATTGAAGAAATTTTGGACAGATGCTTAGGACTTCAGCTATAAATAGAAGGTATGGTTGGAGACTTTAAAAAAAACACTCCTTCCTACAAATCCCCTCATCCTTTCTTCAGTTATTTTCTGTATATTTGATGAGTTTTGAAAGCCTTTTGTTCCAGCCTTTGTACTTGTATACATTCTCCACATATTAGTAAAATTGCTCACCCTCCGGCAGTGGACGTAGGTCATATTGACCAAAGCACGTAAATCTTTTGTTCTGCCCCATTTTATTTTGTCTATCTTTATTTTCGTTATTATTTTTTCGAGCTATTAAATTCAGCCGGTATTCGATCCAAGGGCATTTACCTTAATAAACTGGTATCAGAGCTTCTCTTTTTGGTCTAACTTACCGTATGCTCTGTGGTTGCCACTAAGGTGGATCCTCCACATCAGAAAGTAATTTAGATTTTTTATTGTGAGTTTAAACAGGGCTCACTATCTCGAATTTATCTTGTGGGACCCACTACCTTGGTTTTATCTTGCAGAACCCACTGTCTCAGTTTTTATCTTGTGAGGTCCACTTCCTCGGTTTTATAAACGGAGTTCAGCTTTGCTTGCGGGGCTCACGTCCCGACTTTGCCTGTGGGGCCCGCATCCAGTGCTTTTGTGGGATTCGTTGTCCCAATTTCACGTGTGGGGCTCACTTGTAGAAAAATAGTCGGAATATCAATCTTTTGGCCATCATGACGATAACGAAGACCTCTATTGAAAAGTTTGATTAGAGCATTAACTTCGGTATGTGACAGCTCAAGATGCAAGCCATTTTAATACAAAATGGTTGTGAGATTGCGCTTGATGGAGTGGAGAAAAAGCTAGCAGATATGGCGTCAGATAAATTAACGGATCTAGATAAAAAGGCTAGATCAGTAGCCATATTGAATCTCTCCGATGAGGTTTTGCAAGAGGTTGCTGGTGAAAGCACAGCTAAAGGTATGTAGGACAAGTTGAAAGCTATGTACATGAAGAAGACGGTGGAAAATCGATTTTATTTGAAATAGAAGTTGTACATGTTGAGGATGATAGAAGGTACATCTATTCTTTCAGATCTGGGTAAATTTGATTATCTTATTTTGGATTTGAAAAATGTGGATGTAAAAATTAAGGATGAAGATCAAGCCATATTGTTGTTATGTTCCCTTCCCTAGTCCTTTAAATATTTTCGTGATACTATGATTTGTGGGAAAGAGTAGTCTCATATAATAGTATTAAGTCTGCATTAAAGTCAAAAAAGCATATTGATACGGACATCACTGGGGAGACTAGTGGAAGTCAAGCAGAGGGACTATTCGTACCAGATAGATTTGAAACTAGAGATTTTGAAAGAAGTAGATCCAAAGGCAGGTCAAAATCCAGACATAGAAATAAAATTTGTAATTTTTGTAAGAAAAATGGGCATATAAAGGTTGACTGCTATAAATTAAAATATAAGGAGAAAAATAAAGTTGAGTAGAATAACAGCAACACCGTTGAGGAGTGTAGCAGCAGTTGAGAATGAGGGAATTATCTTTGTAGCCACAGAAGATAAACTTAGGTCTAATAAGGAGTGGATTTTAAATTCGGGTTGTTCTTACCACATGAGTCCCAACAGGGAGTATTTTTCCCCTTATGAGTTATTGAATGGTGGAATTGTTTTGATGGGTAATAATGCTGCCTATAAAATTGTTGGTAAAGATATAGTCCGAATCAAAATATATGATGGTACCATTAGAATACTCACTGACGTTAGACACGTTCCTGATTTGAAGAAAAATCTCATCTCTTTTGGCACTCTCGATTCTCAAGGGTGCAAGTTCTCAGCTGAAGGTGGAGTTTTGAAAATTTCTAAAGGTGCTCTTGTATTGATGAAAGTTTGCAAGTTTAGCAGTTTGTATGTTTGGCAGGGATCTACAGTAACAGGTGCTGCGACAGTCTCTACTGATGGTGACATTATCAAACTGTGGCACATGCGTTTGGGACATATGGATGAGAAAGGTTTAACGTTGTTTAGCAAGAGAGGCCTACTTTGTAGTCAAAGTATTGGTAAGATGGGCTTTTGTGAGCATTGTATCTTTGGGAAGCAGAAACAAGTCAGTTTCAATTCTTCAACTGTTCACAAAACTAAAGGTACTTTGGATTATATTCATTCTGATCTTTAGGGGCCCTTTCGTGTTCCATCTAAAGGTAGTGCCCGGTATATGTTGACTTTTATTGATGATTATTCAAGGAAGGTTTGGGTGTATTTCTTGAAACATAAAAATGATGTTTTCTTAACCTTTAAGCAATGGAAAGTTTCAACTGAAAAGCAGACAGGAAAACATGTTAAGCGGCTACGGACGGATAATGGTTTGAAATTTTGTGGAGGTGAATTCAATGAATTTTGTAAGAATGAAGGAATTGCTCAGCATCACACTGTCAAAATGACTCTACAACAAAATAGAGTTGCCGAGTGCATGAAACGAACTCGATTGGAAAGGGCTCGATGTATGATCTCTAATGCAGGGTTGACACTTGATTTTTTGGCAGAAGCCATTGCTACAGCTTGCTACATCGTCAACTGCTCTCTTTGTGCTCCTCTTAATTTCAAGACTCCAGAGGAAGTTTGGTCAGGTACTCCCGTTGATTACTTTACTTTAAGAATATTTAGGTGTCTAGCATATATGCATGTAAATGAGGAAAAGTTAGAGCCTAGGGCTAAGAAATATGTTTTCTTTGGTTATGCTTCAGGGGTGAAAGGATATTGTTTGTGGTGTCCTGATCCCAAGTCACCTAAATTTGTAATTAGTAGAGATGTTACATTTGATGAGTCCTCTATGTTGTATCCTAGAAAAGAGTCTTGTAATCCTTGTAATTTAGAAAAAGAGGATAGTATACAGAAACAAGTGGAGTTAGAGATTGATAGTTCAGGTCCTTTATAGAGGTCTTCTACACATCAAATAGATCAAGCTGATGAGCCAGATCCTGATCATGTTTAAGATGAACTAGAAGAAGAAGAACATTCCATAGCCAAAGACAGACCAAGACGAGAGATTCGACCACCATAGAGTTATGCAAATTTAGTTGCATATGTTTTATCAATGGCATAAGAAACATATGGAGAAAATGAACCTTCCACATATACGGAGGCAGTTTTAAATGTTGATGCTAATAAGTGGGTGGTGGAAATGAATGAAAAAATGGAACCTTTGCACAAGAATGATACTTGGGTTCTGTGAAGCCGCTAAAGGGTAAGAAAATTGTTGGGTGCAAATGGGTCTATAAAAGAAAAGGTACTTTAGGTATTGAAAATGCAAGGTATAAGGCACGTTTAGTTGCAAAGGGCTACAGTCAAGTATAAAGTGTTGATTTTAATGATGTTTTCTCACCAGTGGTGAAACATAGCTCTATTCGTGTATTACTTATGTTGGTTGCCATGTTTGATTTGAAATTAGAACAACTTGACGTCAAGACAGCATTCCTGCATGGCGAATTAGATGAGCAGATTTATATGAAACAACCTAAAGGTTTTGAAGTTGCAAGAAAAGAAGACCATGTGTGTTTGTTGAAGAAATCCTTGTACGAATTGAAGCACTCCCCAAGACAGTGGTACAAGAAGTTTGATTCAATTATGTTAGGTCATGATTTCTCTAGGAGCATGTATGATAGTTGTGTTTATTTTCGGAAGTTAGATGACAGCTCATTCATCTATTTATTGTTATATGTTGATGATATGCTCATTGCTGCCAAGATTGTCATATATATTCACCATTTGAAGGCCTTATTGCATGGTGAATTTAACATGAAAGATTTGGGAGCAGCAAAGAAAATTATTGGTATGGAGATAAGACGTGATCGAGAAGCTGGTAAATTATTCTTGACCCAAGAGAATTATCTCAATAAAGTTTTAAAGAGATTTGACGTGCAAGATGCCAAAGCAGTTAGTACTCCTCTCGCTAGTCATTTTAGACTATCTACTGCTCAATCACTACAGTCATAGGAAGAGGAAGATTATATGGCATAAGTTCCGTATTCTAGTGTCGTCGGCAGTATTATGTATGCAATGGTATGTACTCGTCCTGATATTTCACAAGCTGTTAGTATCGTTAGCAGATATATGGTCAATCCTGGTAAAGAACATTGGCAGGCGGTGAAATGGATTCTCAGATACTTAAAAGGCACTTCAAACTTTTGTTTGGAATTTGGTAGAACCAGCAACACTTTGGTTAGTTTTGTAGATTCAGATTATGCTGGTGATCATGGTAAACGTAGGTCTCTGACAGGTTATGTATTTTGCATTGGAGGTTGTGCCGTTAGCTGGAAAGCTACTCTACAACATGTAGTGGCTTTATCTACTACTGAAGCAGAATATATGGTAGTTAATGAGGCTATCAAAGAAGCATTATGGTTGAGAGGTTTATTTGGCGAGTTACCCCTTCATCAAGGGGTTACTACTGCTTATTGTGATAGTCAGAGTGCTATTCATTTGACGAAATATCAGATGTATTATGAGAGGGCGAAGCATATTGATGCGAAATATCATTTCATTCGGGATACTATTGCAGAGAAGAAGGTCCTTATTCAGAAGATCAACACTAAGGACAATCCTGCTGACATGTTTATGAAGGTTCTTCCAGTTTACAAGTTCAAGCAGTGCTTGGACTTGATTGGCATTTATAGTTAGTGATATAGCCCTTTTGGGGCATTGTCGGAAAAGGTGGAGCATATCACTAATTGTTCGGGGCCAAGTCAAGGTGGAGATTTGTTGCATGCACATGCCTTGGCCCCTACAATAAGTCAAATATAATGGCTATCAGTTGCATACTTTGGCCTCTTCCATTTAAGTCAACAATAATGGTCACCGTTTAGAAAATTGTCATAGATATAGATTGAAGAAAATTTGGACAGATGCTTGGGACTTCAACTATAAATAGAAGGCATAGTTGGAGACTTTTAAAAAAACCACTCCTTCCTACAAATCCTCTCATCCTTTCTTCAGTTATTTTCTGTATATTTGATGAATTTTGAAAGCCTTTTGTTCCAGCCTTTGTACTTGTATACATTCTCCACATATTAGTAAAATTGCTCACCCTCCAACTGTGGACGTAGGTCATATTGACCAAACCACGTAAATCTTTGTGTTCTGTCCCATTTTATTTTGTCTATCTTTATTTTCGTTATTATTTTTTTAGGTTAATAAATTCAACCGATATCCAATCTAAGGGCGTTTACCTTCAAACATACCTTAGGAAACAACATAATCAGTAACGGAGTCAAAAATTTAATATAAGAGGGCC
>JAOTAX010000196.1:32738098-32749015 GCA_025629825.1 Erythroxylum guanchezii
TAAATGGGAGGAATTGGAGCAATTTCTTACATGTGGTTCACTAGGAAGTACAATTCTAATAACAACACGTAATGAAAGAGTTGCTAGAGTCATGGGGTGTAATCTTGAAACTATACACAAGGTAGGACTTTTGACTTCAGAAGAATGTTGGTCAATAATAAGTCAAATTGCTCTGGTTCAAGGGGATTGTCAAAAGTTGGAGAGCATTGGTAGGAGAATAGCTGATGAGTGCAAGGGTTTGCCTCTTGCTGCTGCCATTGTAGGAGGACTCCTACGTTTTAAGAAATCTGAAAAAGAATGGTTGAGAGTCTTGGACAAAAAAGAGTGGGAAGGTGAAGATATCTTGGGTCCTTTGAAACTTAGTTATTATGATTTGCCATTGCCATTAAAGCAATGTTTTTCATATTGTGCTATCTTTCCCAAAGATTCTAAGATACAAAGAAGAAGATTAATTGGTATGTGGATAGCTCAAGGTTATTTAAAGGAAAAAGAAAAAGATGAAGATTTAGAAATAGTTGGTGAGATTTATTTTGACAATTTAATTGCACGTTCTTTGCTTCAAATTTCATCCGACGATGAAGATTGTTATGTATTGCATGACATGGTGAGTGATCTAGCCCAAACATTTACAAAAAATGAGTGCTTGATGATACAAGTCCTAAAAGATACAGAGTTGAATGGAAATTCTTTACAGGCAGATGCAAATATTCGTCATTTGACTTTGACAATCGGAAATGATGATTCATTCCCTGTGTCTATCTATGGTCTTAACAAATTACGTAGTTTGATCATTCATTCGTTTACGTGGGGATCACTGACTGTTGTTGAACTTAAGGGTATATTTGATCATTTGACTTGTCTAAGGACTTTAGATCTTAGTAGGTGTGACATTAAAGAAATTCCATCGTCAATAAATAGATTAGTTCATCTCAGGCGGCTTGACTTGTCTAAAAATGGAATTATAGAGAAGTTACCAGAGACTTTGTGTGAGTGTTACAATTTGCAGGCATTAATTCTTAACTGGTGCCGGGTGTTGATAAAATTGCCTAAAAGGATTGGAAAACTAATCAACTTGATGTATTTGGATATTGAGAATTCTTATAAGATAAAATATCTTCCCAAAGGAATAGGAAATTTATGGCGTCTTAGAGAATTAACTGTGTTCATTATAAGTGTGAATGTGAGTGAATCATTTTCAATTGTTGAAATGGAGAAGTTGAATAATCTTAGAGGAAGATTGGAGATAAAAGGGTTGGGAAATGTGAGAAAATTAGAAGAAGCGAAAAAAGCACAACTTAAGGAAAAAAAAAAGGTCACCGAATTGAGTTTGAGTTTTGATGGAGATCATGTGCAAGAAGATGAGGAAGAGTTACTTGAAGGTTTAGAGCCTCCTTCGAATTTGGAAATATTAAGCATAGAAAAGTATAGAGGCAGGACGTTCCCAGGTGGGATGATGAAGTTAAATTTACTCAGGAAGCTTACGATTAATAACTCCGAAAATTGTGATGAATTGCCTCCATTGGGTAAGTTGTCGTGCCTTGAAGAGCTACGCCTTTTTAATATGAGAGTGAAAAAAGTGGGTGTTCAATTTATGGGAATAGAAAAAGAAAAAGATGCATCAACATCCTTTCCAAAATTGAAGATACTTTCATTTGAATTGTTTCGAAAATGGGAAGAGTGGAATGATATTGATGAGTGGTTGATGGAGAAAATTAATAAGACAATTACAATTATGCCATCACTTCAAGAACTCTTTATCTACTCCTGCCCAAAGTTGAAGACATTGCCGTACCATTTATTGTCGCCACCCATCACCACCAGACTTCAAGGATTGTATATAGTTCACTGTGACGATCTTGAACAAGAAGTTCAAAAAGACAAACTCTCTCACATACCTCATCTTAGAATTTTACGAGGTACTTTCTAATTTTTTGTTTACTCCTCTCAATTAATTGTATTTCTTTTAATCTATAAATTATGTTCTTTTAATAATTATAAAATCAAACTTATTAATACAAGTTTTGTATTTTCAATTTTTTTCAATATTATTTTAACTAATCTATATTATCAATATATTTATGGCAAGACTACTTTTTAAATTAAAAACAAAATTATTTTTTAATTAAAAATTATCAAAATATATTGCAATTAAAATAGAGTTATTTTATTCCTTGATCTCTTATGGATGAATTCTCGGTAGAGTAACTGTAAGCAGAGTCTGGGTTTTCAGGTCTCAAGGACAGCTGAAGATATTGCCATTTTTTTGCTTAATCTTTGCGAGAGTTATCATAAGTAAGTTGTGAGATTCAATCTTCTATAAAGAAAATATATTAAATTAGTCAGTATAATGCTTTGTGTAAATAATTTTCAATTTTATAATATTTCATAACATTTTTAGTTGATTTATAACATCATCACCACTATTCTGATCCCATTCCTCTGTTGGACAAGGTACTTTCTATCTTTTGCTCCATCTGCTTTGTTACACGTGACGTTGGTCTTCGTTATGTAGCTGGTCGAAAAATAAGAGAAATTCAACAAAGAATAGATGACATTGAACTGATAAAAGTTACTTCATCTAAAAAAAACTGATAAGCATATTGAAAAACATTTGATGATTACGTTTAGAATAATATTTTGTTTAAGAAGTAATATATAAATAAATAAATATGTCAGCGAACAAATATATAAATGATGATTACGTTTAGAATAATATTTTGTTTTCTTCAGTTTTTCCAACTGTTCTTTTCTCTTGGCAGTCCATATCTTACCCTGCCATTTCCTATGAAGTGATAAACACGGCAAGTCAATTGCCTACTGCCTTTATAATTTTAATCTATATATATTTCTATCATTCATCTAATTGACTTAGTCAATAATAATTTAAAACAAGGTAGAAAATATTTAAATTAATTTTAAATAAGAAAACAAAATACAAATTTAATCACTAAAATGTAAAAAAAGATATAAAAATATTCAAGTTTATTTGAGAACAACATATATACCATAAAATAAAATTTAAGAAGTGATAAAATTTTAATTCAAAAAATGTATTTTAATAGTTTTTCAGAATTATTTTGTTAACAAAAAGATGAGTGAATATTAAATGTGACCTTCTTATCTATATATTTATACCTTTTTGTCTCCCCACTTGTTTTGTTCCAAAAATTTCATCATTTGAAGGGACCACCACCTTGAACATGTTGAAGCACCCGGCCCATTGGATGAGAGTCTCCTATAAAAGGATAATCGCAGGTCTTGATGATTTATTGAATACGAAACTACGCTAGAATTCTTCTCTTAGAATACATAAGAAATGGCAAGGATAAACTGTCATCTGCGTTTATTAGTAGTAGTAATGATGCTGCTGAAATCATTGTTATTACTACTGCAAGGCCGGGGCTCTAATGCGTGTCTAGAGGAAGACTGAGTTGCTCTCTTGCAGCTCAAAACATCCTTCTTTGGATGTGCACTTTTTACAAAGTCTTGGTGCTCTTCGTTCTCTTTGGACTTTAAGCATGGATGCTTCACAGAGTAAGTTGTAAATTTTAATATTATCCTTTTTGCTAATCTGTTAGAGTAATATTTATTAAATCTAATAATAGTTTTCTCTATAGTTGCAGGCTTGTCTAATATGACTTCGCTTGAGACTTTGTCTTTGTTATGTTCTAAGCTCACTGGCAGCATTCAAGGTTAGTTAATTTCCTTAATAATAAAATTTGAATTCTCTGGTGATTGTCTATCTCTCTAATCTCCTTCTCTTTAATATACATTTAGGCTTATGCCACTTTACAAATCTTCATTCTCTTTGGACTTTAAGCATACAGGGAATGATCAATGCAAACACCTTACAACCACTCACTTTCGAGAGTAAGTTGTATTATTAGTCCGTTAGTCTATATTTATTATTTCCTTTTTGAATAATTTAAATATGACAATAGTCTTCTCCACTGTTGCAGGCTTGTCAAATTCCAATAAATTGCTACAGTCAATTGCAAACATTACCTCACTCGAGACTTTATCATTGTACAGTCTTGGACTCATTGGCAGCATTCAAGGTTAGCTAATTACCTTAGTAATAAAATTTGAAGTCTCAGATCGTTGTGCAACTCTCTAATCTCCTTCTCTTTAATATACATTTAGGCTTATGCCACCTCACAAATCTTCAAGGGCTCCATCTTTTTGTCAATAATCTGAGTGATAACTTGCCCTATTGTTCGGTGAACTTCACACTCGTTCAAGCACAGGATCTCTCAGATAACCACTTTACTAGAAAAATTGCACAATCCCCATTGAGATTCCTCACATCTCTATTACTGGAACACAATCAGTTTGAAATTCCAAGTTCACTTTATCGATTCTTCAACCACTTGAAACTCAACAACTTTGATGCTTATGGAAATGAAGTTTATACAAAAACATGGGTGGTCAATCGTAATTTGACTCCCAAGTATCAATTGAAGAGTCTTTCATTATCATCTACTTTTAGAGGAGGATCATTTTCTGAATTTTTGTACCATCAACATGATTTGCAATTTCTCTGACATTTCTGGCATTCCAATGATAGAATTGAGCTTTCCAGGTTGGTTATTAGAAAACAATACATTGGGCCTTCTCTCCAGTTGTTCTCTTTCTGAATCTTTGGGTTTTCCAACGTGTAATCCTAATGTAATTTTAAGCCAATTAGACATCTCCAGGAATCAACTTTATGGTCCCATTCTAACTGATATATGTGCATATTTTCCAAGGTTAGAGTGGTTAGATTTATTGGAAAATGAGTTTACTGGAAGCATTCCGAAAAGCTTGTCTAATTGTGCTTTCTTAAGGTTCTTAGTTGTGCGTGATAACAAACTATTTGACAAAGTTCCGAAGTGGATTGGAGCAATGGATTCTCTTCGAGTGCTGGATCTTTCAAAAACATGCTTTTTGGAAACATACCTGCAATATTGGGAACTTCACAACTGCAATAGATTTATTTGTCGGAAAATAAATTGGAAGGACATTTTCCCAATTTAATTTCCGATTCCAATAATTTGAAAGCTCTAGATCTCAGTTATAATTGTTTAATTGGTATCATTCCAAAGTGGATTGAAGAGCTTTATATGTTAATGTATCTTCTCTTAACTCATAATAATTTTATAGGAGAGATCCCAATTAATTTGTGGAAGATGACGAATAACTTAAGGGTAGTTGATCTTTTACATAATAAATTCTCTGTGCTCTCAACCAATTATTCGTATAAGTATACAAAAAAAAACCTTTGATGATAGAATATTTGTGGTTGAAGAGTTTGAATTTGTATTGAAGGGAAATATTTTTGGTTTCAAAATTGCACAAATTAACATGGATTTCGTTGGATTGAATTTCTCCAGCAACAATTTGAAAGGCCAAATTCCTTACAAATTTGGAAATATTCAAGGTATCAACTTTTTGAACGTATCACATAATAGTTTATTCAGGCCTATTCCTTTCTCATTTTCAAACATGTCAAAAATTTAGACTTTAGATCTTTCTTGCAACAAATTGAACAGAACAATTCCTCATCAGCTTACAAAGCTAAACTTTTTAGAAGTTTTCAACGTGTCTTATAATAACCTTTCTGGTAAGACACCCGACAGAGTTGCTCAATTTGCCACATTTGATGAGAGTAGCTATGAAGGGAATCCTTTCTTATGCGGGTTACCACTACCAAATAATTGCACTTCAGAAACACCCACACCACCATCTTTAAATGATGATGAAGTTGATGACGAGCTTGTTGACATATATGCCTTTTACATAAGTTTTTCTGTGACTTTTACTATTATATTAGTCACAATATTTGCAATTTTGTACATCAACCTATATTGGCGGAAAGTATGGTTTTACTTTATCGAAAATATTATTTTCAGTTGCTACTACTTTTTTGTTGATAATTTCTCTTTTCTATCAAAATTAGGGATAAGATAATTTCTAGATGTAATATATTATTTTTAGAGTCCTCTTTGATCATTTATTGGTTTACAATAATAAATGATGTTGCTTATGAATTATGTTAATGTCTATAATACCAATTTTTATTTTTATTTCAATTTCAATTTCTTAAATAGAGTTGATACTTGTGTAAATTTGTTATACTCAATTATAAATGATATTATTTCTTTAATGTTATTCAGCATTCTATTGAAACTCTCTAAGGAATAAAAGTAAGTAACCAACGTATGGAATAGGAATAAAAGAAAACTAGGAATTTCAAACATGATATTTAAATATGTACTTCATTTTTCAACTAAAAAAGATTATATTGTTGTTCATGGGCTTATATTGTTGTCGTTTAGCCTTATCCTTAATGTAGGAGAATCTTCCTGAATATGTATTTTTATATCTCATTCATTTCAATAAATTTTTTGACTAGCTCCTTCTCCCTCGATCTTAAGGTCAAAACGACAACAATATAAAATTTATTTTAATTATGTATGAATGTTGGAATAAACTTAGAATTCTAAAGAAACATGACAAAATAAAGAAAATGAACAATGATAGTATAAAACTTGAGCTAAAGGAACAAAATTTAGCAATTTCTTTTGGTGGAAGAGCCCCTATTATGTCTTGCTTATTAACTAGAGTAAGTAGAGATGCTCCAGATAACCTCTACTAATTAAACAGACAAATTAAAAAAGAATATAGATTCAAAGTAACAAATCTCTAACAATTACATAAAAAGAGAAACTTTGAGAAGACAATACCTTTTCTTTCAAAAGATTGTCAAGTTTCATCTTGCAATCATCTAACCTCTTGAGATGAGAGCCGTCAACTACGCAAAACAAGCCATCAGTTTGCTCAAAGTAATTCCTCCAATACGATCTAATCGTTTTTTACCACCAACATCCCATATGTTCAAGGTATACCTGACAAGCAACAATACCTTTTTTTTTTTTTTTTCTGTTAATCCAACACAATCCACAAGTAACATGCTTGTGCATACATGACTTCACTACAGTTACCATAGTAGCCACAAATGCACTTGTTATTGTTCGCGCGCATACATACACACACAGATATATATATATATATATATCAATATTTCAAACCACAGTCAAAGTAGGACATTTCGCATGTTGGAAATAATGGTATCTCCAATTAGAGAGAAAGAGAAATTGGCTTACTTTTGCTAATTAATAGTTTTGATATTTAAGCCAAAGGTAGGGCTAAAAACGGTGGTGTCTTCCCCATTGATCTTCAGTACAATTGTCGTCCTCTCATTATTGTCAAGGCCCCTAAACGGCTTACAAGAATTTCAGAACATTGTATATAATTATACGAGACTATTTTCGACTTTTCATAATCTTGTCCGTCGGACAAGAATTTCTGTACCTCAATTTTGGAAGGAACAAAAATTTCTGTCCTTATCCTCTGAATACGGAACAAAAATGGGTGAAGACAACAAGTAAACAGGACGAAAGACAGAACTTTTGCGTCCTTGTCCACTGTCCTCACCCCTGAGGATATTAACCAAGCGCAGGGTAAGTGTACGCATGTCCTCTCCTTCCTTTTGATTTTAAGAATGATGCTAAGCAACCCCATTGTACTTAAGACTCTTTCTTCTTCCAAGATGCGTTGTTACTACAATTTACAATAAGAACACACACATTTAGGGACCAGAAAACTAAAAGTTAAGCCAAACCCATCTAGTTATTCAACGTAATCAAGCAAATTAAGTCAAAAACTAACCAATTGATCCCATAGATTGCGGAAAACAAACCTAAATGGTTGAAAACTAGAAGAAGAGCGTCGTTGTCAGATTGCACCTCCACGAAGATCCAACGGTGAAGGGGGAATGGACGGCGAGATGGAAACAAGACGGGATCTAAGCAAAAGGAGTGAATTTACTATAGAAAGTGATTAAGATACGAACTTTACAGTCAAATTTTGATTTCAGATGTTGTTGAGTGGTCAGGTCTACTCGTAAGGGTCCAGGAACTAGTCTAAGAACTTTGAGCGTAAGGCCCAATAAACAAAACCAATTTGGTGGGAAAAATTGCTTAGTTTTGGACCAAAACGATTTTGGAAAAAAGAAAGTTCTCATCTTTACTTCATTTTGCTTTCTCTGCTTCGATTTCCTATAACCCTTGACATTGATCAATGGCCAAAGACACTGCCCAACTGAGCGCTACTAAGGTATCGTACAAGAACGCCTGGTCGGAAGCAAACCGGCAAGAGGAAGCTTGGTGGGCGAATGTGATCGGGGATATATTGAAGAACAGAGGAGAGTACGTGGAGGCTCTAAGGTGGTTGCGAATTGATTACAAAGTATCCATAAAGTACTTGCCTAAGAAGCACTTGTTGCCCACTTGTCAGTCTCTCGGTGAAGTCTATCTCAGACTACAACAATACTGGGTGCCTTGGTTTTTCAGCTGAAAGTTCAAGCTTTTGTTTTGTGTTTTTCTCTAATTTAGGGTTTAAGAATTGAATGTGTTT
Organism: Erythroxylum guanchezii; assembly: GCA_025629825.1. Classification (NCBI taxonomy): domain Eukaryota; kingdom Viridiplantae; phylum Streptophyta; class Magnoliopsida; order Malpighiales; family Erythroxylaceae; genus Erythroxylum; species Erythroxylum guanchezii. The sequence goes on from JAOTAX010000196.1 coordinate 32,746,556, forward strand.
GAATGATTGTGTCGGGTTTTAATTTTGGACTCATAGATGTAATGAAATGTGAAAGACATGTGAGTTTTCGAATGGGGATTGTGTTTGTAGAAAAAGCATTTGGATCTTGCCAAAGATGCCAATGACCTCATTGAGCAGCAAAGAGCGAGTACTCAACTTGGTTGGACATACCATGAGATGTTTTTGAAGTCCGATGAAGACCATTACTCAGTTCGAAATGCCAAAAAATATTTCAAGTCAGCCACAAGGCTTACTAAGAAGCTCAAGAAAAATCCACCCACAAATAAAACATCTTTTGTGAAAGAGTACATTGATGTGCATAACAATATTGGAATGCTTGAATTGGATCTTGACAACTTGGAAGAAGCAAAGACAATGCTTACCAAAGGGCTAGAAATATGTGATGAAGAAGAGATTGCTGAAGATGATGATCGTAGAAGTAGACTCCATCACAATCTTGGAAGTATTTATATGGAACTGAGAATATAGAAGGAAGCTCAGGAGCACAATGAGAAGGATATCACAATTTGTAAGAGAATTGGGCATTGCCGGGGGGAGGCAAAAGGTTATATTAATCTTGGAGATTTGCATTACAGGATTCAGAAATATGAGGAGGCTATTCGTTGCAATGAAAAAGCACTTGATCTGGCACAATCCATGGAAGATGAGGATGCTTTGGGTGGACAAATTGATTAAAACATTGATACTGTTAAAGAGGCAATTAAAGTAATGGAAGATCTGAGGAAGGAAGAATAGAATTTCAAGAAGCTAACAAGAGATATAGCTGCTGCTAGAGGTATAGCACATGAAAGAAACTGTTTGCTTCAGCAGATGCCTCACTAGACCATCTCATTGAGAAGTCAAGCATGATATTTGCGTGGCTGAAGGTAACCTAGGTGTTCACTTTGCTTCGATTTTCACTCAGCCTGGGTGTCTTTCTCTACGACTCAACTATTGTCATCACATTGAGTGAAATTTCACTCATTTAACTAGCACATGAATTGTGTGAATGCCAAGGTTTAGCTAAATATGTTGCCTAATATTCCAAAAGCTAAAGTTACCTAATCAATTTTCTAAATATTTAGATAATAAGCACATAAATTGGATACTCCATCCCATTTAGTTTTTAATTTATCTCAATAGACATCAGTGAATGCATTATACTATTTTGGGAGTAAGTCCTTCAGTTATTTCTATAAGTTCCATCATATCTTCACATTGTCCTTAAACTTTTGAGTTTTGTTGGCTAAGGGGGCTAGATGCATTCTTTAGTTGTTAGATCTGATTTCAGATGTATTGTAATATTGTTTGTACCAATCATATTTCATGTTGGATATGAAACCTGCTGAATATTTGCTTTCAAACACCATGCATGTCTGATTTATCTTGACTTTTTCTGGAATATTGACTGACAAGAAAATTACAAAATGTTATGGGGAGTAATAATCTGTAGATGAATGGCATTTGATATGTAATGTATTCTATCATTTTCATTTTACATTGCTTCATTTACATAACTACTTATTTGGATTTTAGAGTTATGGACAAAGTTAAATCATTTAAATAGAAAATGCTGGCATGTGCATATCATCCCAGTTTGAATTCTTGTTTTTTGTAGATAGAGGACTTAAGAGTTAATAAATATAGTAGTGAATCTCATTCTTCATTGTTTGTGCAATTTAAAGCTGTATTTTATGGTGTTAGCATAATGAATTGGCAAAGCGGAAGAAGAGAATAGCAAATGAACTTTGTGACAAAGAGAAGCTGAGTGATTCATATCTGATTCTTGGGGAATCCTACCAAAAGCTCAGAAACTTCAAAAAAGCGATAAAATGGTTTAACAAGAGTTGGGAGACATATAACTCTATTAGAAATTTGGAGGTAAGTCGGTTGTCAGCAGTTTTTTATTGTACATATATATCATTACAGCCTTTGTTCTTGGAAAACTGTCAGGAACTAATTTTTATGAACTTACAATGTACGGAAGGACATATATTGTTTCAGCAACATTTAATATATTTTTTGGTAGTAAAAATAGACTAACCTTTCCTTAAACTTCCAGGGCCAAGCATTGACCAAAGTCAATATTGGCGATGTCCTGGATTGTGATGGGGATTGGATGGGAGTGCTAGGTGCATTTGAAGGAGGAGTGGAAAAACGGTATAGTTACAAGACTATTTTAGGAAAATATATTGTCACAGATTGTATCCTTAAGTTAGGATATTATTGGATCACTACCGGGTGATATAAACTAAGTGTCCTGAAGATGCACCAGTTCTAAAAACTTTCATTGAACAGGATAGAGTTTATGATTTTTTGGTTGGACTGAATCCAGAATTTGATCAAGTAAGGATACAAATTCTTGGGAAGCCGGAGGTTCCATGTTTTAATGAGGTAGTGGCTTTAATCGATTAGAAACTCACAGCAAGGCCAATAGCTCCCAATCCAAAAATAGCAACT
>JAOTAX010000196.1:32764733-32780245 GCA_025629825.1 Erythroxylum guanchezii
TTAAGCAAAGTTGCAACAGAAAGTAACTTGGTAAGTTCAATAAGTTCTTATCTTAGAAATTTATGATGTCAATTATGTCTTATATTGAGTTTGTGTCAAATTTACAAAAGAATTCCTCTTTTTCTGTCTGCACAACTGCCTTTCTGCGATTTCAGATCGAGACACCGATTGTACTGACTTTGCGGGATGATGATCAAGCAACATTAAACAGACATGAAATGATGATTGCATGCGGGATGATGATCAAGCAACATTAAACAGACATCAAATGATGATTATGCAATCACTTCCATTAGAAGCTTCTCTTACCGTCCAAAAATCTCTTGGGATTCAGATCAACACCAATGATCCTTGAGGCACCAGCCAATCGAGCCCCTTCAGCAGCCTAATGATGTCAAAGAAAACAAAACATTTTTAGAGATACAGTAGAACTGAATGCTACAAGACCTCCCTGTTCAAGGTTCGATTAAAAACTCACAGCAAGGCCAACAGCTCCCAATCCAAAAATAGCAACCGAGGAGCCTTTCTTAGGTTTCGCAACATTCAAAGTCGCACCAAGACCTGCAACACAATCAAATTTTGATAACTGATATGGAACACGGTTCTGTAGACAAATATGTTAAAAGAATTAAAGCATTTCTTTCTCCAACCTGTAGAGATTCCGCAGCTAAGAACACAAACTTTGTCGAGTGGAGCATCAGGATTGATCTTGGCAACACAGCCAACATGAACCACAGTGTATTCACTGAAAGTGGAGGTTCCAACAAAATGGTAAATGGGCTTTCCCCTGATAGAGAATCTCGACTTTCCATCATTAAGCATCACACCTCGGTCAGTGTTAATCCTAAGAAGATTACACATGTTGCTCTCCTCTGATTTGCAGTGACTACATTCCTTGCATTCTCCAGTGAAGACTGGAAGCACATGGTCCCCAGGTTTGAGTTCTGTGACACCCTCACCAACACTTTCGACAATCCTGAGCACCAACAGATCAAGTGGTAGATGAGGACATGAGCTTCCATGATTTTGTACGTAATTAAACACATTCTAGAGGTCAAGTTGGATAGTTCTTTTTTCACAACTACCCACAGTTTCATCACACAACTGGGGATTACAGTTTCAGAATGTAAAACAGATACCCTAACAATTTTTAGGAAGATTAAAAAAAAAAGGAAGCCAAATAAACTGAGGCTTAATCACTAAAGAAAAAAAGAAAGAGAAAAGCTTAAGCACGACGTAAGTAGAAAAAGTGATGCCCGTACCCTCCAGCTTCATGGCCAAATATGCGAGGAAATAATGGAGTTTGGCCCTGCAATTTCCAAATCAGCACTCAATGACTCACCATGAAAAGCATAAGGTCTTAGAGAAAGTTGTCCAAGAAGCAGCACTTACCTTGGCTTCCCAAAAGTAAACATCAGTGTGGCAGAGGGCTGTGAAAAGAATCTTCAAGCGCACCTCCATAGCCTGAGGAGGTGCCACTTCTACTTCCTCTATCACCAGAGGCTTCCCAGCTTCCCATGCAACAGCAGCTATAAAGCAGATACATCGGTTAGATCGCAAGACACAGATCATACACATTAAGAACTAATGAACAAAGATAACTAGGTAATTGCTATAAAGAATCGATCTTTCGTAAAACGACACGGATTACCTGAACTTCCTTCTAATTTCAAAAAGATCCAGAAGGAAAAACACCAAGATGATCAACAAAAACAATAATGTACTAACATGGGATGAACAGAAACAACAGAAAACACAAACCCCAACAAGAAAACTAACTTACCCTTGCAACGTATCACTTGACCAGCAGTTCTTCCCGACATTTTCTTAAAAGCTCTTGTCTTTCTTCGACCTCTGTTTGACTTTGATCACTTCCCAAATTTGTTTGAACTACGAGTTGTGAAGAGACCCACCAGCTTCTGGAGTTATATACAGTCTTCTTGTATTGAGTATGACTTTGAAACTTGAAACCATATTCGGTGTTACCGCTGTTTTCTCGTCCAATGATTCCTGAAGACGGTGATTGCAACCAGCGGCTTGCCTTGGTATACTCATCTGGTTTCTGGTTTTCCACTCTCAACCAATAGTTTCGAGGCACTGTTTAAAGTATTCTTAATGTATGATAATATTAAAAGACGATAGATTAAAAATATTTTTCAATTTAATGTTAAAAATGCTAGTTTATAATTTTTTAAATTATATATATATTAAGTTAAATTATTACATTTATTTATATAATTAATAGATAGATATTATCTTCTTATTTGTTAAACACACATATTAGTAAAAAAATTATATTTTAATTTGATTTATAAATATTTTAACTTTTTATTTATTAAATTTAAAAATCATAAAATTTGAATTTTTTTTTGACTAATTGGATGACAGTCTTAAATTAAAATTTGACCAATTCAAATTTAATTAATTAATTTTAAATTTGACAAAATCTAAATTGCCAACCTTAACCACTTTGGACATATTATTTAGATGACTAACCCTACCGAAAAATCAAGTTGCACGAAAAAGCAGATCCATCAACTTGCTTGGCAACCTAAAGCCATCGTAAGAGTTGACTATACACTAATGTTAATATTATGGGAGGAATCAACTCTCCTGTCCTTTTATCATATGCTTTTGCATATACTCTTTTTTTTTGGCAAGTTGGATCATAGGAATATAATAATTACATCGTTAATTAAGATCTTGACATTATTAAATTTGACCAACTATTGATGTAGACCAGAACATAGACTTTATATATATATATATATATATATATATATAATGGTCCTTTTTAGAGGTTTTTTTTTAAACAATCTCTCTACTAGTTAGGGGTAAGGTTACGTGCTATTAGGCTTTTTTAAATTTTGTATCAGTGAGATTCATACTGGGTGTTATTATTATTGTTAATTTTATGATCTATTTCATGAAAATAATTTCTTAAAAATATTAATCATTAAGTACTATTATGCTACATTGTTTTTATAAATAGAGAAATCTCCAGCTTTTATCATTTAGATGTGTACAAGGTGAAATTTTATATATGACGCAATAGCCTGTAAATTACGTCAATCGAGCACTCCACACTAAAAAAACCCTGTAAGACAGACTCCATCAAAAGAGCATAAGTAAAGGAATCGAACCAAAACTTTTTAGCCCTCGTGTTCCTGCACTCTACCAATTCGACCCTCCTATTGAGCTACATGCTAACAAGTTCATATGCAACAAATAATTGCGATCCTTATGCCATGATATGAAATATTAAAGAAATTTAGCATAAATGGAATGTTATAAAAGGATTTCTATTTTAGTTTGAAAGAAGTTCTTGTATTTTAATTTTATATTTTAAAAATTATTATTTATTCTTTGTAATATTATTTAACTATCAAAAAAACTCTTTAATTATATTTTGTTTATTTTCATATATTTTTATTCAAAATAATACAGTAATAAAATTTTAAGACGACATTATATTAAAAAGATTTATATAATACTTAAATAATCATATATAGAAATAAACGATAAATTTAAAATAACTAATTAAAATAGAAAATATTTAAAAAATCAAATTAAATGGAATTGCAATGTAATTGATCATTTATAATATACACTTGTCATGATTCCAATTGATGATTGAGATAGTTTATACGTTGTACTAAATGTTAAATCATCCGTCGAAATTGGCAAATATCACATCTACTTTTGTGTGTATTGAAAATTATTGAGGTAGCTCTTTTTATGGAAGATATCCGTCGAAATTGACTTTTATTAGATAGATCTTTTTATGGAACACATCTGTCCAAATTGACTTTTATACTATTATTTTTTGCGATCACAAATATCATATCTACTTTTGTTTGTATTGAAATTATTGAGATAGATCTTTTTATGGGAGACAACATTTTGCAATGCTTTAAAAGATTTTTAATCAGTAATACATTATTATAAAATTAGTTAAAAATTAAATAATATTAAAATTTTTGAAATATAATTAAAAGTGATTGTTATTATTATTTGCAAAATTTCATAAAGTAAATGATTTTTAAAAATAAGAGAACGAACATGATTGAACCGATCAAATTAATTTAATTTTTTAATCATTAAAATATGTCTTGAATTAATTAAATTTGAGTTAAATTAATAATCTAAAATAATTATTAAAAATTACTAATTTGAGTCAACTTTAATTAATTTGATTCAAGTTTAAGAAATAGGTTGATTTGTTATATAAACAATATTTAATTAGTTCATATTTAATATTCATATTTCATATATTTTATTGTTATTTTTAAATTGAAATATAAGAGAATGAGTTTTTTAAAAACAAAAAATAGGAAGAATTTTTTAAAAAAATGAAAATCATAAAATTTGTAAGATTTCTTAAACTATAAGAAAAATGTCTGTCGTCTTTTACTCCAAAATTCACAATATAAAATTACAATTTATATTAGGTAAAAGGAGCGTGAGCATATAAAAGGTTTAGTATTTCCTCAAAAGATAATTTTTAAAATAATTTTATTACTATTTATATAAAAAAAATTTATCCCATCATTAAATAATAAATATTTTTATTTTTTAATAAAAATCATAGATTTGATTAAATCACATAGAGTTTATGTCTTAGCAACACTAACAAAAACCCAAGTGTTTGAGCACAAGGTTAGGATTAATTACATCGTAAAGAAAAACCAAGTGCTTAGGCTGTAGTTTAATTAAAGAAATAGCAATTAATAATGATTGGTGGACCGACGTCATAGAGGAGAATCCAAAACTATAGGCTTCACTATTTACTATTTTAAAAATTCAAAAAAGGGTCCAAAACCATGTAAACTTTGTTGTGGACGGGGGCATTCTTCCTTACTTCTAAAGTAAGTTGAAGTAATGTCATAATAATTAATTAATTAATTAAATTTTTATTCAAAATTAATAATCATTTAGACCAATAAATATTTTTCATTCTAAATTGTAAGATTGTTATATATATATATATATATAATAGTATCAGAAACAAACTCCCTACTAGATAGAGGTAAGACTGTATATTATCAGACTTCTCCAAACTTGATGCTTCAGTAAGACTTTAACTGGGTGTTCTTGTCGATGATGAGTAATAAATATTCATCATTATTATATCCAATCTGAAGTCCCGCAATGAAGCGAAGTCTGATAGTACTAAAAAGATAAATGCAAATATTTTTTACAATTTGATTATTTTAATACATATAAAAAGAAGAAGTCTTTTGGGCATATTTTTTAAATTTCAGAAATTATGATTAATAATACAAAATTAACTAACTTTCATGTAAATGAATAACGCGTTAGACTTGAAATGAATCCTGGAAATATTTTATATAAAATATATATATACACACACATATATATGCATGTATGTGTACGAAAAACGTGATTCAATGGATTGTTACATTGGAATAATTGCTCCAGACCCACAGGATGTACAGATGATTGCTTATAAACCCAATACCTTGCTTTAATCACCATCATATTCATCTTCTTGCTTTGATCTTCCAGTTGTTGTTTTTTCTCTCCTGACATGGAACTAGAACAACCCATCTTGGAAGAAAGTGTCCAAAAACTGAGCACAGCCTCGGTTATAGGACCAGGTTCGTCGTCAACTTCAAAGGGTAGGTCTGGTTTTTCTTCATCCTCCAGCACTCACCTCTGTTCTTCTCGCTCAGAGTCCTTCAGGACACTTGACATGGGAGTGCCTAAGAGCAATTCAGCAGAGGAGAAACTCTCCTGGTTACGTTCCCAGATCATTGGGGATGATGTTGAGTTTGATTCACCCTTTGGAAAACGCACACTTACATATGCTGATCACACTGCATCTGCTCGATCTCTTCATTATATCGAAAACTTTGTCACTGCCAACGTTCTTCCCTTTTATGGTCAGTTTCTGATATAATAATCATATGTTACAAGTTTCTTATCTTTTCACCTTAGCTTGCTTAACTTCACCAATCTATAATCTTTCGTTGTACGATTCTTCTGTGTTTAGAACACCAGAATATGAAACCTTTAAGGATCAAAGTAGGAACAGTGGCTCTAATGGATGATTGTATGTATTGATGGCAGGGAACACTCATACTTGCGACAGTTACGTGGGGCATAGGACCACTAAAATGACACGTGAGGCTATTAACTACATTAAAAGATGCTTAGGAGGTGGACGCGACGATGCAATCATGTTTTGTGGCTCAGGTTCTACGGCCGCCATTAAAAGGTTACAAGAAGTGATGGGGATTTCTGTGCCATCAACTTTAAGAGAGAGAGTTTTGAAATGTCTGAGCAATGAAGAGAGATGGGTTGTCTTTGTTGGACCATATGAGCACCACTCGAACATCCTTTCATGGCGTCAAAGTTTGGCTGAAGTAATAGAGATTGGTCTGGACGAAAGTGGACTAATAGACATTGAAGATTTAAAGCGAAAGCTTAACATGTACAAGTATGCGAATAGGCCAATTCTGGGCTCATTCTCAGCTTGCAGTAATGTCAGTGGAATTTGTTCTGATACTCGAACGATTGCTAGGCTTCTTCATCAGTTTAGAGGTTTTGCTTGCTTTGATTTTGCAGCCAGGTATATGCATTAAGAACATTCGCTACTCCTGAACTTGAATTTCCAATTTCTGAATCCTGACGATCAGATGCTGACTAAAACTTTGTCTGTTCCTGAAGTGGTCCTTACGTTGAGATTGACATGAGATCAGGAGAAGTTGATGGTTATGATGCTATTTTCCTTAGTCCTCACAAGTTCTTGGGAGGCCCTGGATCACCCGGAATACTTATGATGAGCAAAGTTCTTTACCAATTGAAGTCTTCACCTCCATCTACTTGTGGTGGTGGAACTGTTGATTATGTTAACGGATTCGACGAAAAGGTACGTGTAATCTATGCCAATTCAGGTATCAGAACAGGACAGTCAGTACTTTTAACATTTTTATGACATTGAATTAGAGATGCAACAAGGGTCAGGCTCAACTTTGCGGCTTGATAGTGTTTCGAGCCAAGTTCAGATTTAAATCAAAAGATTCGGGTTTCATAGTCTATTATAAGTTTGACACTATCAGCTTCAATTGCAGGACACCCTTTACTTGGAAGACGTAGAGGAAAGAGAGAATGGTGGAACTCCTCAAATTATCCAAACAATCAGAGCAGCATTGGCTTTCTGGGTGAAAGAATTCATTGGTTTCGGAGTAATCGAAAGACAGGAAGATAAGTACATAACCAGAGCAATTGACAGGCTTCTTCCTAACAAAAACATACAGATTCTAGGCAACACAAGTGCCAAGAGACAAGCTATCATGTCTTTCCTTATATGGTCTACAAGTAACAGCCCAAATGGGAGTCCAATTGATGGTAAGGATTCAGAAGATAGGAAGAGTCTTTACATGTGGGGAGAGACAGGGAGTAACAGGGACAAGCCTCTTCATGGACCTTTTGTGGCAGTTCTGCTGAATGATCTCTTTGGTATTCAGGCTAGAGGAGGCTGTGCTTGTGCAGGACCCTATGGTCATAAATTGCTCAACATCGATAAAGCCACCTCCCTATCCATAAGATCTGCCATAGAGAAGGTAAGCAATTCTGAAATTCTCTAACTTTTCCAATTTGACCCATTTCAGACCGGGCTTAAAAAACTTCAGATTTTGAAAACTAAGGTCATTTGCCACCTAATGTCACAGGGTTATGTTGGGGTGAAGCCAGGATGGACAAGAGTTAGCTTTCCATACTACATGTCAAACGAGAAATGTGAATACATTCTTGGTGCTATAGAGTTTTTAGCAATCTATGGCCAGAGATTTCTTCCATTGTATAGCTTCAACTGGAAATCTGGCAGCTGGTGTTTGAAGAAGAAGGCATTCCAGGACCTGAAAAGCAAAGAAACAAGAGGTGCCACTGATGTTCTCAGGCCATTGGTAACTACAACTCAAGCAAAAGTAAGGGCAGATAATAAGATCAAAGCAAATGGCAGGCCTGAAAAGAATTTTAGCTATGATTCCTACCTGGATTTTGCCAAATCCATTTCAATCCTGCTTCCCAAGTTTCCTGACCGTCGAAGAATTCCCAAAGACATTGATGTTAATCTCTTGCACTTTCGAGTTTAGTTTTAGTAGTTCTCTTTATAAAGGAATTACTGCAACTTTAGTTTGTCATTTTGATGTTGTTTCCTTTCTTGATGATAAAATATATATACCATTCTTTTCTTATTTATAACACATACTTCTTAACAATTAAGTTCCTGTTATCATAGTATTGACAAATTGACTCAATTTATAACTACATCTCCTACTATCAGTATCTAAATGAAGCAAAAATTTAGGAATGTTGTAATACAATGAAGTAAAATCAATGATTAAAAAATCAAATCAATCTAATTTCTTTAATCATAAAAATCTTTGAACAACTAATTTTTTAGTTTGATTTTTAACTTTTTGGTTCGATTTATCTTAATAACTCTTGTTATTAAAAATCGATCAATTTATTAATTAATCGATCGTTTTTGTAAACCAATTGATTTTTATGAATCAAAATAAATTAATTGATTTTTATTTAATTATCTTCTTTTTCAATTAAATTTCAATTTGTTCGATGGATAAAACAAATATTCTTCTTTAATCAATTTCATATATATATATATACCTTTAAACTTTAAACCTCTTATTTTACCTATTTAATTTTTTTGGTAATTTTTACCTATTTAATTTTTGGTCTAGTTTTTATAATATTACATAAAATTGCTTTAAATTGGAATCTTAAACATCAATATGAATTGCAAAATTATATGAAAATCATATAAAGTTATATATTTAACATCAATATTTACTACAATTCATAAAACTTAAGACCTTCAAATGAATTACTTCTGAGAGTTTTATAATTTTTTAATAAAATAAATATGAGATATTTTTATGCATCACCTATAATGTATATCTATACTATTAAATAATGATACCAAATACAATTATCGATTATCTTTTGAGAAATAATGTCAGATTAAATAATAATATTTTGTCAATTAATAAAATTATACTTTATTTATGAGCAATTATATTATATATACTTGATCAATAATATTAGCAAAAAAACATAGTTGAATAGTAATATGACATTACCTTAAAAATTGATAATTTTCTTATCAAATTACAAAATAAAATATTAAAAAATTATTTATCCATGTATTAAATAAAAAATTAAACTTAAATTACTGCAAAAAATATTACAGAGAAAACTATAATAAGGGAATACTGTTTAATTATTTATTTTATATTCTTTATCTACCCCTAATATCTTTTGCTTTTACATCTTTTTTCCATTTAGTTTGTTTGGATGACTGAAAAAATAACAACTTTTTTGGTATAAGAAAATAAAGACTTCAATCTTGTTAAACATTAATCCTAGATTAACTAAATAACAAAGCAGGATTACAATATTAGATAAAGAAAAGAATAGAATACGTATGATATAATAAGACAATAGATTAGTGTCAATTAGTTCTAACTCAAATTATTCCCACCTTGTCTGCTAAGGCTAGTAGAATTAATTTGTTCTTTTGAATTAGAAAATTAAAAGGTAAAGACAAGAAGAAGAAGAAGAAATATCTTACCTTTAAAGTAATCTTGGCAATGGTTGGATCGAACCCTGAATACAAAATTATATAAAAAATTTCAAGATCGAACCTTAATAGAATACCTAAATTTAGTTGGACTTGTTAATTTCAGAACAACTTGACTTATATCTGAGTTATTTGTTAAAATTAACTAGATGTAAAAAAACAGTTAAGTTAAAATCAAAGATTGGCCTAATATAAAATTCAAATTTAAAGTTTACAAGGTGTTTGACTATGACCTAAAAAATTTTATATGGGTCTAAGTTTGACCTACAGCCCAATTGAGCCAAAGTTCTAGGCTTGAACTCGATCGAATTCGATTAAATATTATTTTTTATAATTTTTAAAAACTCAAAATAATAATATTTTACTCACACAAAGACATAATTTCATTAAAAATTTTGAATTTTGAATCAGGCTAGGCAGTTTAAGTCTGAGTTCAGTCTGAAACATGAAACTTAAAAATCAAACTTGGTCCAAATCTCGATCAATTTTTAGACTTAGGCTATATTTGGTTATAGGTTTTATAATGGAATGGAATGAAACGGAATATTATTCCATCATTGGAGAGGTGGTTTTATAATGGAATAGAATGAAACGGAATATTATTCCATCATTGGAGAAGTGGTTTTATAATGGAATGGAATGGAATGAGATAGAAGAGGAAAGTTTCATATTACATCTTATTCCATACTAAACAGTAAAAATGAAAAACTTCCGATTTGAGAGATTTAGGATGGAATGCAAAATGATAAACAACTTTACACTATATTAAATTATAAACCCTTCATTCAAACAACATTTCACTATATTACATTATGAACCCTTCCATTTCTCTCAAATAACAATTTTCTAATATTACATCTATTTACGTTCTATTCTATTATAAATCATTCCATTTTATTACATTTCATTCTATTAAAAACTTTACATTCAACTAAACATAGGCGAAATGCGTCAACTTCAGGCCATACCGGATAGTTATTTGGGCTCTTAAATCCTTCCACAATGAGTTAACTGCTGTGGGATTGCTCTCCCATTACGTATTAATCAAGTTGGATCTGGTATTATTGAAGTTTGAGATAGACTTCACAGAGAGACTGACAAGTGGGCAACAAGTGCTTCTCAGGCAAGTACTTTATGGATACTTCGTAATCAATTTGCAACCATCTTAGAGCCTCCGCGTACACTCCTTTGTTCTTCAATATTTCCCTAATAACATTCGCCCACCAAGCTTCCTCTTGCCTGTTTCCTTCCAACCAGGCGTTCTTGTACGATACCTTAGTAGTGCTCAGTTGGGCAATGTCCTTGGCTATTGATCAATGTCAAGGGTTACAGGAAATCGAAGCAGAGAAAGCAAAATGAAGTAAAGATGAGAACTTTCTTTTTTCCAAAATTCTTTTGGTCTAAAAATATGCAAATTTTCCCGCCAAACTGTTTTTGTTTATTGGGCCTTATTCTCAAAGTTCTTGGACCCTTACGAGCGGACCTGACCACTAAACAACATCTGAAATCAAAATTTGACTGTAAAGTTGGTATCCTAATCACTTTCTAGTTTCTAGTTGTTTCCATATCGTCGTCCATTCGCCCTTCGCCGTTAGATCTTCGTGGAGGTGCAATTTGACAATGATCATCTTCTTCTAGTTTTCAACTATTTAGGTTTGTTTTTCGCAATCTATATGAGATCAATTGGTTAGTTTTTGAGTTAATTTGATTGATTTGGTTGAATAACTAGATGGGTTCGGCTTAACTTTTAGTTTTCTTGTCCCTAAATGTGTATGTTCTTATTGTAAATTGTAGTAACATTGCATCTTGGAAGAAGAAAGAAATCTTAAGTACAATGGGGTTGCTTAGCATCATTCTTAAAATCAAAAGGAAGGAGAAGGAAATGCGTATACTTATGGTAGGTGTCTCTTTTTATCTTTGTCTCTTTGTTATGTGTAAGTATATACAATGTTCTAAAATTCTTGTAAGTCGTTTAGGGGCCTTGACAATTATGGGAAGATGACAATTGTACTAAAGATCAACGGGGAAGACACCAGCGTTATTAGCCCTAGCTTAAATATCAAAACTATCAATTAGCAAAAGCAAGCCAATTTCTCTCTCTCTATAATTGGAGATACCACTATTTCCAGCACATCTGAAATGTGAAATGCCCTACCTTTGACTATGGTTTGAACTATTGATTTATGTAATTGGAAGTGACCAAATAGGTTTACGACCAAACATCAATATATACGTGTATGTGTGTGTGCAATATCCTTGAATCAATAGGAAGTGCATTTGTGGCTACTATGGTAACTATAGTGAAGTCATATGTACAAACATGTTACTTGTGGATCGTGTTGGATTAACAGAAAAATGGTATTGTTGCTTATCAGGTATACCTTGAACATATGGGATGTTGGGGGCAAAAAATGATTAGATCGTATTGGAGGAATTACTTTGAGCAAACTGATGGCTTGTTTTAGGTCGTCGGCAGCTCTGATCTTAGGAGGTTAGATGATTGTAAGATGGAACTTGACAATCTTTTGAAAGGAGAGGTATTGTCTTCTAAAGGCTTCTCCTTTTATGTAATTGTTAGAGATTTGTTACTTTGAATCTGTATTGTTTTTTAATTTGTCTGTTTAATTGGAAGAGGTTATTTGGAGCATCTCTACTTACCCTAGCTAATAAGCAAGACATATAAGGGCTCTTACATCATAAGAAATTGCTAAATTTTGTTCCTTTAACTCAAGTTCTATACTATGATTGTTCATTTTCTTTATTTTGTCATGTTTCTTCAGAATTCTAAGTTTATTCCAACATTCATACATAGTTGAAATAAATTTTATATTGTTGTCGTTTTGACCTTCGAATCTTGTCTAGCCTATATCGAGGAGAGGGAGCTAGTTAAAAAATGAATGAGATATAAAAATACATATTCAGGAAGCTTCTCCTACATTAAGGATAAGCTAAAGCGACAACCATATAAGTCGATGAACAACCAAACGAAATTGTGATAATCACATATACAAAATAAACCTTAAACGAAAAAAATAGCAAAAGCTTTAACAATCCATTGATTTTCCTTAAGCCCATGAACAACCAAACGACGCCATGATAATCACAGATACAAAATAAACCTTAAACGACAAAAATAGTAAAAGCTTTAACAATCCCGTTGATTTTCCTTTAGAGGGTAAAGAAATTCCTCTCATCTAAAGAGACTTCATAAACTTCTAAATTCAGGTAAAACTTTTTATCTAAATTTAAAAAATTGAAGTTGTTGAATTATTTTAAATTTTAAAAATTATAATATAAAGTATTCGTCAAATTGGATTTTAATATGTAACAGCTTTTAGAATATAATTTGTCATTATAAATATGTAATTATAATAATCATATATAAAAAATTGGGTTCTTCCTTTTAATAAATATATAATTCACTATAATAATCTCATAGAAAAAATTTTAGTTTCATATACGAGATTTAAATTTAATATTTCAATTCAATTTTAGCTTGATATCATATAGAATAATATTTTTGGTTCAGCCTCATTTATTAATTTTTTAATTTATTAGTAATCTTTTTTAGTTGAAAAATGAAGTACATATTTAAATATCATGTTTGAAATTCCTATTTTTCTTTTATTCCTATTCTATACATTGGTTACTTACTTTTATTCCTTAGAGAGTTCTAGTAGAATGCTGAATAACGTTAAAGAAATAATATCATAATCGAGTATAACAAATTTACGCAAATATTAACTTTATTTAAGAAATTGAAATAAAAAGAAAAATTGGTATTATAGACATTAACATAATTCATAAGCAACATCGTTTATTATTGTAAATCAATAGATGATCAAAGAGTATTCTAAAGATAACATATTACATCCAGAAATTATTTTATCCCTAATTTTGATAAAAAAAAGAAAAATTATTAACAAAAAAGTAGTAGCAACTGTCGATAGTCTTCTCGATGAAGTAAAACCATGCTTTCCGCCAATATGGGTTTATGTACAAAATTGCAAACATTGTGACTAATATAATAGTGAAAGTCATAGAAAGACTTGTGTAAAAGACATTCATGTCGACAAGCCCGTCATCAACTTCGTCATCTTTTGAAGATGGTGGTGTGAGTGTTTCTGAAGTGCAATTCTTTAATAGTGGTAACGTGCAGAGGAAAGGATTGCCTTCATAACTACTCTAATCAAATGTGGCAAATTAAGCAACCCTATTGGGTGTCTCACCAGAAAGGTTACTGTAAGACACATTGAAAACTTCTAAGAAGTTTAACTTTGTAAGCTGATGTGGAATTGTTCCACTCAAGTTGTTGCAAGAAATTTTCAAAGTCTCAATTTTGGACATGTTTGAGAACGAAAAAAGAATAGGTCCGAATAAACCATTATGTGATAGGTTCAAAAGGTTGATACCTTGAATATTTCCAAATTTGTAAGGAATTCAACCTTTCAAATTATTGCTAGAGAGATCCAATCCAACAAAATCCATGTCAAGAATTTGTTTCATTTTGAAACCAAAAATATTTCCCTTCAATACAAATTCAAACTCTCCAACCACATATATTCCGCCACCAAAAGTTTCGTTTTTATACTTATATGAATAATTGGTAGAAAGTACGGAGAGCTTATTATGTGAAAGATCAACTACCCTTAACTCATTCGTCATCTTCCACAAATTAATTGGGATCTCTCCTACAAAATTATTATGGCTTAAAAGAAGATACATTAACATATAAAACTTTTCAATCCACTTTGGAATTATACCAATTAAACAATTATGACTGAGATCCAGAACTTCCAAATCAAATTATTGAAATCGGAAATTAAATTGGGAAAAGGTCTATCCAATCTATTTTCCGACAAATAAATCTATTGCAACTGTGAAGTTCCCAATATTGCAGTTATGGTTCCAAAAAGCATGTTTTTTTAAAGATCCAGCACTGTAAGAATATCCATTGTTCCAATCCACTTCGGACTTTGTCAAATAGTTTGCTATCACACACGACAAATACCGTTAACAAAGAACAATTAGACAAACTTTCCGGAATGCATCCAGTAAACTCATTTTTTAATAGATCTAACCACTCTAACCTTGGAAAATATGCACCCATCTCAGTTGGAATGTGACCGTAAAGATGATTTATGGAGATGTCTAAATCGCTTAAAGTTGCATTAGGATAACATGCTGGAAAACCCAAAGATCCCGAAAGAGAACAATTGGAGAGAAGAAGGCTTTCCAATTTTATTGTTTTCTAGTAACCAACTTGGAAAGCCCAGCGACCAGAAATGTCAAGATCGTGCAATTCATGTTGATGGTACAAAAATTCAGAAAATGATCTTCTTCTAGAAGTGGATGTTAACGAAAAACTCTCCAACTGAAACTTGGGTGCCAAATTACTATTGACCACCTCTGTTTTTGTATAAACTTCGTTCCATAAGCTTGAAAATTCTTGAGTTTTGAGTGGTTAACGAATAAAGTGAATTTGGAATTTCAATTGATTGTATTCCAACGATAGAGATGTGAGGAATTTTAATGGGGATTGTGAAAATTTTCTAGTAAAGTGATTATGATAGAGATCCAGGAAAGTGATTGAGTCATTTAAATTTTTCTAAAACTTGAATAAATTATATAAAAATTATTTAATTTAATTTTTTGAACCCTAAGTTCTCTCTTACAATAAATTTCTAACCTTTTTCAGAAAAATAAATATTATATTTCTATTTGTTTAAAAGAATTTATGTTACAAATATTTTACCTTCTTATTTTACATTTTTAGAATTTGTTCATATAATAGAATGTCTGAATGGATAAAGTCTCTGATAAAAGAAGTATTATTATTATTATTATTATTATTATTATTATTATTATTATTATTATTATTATT
>JAOTAX010000196.1:32804593-32821152 GCA_025629825.1 Erythroxylum guanchezii
TAATATTTGTTCGTATAAATACAAATATATGCTTGAACTAATTGGCAAAATGAAATGTATTACAAAACCAATTCTACAAAAATAGCAATAAAGTGATATTTCATTCTAAATAATTTTTTCATACGATCATTGTATAAAGATTGTTTAATTTAATTATGCATATCTTGTTCCCATGTAAATGTTAATATATTTATTATAACTTTTATCTTTTTCTTTGCAAACTTTGATGAAATTTGAAAATATCTTTAAAAATATTAGTACATAAATGTTTTAAAAATGAAATGATTCGGCTGGATTGATAGTGAAAATCTTCAACAAGCTAACTTTTTAATTCAATTTTCAAAATTTTAATTTGATTTAGTTTAATAATTTTATTTTTAAAAAATGATTTATTTATTAATTAATCGGTCAATTTTTTTTAAACTAATCAATTTTTTTAAACCAACTAATTTTCATTTCACATTATATTTTTCAATTAAATTTTAAATTTTTGATAAATAAGTTATAAGAAAAAAATTTAATCATTTTTAAAATTTTTCAGTTATGTTTAATCTTTATTCAATTTTATGATGGTCTATATCGATTAAAGATTTAAACATTAAACCTTATATATTACCGATTTAACTTCTAATCTGATCTTGAAAACATTAATTACATTTACAGCATATTTTTGAAACTCATTTTAATTTAATTTTTCTCTTCTCATATAAATCCTTTTATTTATACAATTTAAAAGTGTTTCATAGCATTGATTTAAATATTATGTATTTTCTTATATACATTGGTCAAAATCTTCCGTTTTAAAGTCCTTTCTAATTTATAAAATTAATTACAAATCATATTATATAACAAATTTTAATTAGTTTGACCCAAAACAATTTTTTTCTTTTTTTCATAAGCTCAATCAAATTATTTTAAAATAAACAATTGATAATAAACCGAATCTAATTTCACACATTAACAAGATTTAAGTTTTTATTTTTATTCATATTTTAAGCTTTTTATTTGAGTTTTATAATAACAAATGTCGAATTTTGATTTTTATTATTTAAATTTAAATCTAACTAAAAATTAATTAAATCACACTTTATGCATCGGCTTTGAATCAAACTCTAGTCTATTTTAGGGATGGCTCCACCTGATCTAATTTATTATTTTAAAAAAATTAAAAAACTAATATTATTTTATCTGTTGGGCCAAACTGGATAACCCTTACCCGAGTCCGACCCATGCCCAAGCTAAGAAATCTGACCCGTAAACTGATCAGCCCAGCGGGATTGCCATGCCTAATCCTCGAGCCTTGAAATTGAAATTCAAAATTCATAATTATAATTACGACTTTCTTCCTCCTAAGTCCTAACACAAATAACGACATCAATCATTACTTCTTTCTTAAGTCGGACCAATCACGCAGGAGGTCCCATAGAACTTTAAATGGTCCGGCATGCATGTGAGTGAAACCCTATAGTTTCTTTAACGGGTCAATACAAAATTTGAATAATGACAAAATTTTGCGTATCTCTCTCTCTCCATATGTGTACAATTCAGAAAGACGACCTCACCGTGACCACCACAACAACAACTGTCCTCCGACGTCGTTTCACTTCGAAACAGGATTGTCAAGATCCACTCTTCAACTGATATCCGTATATCAATTTTGATTCCTAAATTGTAAGTATTCCGATTCACAGATCGTCTCTCTTGTCCCAAATTCGATTTCTCCAGAAAATTCCGATCATTTCTTACCACTTTTGGTGAGTTTTGAATCGGACCTTCCAGAAGGTTGTAGCTTGGAGCGTCGAAATTTGGGTTTCTCGGTGTTAGATTTGGAATTGGCATCTCAGTGATGCATTTGTGTTGAATCACTGAGAGGTGCCGAGATTTTGACTCTTGTATTGAAATTAGGGTTCCGGTGAAGGTTTAAGTAGTTACAGGGTTTAGTATTTCAAGAGAAGAGCCGTGTTTGGTCTATTGAGATTGAGAAGTGATGGACTTTGCGTTTTGATCTGATATTTTGAGGTGAGTTAGGGTTTATGATGGTAGATTGACAATGGTGAGGCTTTTGGGACTGGTTCGTGGAGAATCGGACCCGTCGCCACGTGAGATTGCCGCAAGGACTAACCTTACTGGTGAGTCCAGCGAGAATGGGTGGCTAATTAGGTTCTTTGACTCGGCATTTTTCTGCGAGTGGATTGCAGTGAGCTACCTTTATAAGCATGATCACGCTGGGGTACGAGATTATCTTTGCAATAGAATGTATACTTTGCCCTTGTCGGGCATTGAGAGCTATTTGTTCCAAATTTGCTATATGCTAATACACAAACCCAGCCCATCTTTAGACAAGTTTGTTATTGATATTTGCTCCAAGTCATTGAAGTTATCTCTCAAGGTGCATTGGTTCTTGTTAGCCGAACTTGAGGATTTTGATGACAATGAAGGGATTAGCAGGATTCAGGAGAAGTGCCAGATTGCAGCTACTCTCATGGGAGAGTGGCCACCGCTAATACGGTCCCATAATGAAGCTTCAAGTACTGGGAGTAAGAACCAGGTTTTGAATAAAATCCGGTCTTCAAAGCAGAAGTTGTTGTCATTGACATCATCCCCACCCTTGCAGAAGACTTTTTCATTCTCACCCTCATCAGGGAACAATTTGCAGGAGGATGGAAGTCCATTATCACCGGATGAGAATAAAATTTTCAAGAAGTTCATTCCAAGCCCAAAAGTGAGGGATGCATTATTGTTTAGAAAGTCAGTGGATAAAGATGAGGAGAGTGAGAAAGACGGGTTTTTTAGGAGGCTCTTAAAGGATAACAGTAAGGGTGATGACGAGGATTTGACGGCTAGTTCTGAAGGGTTCTTCAAGAGGCTGTTGAGGGATAGCAATAAAGGTGAGGATGAGGAGTTCACTTCCAGCTCGGATGGCTTTTTTAAAAGGCTTTTAAGGGATAATAGTAGAGGAGATGATGAAGAATTGGGATCGAGCTCAGAAGGGTTCTTCAAAAGATTATTTCGAGATAGTAAGGGCGATGGTGATGAAAAATTAGCTTCTAAATCACTGGAAGATGATGAAAAAGAGGGCTTCTTTAAGAAAATTTTCAAGGAGAAGTTTGAGGACAAGAAGGATGGGAAAGAGAGGAGTGAGGATGAGGAAAGAATTAATTCTGAAGGGAAACATCCAAAGTCCGTGGACGAAGATGAGAAAGACGGTTTCTTCAGGAGGATTTTTAAAGATATGTTTGATGAGAAGAAAGATTCAATTGACAAAATTGATGAGGGGAATGCAAATGGTGAGGAAGGAGAACCTTCAGATTTCCCATTATTTCGAAGATTGTTCCGCGTGCACCCTGAAGATGTAAAAAGTACTGCAATAAACGAAAATAGTAACAGCAGCAGCTTGTTTGAGAGCAGTCCCGGGACGGAGAACTTTTTTCGCAAACTCTTCCGAGATCGCGATCGTTCTGTTGAAGACTCAGAATTGTTTGCTTCAAAGAAGAACAAAGAGGTACTTGTAATGAGTAATATTTATGACTTCTGTTTTTTCCTTTTAAAAGCAACCTTCATTTGCATGGCCCTTTCCTTTTGTCATTAATGTATGTGTGGCTTTTATTTGGCAGAAGCGTCCAGGTTCACCAAAGCAACAAAATGAAAAATCAAACGTGAAACCCCCACGTCCCAATAATACAGCATCACAATTCCGGAAAGGAGCTTATCATGAATCATTGGACTTTGTGCTTACACTATGTGAGACTTCATATGGCCTTGTAGATGTCTTTCCAGTCGAAGATCGCAAAAATGCTCTTCGTGAGGTTATTCAATTAGTTTAAATTTGGCTATCCTTTATTTTTCACTTTCTGCGAGGCATATTGGTTATTATGTAAATATGCTTGGTGGTCTGTTTACACAGCCAAAACCATAGAAACATGCACACAAACACACAAACTGACAGACTTATATGTTTCTATTTCTGCTTGAGCATTCAATTTTACATGCATGATCCTGCACAATATTTAATCTGCCGCACAAGTTCCTTCTAACACATTTATTTCTTGGTTTTTCAGTCACTTGTGGAGATAAACATGCGTTTAGCTGAAGCTCAAAATACTGGAGGTATTTGTTCTAATTAAGGTGGACTTTAATTGAAAGATGGCTGTTCAAAAGCTAGAATACGTTTGAAAATCAAGTTGCCTATAATAGCTTAACAAGTGACTAGCCACACAAATCTACAATTGATTTGCTGATGTTTTCATTTGGGAATTGGACATATCTGATGGAGAGTAGTTTTTCATTTGATCTTTATTTTTTGGTAGTGCAAGTAAACTTTTAGATTTTTCTAAGCTGCAAAAGTTATTCTAGTAATGTGGCTTCTGCTGCCATGTTGTTAACAGTAATTTATGCTCTTTCCCCTTTTAATCTTAAGAAATTTATTTGTATCTAAAGAGACAGTTAGGGAGAAGAAAATTCGTAATTAAATATAGAAGTTCATATTCATATGTGTTAAAACTCAATGCCAGTTCTGCGATATACATTCCATTAGTGTTTTTTATATGTAAATGGTAAATTTATGTTGCTGTAGGAGTTTGCTTTCCCATGGGTAAGGGTATGTATTGTGTGGTTCATATACCAGAAGATGAAGCTCAGCTTATGAATTCAAGAGAGAAGGCACCTTATCTAATATGTGTTGAAGTCTTGAAAATTGAAATGCCAAGGTAATTTTCTGTTAAATCTTGGGTGTTAATTAACGCATAAATCAGCATTGACATAGATAACATTTTATGGTATATAGTTAACACCAGTTTTCTGTTCATTTTCAGCAATACGAAGGATACATCTGGCTCTCAAAAGCTTTCCAGAGGAGGGATACCTCTGGCTAATGGAGATGCATTTTTGCCAAAACCACCTCCATGGGCTTATCCTTTGTGGACTGTCCAGGAAGTGTATCGGAACAGTAGCGATAGGATGTCAATATCTACAGCTCAAGCCATTGACCAGGCAATGTCACATTCGTCGGGGGCTAAATTGAAAGTCGTTAATGTGAGCTTTTTTGTGGAGAAGCAATTTCTTGGGCAACCAATGAACACTGAAGCATCTGTTTTGCAATCTGGCTCTGGTAGTAGTAGTCAGCACGAAGGGACAGAGCATGATAGTGATTTGGAATGGGTGAGAGTAGTGCTGACAGTAGATCCCAGAGTTAAGATGGAAGGCATTGGGGATCAAGAAGCATCACATCGTAAGGAGCATCGTCGGGTTCCAAGTACAATTGCCATAGAAGAAGTGAAGGTGGACCTTTGCTTGAATACGCTGATTCTTATTATCTTTTTTATCAAAGAGGTTTTGGTAAAGTAACTGTCTTCTGCAGGCTGCAGCAGCCAAAGGAGAAGCACCTCCTGGACTCCCTCTAAAAGGGGCAGGCCAAGATTCATCTGATGCACAACCAAGGGTGAGCGTTCATGCAAATGGAATGTCTTGTTCTCTGTTCCAGTGCAAAATGTTGGTTCTTTAAATGGTTTAATTTTCCAACAGGGGAATGGTGGTACTCCCAAGGCAACAGATCCCTTATGGGGTGAACTTTGGGACGTTAAAAAAGAGAGAATACGTAAAAATTCAATGTATGGAAAATTACCTGGTTGGGACCTGCGATCTGTAAGTTCTAGATCTTATATTTTTCTTTCTTGTTAGAACTGATAATAGCTTGGTTTTATTTAACTATATTTTTGGAACATAGAAGTCTTTTAGTCATTATCTTTAGTGCTTGCGTATTCTTATCTTATATTTGTACTTTTCCAGTAGATGCTTTATATATGCCTGGATGATCATAGTGCAAGCTGAACTGTTTGAATCCAGTAATATTGTCATGTCAGTTCACCTGTTTATATTAGAATTTGAAACATTGCTGATTCCCAGTGATACATTGATGCATCTGCATATATGTTTAGTTCTTATCCTATACTTCTTAATCACTTGATGTGTTTACTCTAACCTTGAGGCCAATATGGAGTTGATCTTTCTACTGAAATTTACATAGTATATGTATGTTTATTTACGGAAGTTTCTATGTGCTTGTTTCCCACACAGGTTATTGTGAAGAGTGGTGATGACTGTAGGCAGGAGCATCTTGCAGTGCAACTAATTTCTCACTTTTATGGTATGTGTTGTGAATATCTTTACAGCGACCAGGCTGCAAATTTGGTGTTTGTAGTCCAAAGCAGCCAGTTATTCTTTGTTGTTTCTCTTTGCTGGTGAAGACGCAAAGAATTTTGTTCTTATTCTTTCGAAAAATATACATCATATTTTTAAGAAAAATATATATCATATTTTTCTGCCAAAACTGAATTTGATACACTCCCCAGTTGTCTTGAGAAGATAAATAAAACAAAAAACTTCCATTATGATCAGCAATCTGCAAACACAGTGACGGTTGCTAGAGCAACTCTTGTCAAATATTTGTTTGACTTCCATATTTTGAAGCCTTTGTCCCTACTCTAGTAAGATGTTGGATTCCCCCTTGTTCTTTTAGTTGACTCCTGCTTACAAAGTTACATCTGATGCCAGATATATTTCAAGAAGCTGGTCTCCCTCTCTGGTTACGCCCCTATGAAGTTTTGGTTACTTCTTCTTATACAGCTCTCATTGAAACAATCCCTGACACGGTAATAATATACAATTTTTGTTATCATGAGAAAATTGCATAGGAATGTTAATTATAATGTTTCCTGGTTTTTAGGCTTCGCTTCATTCAATAAAAAGTAGATACCCCAACATCTCAAGTTTGCGTGATTTCTTTGTTGCCAAGTATGAAGAGAATTCCCAAAGTTTTAAGCTTGCACAGGTAATATACATGTCAAATGTTCTAATCTGTGTCAATAGCATTCTGGTTACTGGTCGTTTTCTAAAGTAACAGACATTGATGACATATTTATTTCTCTATTCATTAGGATACCTTACTCAGTAATTACATTTTCTTTTCAGAGGAACTTTGTTGAAAGTATGGCTGGATATTCTCTAGTGTGCTATCTTCTACAGGTATGGTGCCTTCTTCCTTCCCAGTCCTTTGACTCTAAATTGCTGATGACATTCATATATCAGCTACCACGGAAAAACTTATCCCTGGTCTTAGATCTGCTCTGCACCCCTGTTACAGTTTCTTGGTGTAAATAGTCATCTAAAGCATTTTAGTTTATTTTATTTGTATGAAGCAGGAAACTTTTCACAACCTTCTGTCATCTAAAGCATTGACTTGTTTCAGGGCTTCCTTGCTTGTATACACTTCATGATAAAATAAATGTTTTTAACTTCAGGTAAAGGATAGGCACAATGGAAACTTATTATTGGATGAAGATGGTCATATTATACACATTGATTTTGGCTTCATGCTCTCCAATTCACCTGGTGGTGTGAATTTTGAGAGTGCGCCATTTAAACTTACCAGAGAACTTCTTGAGGTGGGGTTTCACTTTTGTATCATGCCTTTGTTCAGCTTGCAATCTTTACTTTTTCCCTTTGGTTGTTCCTTTTCAACCTCATTATCTGCAGATGTTTTAACAGCTTCCTTGGTGTTCAATTTTGTTTGAATCCAATTGTAATTGGAATGTCTGCAATCATTGTAGGTCATGGATTCTGATGCTGAGGGAGTTCCAAGCGAGTTTTTCGACTATTTTAAAGTATTGATCGACTATTTTGTAGTTTTGTCATTCCTATTTTGTCCCATCCCTTGTCAGGACATTAACTGATGATTTTGCCATTTGGATCCAGGTTCTATGCATTCAGGGGTTCTTAACATGCCGTAAGCATGCAGAGCGAATCATTCTTCTTGTTGAGATGCTGCAGGTAAAGTCATCAGTTTTGCTATTTGTAGCCTCTTTTCATGTCCTTGTCAAAGAGTGAGTAAAACAAAGGGACAAAAAGAGGGTGAATATGAATTGTCAGACTTGAATACGTTTATATTTCTCCATTAGGAATCTGTCTAGGAATTATAGGCAGTCTTTGGCCAACATAAATTTCACCTTACCACACTTGTGCCGAAATGTTACTTAGATGCACATGCTTTTGGACAGGATTCGGGCTTTCCTTGCTTCAAAGGTGGTCCGAGGACTATACAGAATCTAAGAAAAAGGTTCCATCTAAGTTTGACGGAAGAGGTAAATTTGAGGTTTATTATCATACCAATTGGCTCAAGGCTATGCTGCTATGTATGTAACTATTTGTCTTGCTTTCTGGCAGCAATGTGTATCGTTGGTGCTTTCTCTGATCAGCAGCAGCCTAGATGCCTGGCGCACACGGCAATATGACTACTATCAGAGAGTTTTAAATGGAATATTGTGATGTTAGGTATGATTGGTTGTACAATTAACTCCTGAGCCAGTGCAGTGAAATATAGTGGTCAGAGTTGAATGTATCTGCACAGTAAGACTGCGATTGGCTCACTGCATCTTCATGTTGGGGAATTTGTTGGATATGAAACAGAATGTTGGCAACAGTTTTGGCCTGTTCTCTCCGCCGTGAGGATTTTGTAATTTGTACCGGCTGAAATACTTATGAGTCTAGCAGGCTGATATTACTCAAATGCAGGATCCTTTTCCGTTCCTTCCCCTCGTCCGATAGGACTTTATTTGCTAGTGAGGAATTTAGCATCTACAAAAGAGATATGCTATATACTTATGATCCATTTTCAGAAAGCAAATACTGTACAGAGTGATTGCTGTGGAAATAAGAGTGCAGAACGGGTATCGGCTGCAGTTTTCTGGTTTTCGTTGCTGCTACTGCATATGTCAGACTGGCTAGGTACCGGAAGCAACTTATGTTTGTGTGTACATCTACCTATTCGCGGCTCCTTCTTTATAATCAGATTGGACGAGCTGATTTCAGGCGGCCAGATGTTCAGTTTCTGATCTGAAACCATTGTATGGAAAAATGCTCCCTCACCTATTCTTACAAGAAGTGTATCAAAATGATTGTGTTTACCAACTCTTACATTATACCAATAGATCAGGTCCTTTTTTTGGTTTGTTGTTTTCATACATCAGTGAAGGAATGTAGTGTGTAATTGGGTCTTAGTGGCATTGAATTATCATTTATTTTTTCTATTGATTGGATGGGTTTGAAGAACTTTATCTTGTAAGTGTACATGTTCTCTTTAAGTTTCTATGTTTTTCTTATTATCTTCTAGCTCTAAAATCCAAATAAAATCAATGACTAAAGAATTGATTTAATTTGGTCTGGTAAAAATTGGTTTCACTTTTTTTTGTGGTTTTCATTTTTCATTTTTTTTGTTTCCAGTTTCTATTTTTTCAAATAAAAATAAATTTTTGTTTGATATCAATGTTTTTATATTTTTAATACTAGTATTTGTTTTTTAAGATATTAAATTCTAAATTTTGTTTTTATTTGATATTTACAGTTTTTACAATTTTTGAAAATTGAAAGAACAAAAACAAAATGCTCAAACAAATAGTTATTTTTTTAATTTGAAAATAAAAACAGAATTTAAATTAAAAATAGAAATAAACAGACCTATAATTTATTACTTTCATTTATTTTAATAACTTTTATTATTAAAAAATGATCAATTTATCACTTAATTGATTGATTTTTATAAATTAATTGATTTTGATAAATTATAGTAATTTAATTTTTTATTTAACAAATTATGAATTAAATTCTAACCTCTTTTATAAGTTGAATTTTTAAATTTTTAATCCTTTTATTTTATTTGTTTAATTTTTGGTTCAATTTTGTAAATATTAAATAAAATTAGTTTTCTATAAACTAGAAATATGTTGTCCAGTAAAAGTTATCATTAAGAGAGTCAGTACTTATCTCTTTAATCTCTTTCTTTGTGGGAATAGCTAAATTAGTTCTATTAAAGTAGAGTTTACCAGAGCTTAACTACTCTAGTAACCTCTTTTATTAAAGTAGAGTCTGCACCAAAAATGTTCTCTTAAACGAAGATACTCAGTGCTTAGGTTGGGGCTCGAGATTGGGGCTTGAAATTAACCTCATGAAAACCAACTATTCCTTAAAGATACTATCATCTTTAATAGAAATTTAACTTTAGCCGGTCGTGCTCGAGAAATTATCGGTTTCAGTTGGTAGGTTGAAGATTTTCAACTTATTTATTTTTCTCTTAAATAAAATTTGTTCTCTTAAAGTATTTAAGGCAGAAAATTTGAAAATTATATTAAAAAGATTTATCATAATTATTAAAATTATTAAAATTAAAATTATTTTACAAAAATAGAATGTAAAAAGAAAAAAGTAATATTAAAAATTAAGAAAAGTGGAGAAGTCAAAGTCTATAAAGCTACCTAGCCAATCAGAAGACAAAGATTTTTACGCTAGTTACCAATTAATTCTATTTTTTAAAATTTTAATTAAATAAATCATCACAAAAATATATTAAAAGGAGAAAAAACAAAAAGGAAAGAAACTTATACTCAATTGTCAAGACTCAAGAAGTCAAGACTCAAGAGAGTATAGAAAAGCAACCACTGAGCTTTGAACGCTCTCTCGCTCTCTCTCTCTCTTTTCTGCATTGCTCTCTACCTCGCTTTCTTTCCCGCGGCGTCCTCTTTTTGGTAGACTTGTCAATAGACCGAGCCAAGTTTGGGTCGCCCCTCGCTCAACCAAGCCCTACTGCGGACTAGGGTGGTTCATGGCTTGTTCAATTTGATCTATCATATTTTAAAAAATATATATATAATTAATATCGTTTTGGAAGTAATGGTTGAATCACGATCGGATCAAGCCGTGGCCCAATCAACCCTAATTAATATCAGGCCGGATGAAATTTCACATCTCTACTTTTTGGGTATAATTATTGATTAATCAATCTCTTCTATTTTGATATTATCTAGATTTTGTGAATTTTTCAAAATTTCTATTCTTTATACGTTTTTTGCTTTTGATATTAGCTTTTTTTTTTTTGGTGTGATTTAAGGTTTAATGCTTCCTTTTTTGTTTGTTGTTTTCATACAACAGTGATGAAATTTGTTACAACCAGTGTTTAAAAAATTGGACCGAACATTAAACTAATAAAAAAAGATTAACGTTTAAAGATTTGACCAATATTAAATTATTATACAACCGGTATATAATAAATAAAAAGTAAATCGTAAAAATTATAAGTAAAAATATAGTATAAAATAAAATATTTTATTGAAATAAAAATACATAACCTATTAATACATAATAATTTAATAATAAATCTAATAATTTAGAATGAGATTGAATCTAAAATAAAATTATAAATAATAATAAATTTGTTTTATATTATAATTTATTTAATTTTAAATAATAAAAATAAATTTGCATTCTATATTATTATTTAATTAAAGACCTATAAAAGTTAGAAGTATTTTAAAGAAAGTTGATTAAAATGACTCTTACTTTATTCTGCCTTCTCTTTTTAACGTAACTTAAACATACTTTTTTATAGTTTTAATGCATTTTTAAACTATTTTGAACAAAATTACTTATATATACTAATTAATAATTTAAATTAGTTTCTAATAATAATAATTTAAAAGATTTCAATTAAAATATAAAAAGATAAATAAAGAACCTAAATTTAGACAAATATAATTTATTAGGGAGATTAAATAAATTTAGTATTTTTTAAGGATAAAAATAATAATTTATTTTAAATTAATTTGCGTAATTCGTTCTCAATGGCATTGAATTATCATTTTTTTTCTTCTGTTGATGGATATCTTGTAGCTGTGCTCTTTTTAAGTTTCTATGTTTTTCTTTATTATCTTCTAACTCTAAAATCCTAACAAAATCAAATGATTAAAGAACTGAATTAATTTGGTTAGCTTAATAGTAAAACAACATGTTTTTAATCAAATATTTAGATTCGATCGAGTATAATTAAAATTATACAAAATTTAAAATTATTTTACAAAATAAAATATAAAAAGAATTAAGAAAAACCAAACTCCTCGCCACTACCACTAGTGCTGAAGATAACGATAAAGAATGTAAAAAAGAAAAAAATGAATAATAAAAATTAAGAAAAGTGGAGAAGTCAAAGTCTGCAACCAATCAGAAGCCAAAATTCTTACGCAAGTTACCGATTAATTCCATTTTTTAAAATTTTAATTAAATAGATCACCACAAAAATAGATTAAAAGGAAAATAAACAAAAGCTTGACGCTCAAGTAGGCAAAGATCGGAAGAGAATCTAGAAAAGGAACCACTGAGCTTTGAGCCCTCCCTCTAAAGTAAACTATGGGAAAAAAGACACGTTGTTAATTCTCCTATGGCAACTTTCAAAGAGTCAACTCTTTTTGGGAGCGGAAACGGTTGCAGTTATGAATGTTCCCGAGTTGCAATACAAGGAAAAATGACACGTTTTAGTTTTTACAACTAATCTAATCCACACACTAAGTCTGTACTTAAAAAATCTCCAGCACCAATCAATGTCTTCATCCAAACGCATGCCCTGTCTGTTCAGTGTACGAAGTTCAATCCATCAGTTATTCACAAAGCATGTCAAATAAAATAATCTTAATTTTAAGGATACTATTGTTAAGAGAATGGTATTCTTTTTTTTTTCAAACATTTGACCCAATTTCTCTCTTTTTCTTCTATTAATTTGTATTAAATGTATTATGTTTAATTAAAGTAAAGAAATATATAATTCTTATTTATAGAAATTTCTAACGTGTCAAATGATTCTTTCTTCTAACAATATTGAGATATAAATTATTAATTTTCCTGAAATTACAACATTTTTTTGTTGCCTACGAGGTGTATTAAGAGGATTCCAATTATGAAAAGGTACCTTTAAATCATTCACACTTAAATTAATTCCCGCTCAAACCTGATAGGTCCCTTGCATCATATTATTTTTTAATATATAATTTTAAATAAATTCAATTAAATGTTTACCTTTGGTACAATCCAAATTATTTAATTTTTTTTTAATTTGCTTTAGAAAGTTATTTTTGACACAAGAATCTCAATAACATATAATTTCCTATTCATTAATTAATAAAATCAACAATTAGGCAATGGGTTATGTTCTACCAACATAAGACAGGTACTATATAAGCTGCTACAAAATTCAACGAATGGTTTCGGGATAAGGCCGAGAGTCAGACATTCACACAACTGTGTGGGACCCAATAATTCCAACCTACACCCCAAAAAGAAATAATTCTCTACGTAATGTCCACAGAAAGAAAACAAGACGAAAGAGCAATCGCATCTCAGATCTACCGCCGTAACCCCCTCTATAAATAACACTACGCCCACATCATTTTTACTCGTGCTCCTCCTACCCTCTTATCTCTCAATCAAGCTCTTCTTTAACAGGAACCAGTCTCACTTGATCTTCGGTTCCATTCCCAAAGGTACGCTTCGGTTCCTTCCATTCATCCACTCATTTTGTCCCTCTGTTTTAAGCCCCGCTCTTGTTTCATTGCTAACTGTTCTTGTCTCCATCCTTTTAGATCGTGTTTTCTGTTTCCAATTCCTTTGAGTTTTGCTTTAAGTTTAGTTTCTCTGTTACTGGATCTGTTCAGTGCATCCACTTCTACTCGTGGATTAAAGAGTTGTATATGGAAAAATGCTCCCTCGCCTATTCTTCCGAGAGTTGTATCAAAGTGATTGTGTTTACCAACTATTTTGTTGGAAAACATTATGGCCTCGTTTTGGTTAATCGGTTGTTTTCAGCTATTTGAAGGATTTACGGTGTTCGACTCTTCAAACAGTTAATAAAGTTGTTTGAAGAGTAGCTCTTTTAGAATTGATTGAAGATAAACAGTTAAAAGTGAAAGCGCTCTTATACAGAAGCGATTTCATCTGACACCTAAAATTTTAATCATCAAATTTAGAGCGATTTCATCTGATGGCTAAAATTTTAATCATCAAAAGTCAATTTTACCTTTAAATTCTATTGCTAAAATCCTTTTTTTGTTTGTTGTTTTCATATATCAGTGAAGGAATGTAGTGTGTAATTGGCTCTTAGTGGCATTGAATTATCATTTATTTTTTCTATTGATTGGATGGGTTTGAAGAACTTTATCTTTGTAAGTGTACAACATGTTCTCTTTAAGTTTCTATGTTTTTCTTATTATCTTCTAGCTCTAAAATCCTAATAAATCATTGATTAAAGAATTGAATTAATTTGGTCTGGTAAAAATCGATTTCACTTTTTTTTTGTGGTTTAAATTTTTTTATTTTTTAAGATATTTAATTTTAATTAAATTATTTAATTTAATTTAATTACAAACACTAAATTAAACTATTGAGTAAAATTAAATTATTAATTTTTATTTAATTAGTTTAATTAGTTAAATGTATAATATTAAATTAAAATATTTAAAATTATAATTAAAAGGTAATATATTAAATGATTAAATAATACATTTGTTCTTAATAGTAAATTAAATTATAAAAAAAATATCTACAGTTTTTACATTTTTGAAAACTGAAAGAACAAAAACTAAAAGGTCAAACAAATAGTTTTTTTCTTCTGAATTTAAAAACAAAACAGAAAATTTAAAATAAAAAAAATGAAAATGAAATACCCATATTTTATTAGATTGATTTACTTTAATAACTTGTTCTAAAGTAGAGTTTATCTAAGATTCTAAATCTGAAGCTTTCTATAATAAAAATATTCTCTTAAACAAAAATACTCGTAATTAGATGGTAGCTCGAGATTAATCTCATGAAAACCAATTATTTTTTAAGAAAGTACTACCCTCTTTAATAGAACTTTAACTTTAGCCAATCGTGTTTGAGAAATTACCAATTTTGCTTAGTAGGTCGAAAATTCCCAATTTATTTATTTTTCTCTTAAACTAAACTTGTTCTATTAAAGTAGAGTCACGTACAATTTTTTAACATAAAGAATCTCATTAACATATAAAATTTTGTTTGATTTGTTTTAGAAAGTTATTTTTTGACATGAAGAATCTCGTTAATATATAATTTTGTATTCATTAATTAATAAAATCAACAATTAGGCAATGGGTTATGTTTATATGTGTTGTAAATTTATGGAAACCCATAGATTTTTCTTTCAAATTGAAAGCTTGAATTACCCAATGATGCCAATTGCAAAAACCTTAAAACTAGGTTGCTACTTCTCATTCCATCACGTGTTCCAACAGTAAAATATTGGTACGGGACCTACACCTACTCACTCAAATCTCAAATTTGTTTGCAAGTGAACGCAGGGATTTTCTAGGTAATATAAGATTATAAACACAAAAGTAGCGAAGCAAAGTAGTGCCATCGTCACAAATCCTCCGCCAACTTTCTCGCTTCCAGATATTATTATTATATAGGTAATTATTAACGTTAGTAGTTTATACTTATGACCGCTACAATGAGGACTGTCGTGTTAGTGTTACTCTTGGCCGTAGTATTATATGTAAACAGAGGAAATAATAAGTATATTTTATTAAACATATAATTTTCCTTTCTAATTCCTACCCTTGTAAATTGAAATATTCCTCCCAATTATATGATAAATTCATTAACTAAATTAATCTAATTGAAATTGTGTCAATTAAAATATTAAATATCAAATGCTAATTTATTTTTTTTAGTTTTTTACGAGGTATTTTAAAAGGGTTTCAATTATGAGAAGACACTTTTAAGTCATCCACCTTCAAACTAATCCTCACTCGAGTTGGATAATTCTCTTGTGAAAGACAAAATTCTGATTTTAAATTTTAAATAATTGCATACATGAAATCAGTTTGAACTCACGATCTTACTTTAAGTCAAAAAAAAAAAAAAAAACCTCTTACCAAATCACTATTTCGGAGTTTCAAATGCTAATTTTTTAAGTTGCATGGAGATGACAACTAATGGCTTAGGGGTTAGGCCCAAAGTCAGACATTCACATACCAATAAAATATAAATGCCCTTTTTTTTTTCCCTAATTATCACTTCTTAATTGGATACTCCAGTCTACGTATACGTTTCTTTCATGCAAGACTTATAAATAGAGACTCGACTCTCTGTTCCGTCATCATACTTCACACACGCTTCACTTTCATTTTTCAGCTCATCAAGCTCCGACCATGGAGGTGAGGGTGGGTCCGGCAGCTGCTGTTGCTCCGTTAGGATGTCGTTCTCAGGTGGAGAAAAAGAACGGTGATCGGAAGTTGCTTCCTCCTCGTCGAGGACAAATCAAGCGCCGGATCTTCTCTTGTTTCTTCAAAAACTTGAAGCTTCTGCGCTCAAAACACCGGAAAACTTCCCGCTAATTCCGTGTTCTCATCCTCGTGTGTGATCATCTAATGGGGTGCTGATACATGCGGAGATCAAATCGTTCCTGTATCTACATTCGAGGTAGAAAATGTATTATCAAGCCTCAACGTTGATTATTTTTTGTTTGTTGTTTTCATACAACGATGAAGGAATGTAGTGTGTAATTGGGTATTAGTGGCATTGAATTATCATTTATTTTTTCCATTGATTGGATGGGTTTGAAGTGTTAGGGATCCACTGCCGACAGAGTCTTCATGTACTGGGTCAAGCATTGGGCCAGGTCCTTCAGCTCCAAGCCCATTTACCAATTCTCTCCATACACCTGTTCA
>JAOTAX010000196.1:32821252-32871219 GCA_025629825.1 Erythroxylum guanchezii
TTATGCAATAATTATATTTAATTATATATAATATTAAAAAAATTTAAAAAAATTCAAAAATAAAAAAAATAAAAAAATTGTTCGATTCAACCGATCAATTGACCGGTTTTAATCGGTTCAAACTGAGTCAATTTTATACCAATTTTGAAAGATAAATCGGACCAAACCACCGACTAATCGGATCGGCCGATCCGATTCGAGTTTGAAAACCATGCATGCAGAGATCAAATCGTTCCTGTATCTACATTCCAGGTAGAAAATGTATTATCAAGCCTCAACGTTGATTATTTTGTTGTTTTCTGAAGGAATGTAGTGTGTAATTGGCTTTTAGTGGCACTGAAATCATTTATTTTTTCTATTGATTGGATGGGTTTGAACTTTATTTCTCTTTAAGTTCTATGTTTTTCTTATTATCTTCTAGCTCTAAAAGACTAAAATCCTAATAAAATCAATGAATAAAGAAATGAATAAATTTGGTATGGTAAAAATCGGTTTCACTTTTTTTTTTTTGTGGTTTTCATTCTTTATTTTTGTTTTCAATTTCTATTTTATAAATAAAAACAAAATTTTGTTTGATTGTTAATATCAATGTTTTTATATTTTAATACTAGTATTTATATATTTTTAAGATATTTAAATTTAATTTAATTACAAATACTAAATTAAATTATTAAGTACAATTAAATTATTAATTTTATTAATAATTAGTTTAAATAGTTAAATATATAATATTAGATTAAAATATTCATAATTCTTATTAAAAGTTAATATATTAAATGATTAAATAATATTCCTTAAAAAATGATTTAAATAATATATTTTTACTTAATAGTAAATCATAATATAAAAAATAGACATAGAAAATAAAAATCATATTTTATGGTTTTTACAATTTTTGAAAACTGAAAGAACAAAAACAAAAAACTCAAATAAATATTTTTTTCATAATTTGAAAATAAAAACAAAAAATTAAAATTAAAAATAGAAATAGAAATAAGCGAACTCATAATTTATTAGTTTGATTTATTTTAATATCTTTTATTATTAAAAAATTACCAATCATTACTTAATCGATTAATTTTTATAAATTATAAATTAATCGATTTTGATAAATTATAGTAAATTAATTTATTTTTATTTAACAAATTATTAATTAAATTCTAACCTCCTTTTAAAGTTGAATTTTTAAAATTTTAATCTTTTTATTTTATTTGTCTAATTTTTTGTTCATTTTTTAAATATTAAATAAAATTACTTCCCCGTCAACTATAAATGCATTGTCCTGTGAAAGCTATCATTAGAAGAGCGAGTACTTATCTTTTGGATCTCTTTCTTTGCGGGGCAAGCTAAATTAGTTCTATTAAAGTAGAATTTACTAGAGATTAACTACTTTAATAACTTGTTGTAAAGTAGAGTTTATCCAAGATTCTAACATTGAAACTTTTTATACCAAAAATATTCTTTTAAACCAAAATATTCTAATTAGAAGGTAGTTCAAGATTAACCTCGTGAAAATCAACTATTCTTTGAGAAGGTACTATCTTTTTTAATAGAACTTTAATTTTAATCGATCGTGTTCGAGAAATTACTAATTTCGCTTAGTGGCATGCAAATTTCCGGCTTATTTATTTATCCCTTAAACTAAACTTGTTTTTTTAAAGTAGCGTCACATATAAAGGTTGTCCCTCAAAAGTTTCTCTTGAATTGAAATCAAATAAATGAATTTGTGTTTAAGTATAGACTGGGTTGAATTTGAGTTAATTAACCAAAGTTGAGCTTAAGAAATTAATGTGTAAATTTCCACAAAATTTAAGAAAATTATAAGAAAGTTTATCATAATTATTAAAATCATAAAAATTAAAATTATTTTACAAAAATAGAATGTAAAAAAATTATTATTAAAAATTAAGAAAAGTGGAGAAGTCAAAGTCTATACAGCCACCTAGCCAATCAAAAGAGAAAACTTCTTACGCAAGTTACCAATTATTTGTATATTTTTAATGAGTCACTCACGGAAACATAAATTCGGACCATCTTGAAGTCTAATTTTTTAAAACAAAACAATATCATTTTATTTAAAAGAGTTGAGTTTTAGATAAACCTCATTCTGAACAGCTCAAACTTAAACTTAATTAAAAATATATTATTTTACATTTTTAACTTTTTAAAAAATTTGAACCGTAAGCTAACTTATTGTCATCCTTAATTTATAATTAAGTGTTTAGATTGACTGATTTTGAGCTAATAAACTTTTTAAATGATCAACTAAAATTTAAAAAAAAAACCCAAACGTGTTTCTATTATTAACAGAGCTTCTGATTTTCTGAAATTAAAAACCAAAAATTAATTATCTGTTTTAATAAAAATTATTATTATTATCATTCTAAAGCAATTTATCTCGATATTAAAATTATAAAAATTTTAAAATTGTTTTACAAAATAAAATAGAAAAAGAATTGAAAAAACCAACCTCCTCTCCACTACCACCACTAGGCACTAGTGCCAAAGATAACGATGAAGAATGTAAAAAGAAAAAAGGAATAATAAAAATTAAGAAAAGTGAGGAAGTCAAAGTCTACAAGCCAATCAGAAGGCAAAATTCTCAGCCAAGCTAGCGATTAATTCCATTTTTTAAATTTTAATTAAATAAATCGTCACAAAAATAGATTCAAAGGAAAATAAACAAAAACATGACACTCAAAGACAGAGTCAAGACTGAAGGAACTATAGAAAAGCAACCACTGAGCCTTGAGCTCTCCCTCTCGCACTCTCTCTTTCTATCTTCTTTGTATTGCTCTCCATCTCTCTTTCTTGGCGCTATCACTCTCTCTTCCTTTCCCGCGGCCTCCTCTTTTCGGGTATGGTTCTTGATTAATCAGTCTCTTGTGTTATCTGGGTTTTGTTGGGTTTTCTGAAATTTCTGTTCTTTGTGCATTTTTTGCTTTTGATTTTAGCTTGTTTGTGTGATTTAAGGTTTAATGCTTTCTTTGTTTTATTATTTTGATCTCTTTGTATTTGATGTTGTTGGGTTTATGTCAAGATTGAATTTTGATGCTTAATGATCTCATGGTTTTGAGTCTCTACATGTACATTTTATTTCTGGGATTTTGTGTTTTGTTTGATTCAAAGTCGAGTTCTTTCATACTTTATTGCTGTCTGATCATTTGGGTATTGGTTTTTTTCTAAAGATAAAGAGATAATATTTCGCCTCATTCGTGCCAGAATCTGTGTAAATTTTATTGTCTTGTTCATATATTTTTGTTAGTTTTTTGTGAGCTTAATGGTTTTCAAAACAGGGTATATCTCGGACACCAAATGTCTTTTGATCCCCGCAAGAGAAAACCATCTTTTCTTTGGTGTCACTTCGGGTTTTTGAGCAGGAGGAGGCTGTGGTGTTCTTGGAAGACCTTGTTCCGACATTGGACTTGAGTTTGTTTCTCTAAGTGCTTTATTCTTTGGGATTACAGATTGTGGATTTTGATTACTCGTTAGTAAAGAGGGAAAACAGCTGTATAACCCAGACCAACTTGAAACGAATCTCAGATTATTACAAAATCATTTCTTCTTGTTTTTTTAAGACAATTATTCTATAGTGGGAGTTCCTGTCGTTTTTTCTTTGTGGGGAAAACAATGCGAATTCCTGGCGTTCGATTTTATCCAACTGATGAGGAACTTGTTATGTACTATCTCAAGAGGAAAGTCTTGGGAAAGAAATGTATTCAAGTCATTGGAGAGATTGACATATACAAATATGCTCCATGGGATCTTCCTGATAGATCTTTTCTGAGAACTGGTGATTTGAAGTGGTACTTCTTCTGCCCACTAAAAAAAAAAAATGCAGGTAGTGATAGAGTGAATCGATGTATGGATTTAGGTTATTGGACAACTAGTGGCAAGGATAGAAAGGTTCATCACAATTCTGTAGTTGTGGGTAAAATAAGAAGTCTGATTTTCCACAAAGGTAAGTCACCAAATGGAGAACGTACAGATTGGGTTATGCATGAGTACAAACTTGAGGGAAAGGAGTGGGCTGAAAAAGGAATTGCTCAAGATATGTACGTGCTTTGTGTGATATTCAAGAAGGATGGAATAGGTCCAAAGAATGGTGCACAGTATGGAGCGCCATTTAAGGAAGAAGATTGGGATAGTGAAGAGGAAGAAGAACTAGGAGATGGAGGACTTTTTTCCTCTATTGATGTGTCCACTTTGGCCCTTGCAGCTCAGGATAACCCAAGCACTTCTCATGTTCTGTTCAACTATGCGCCTGAGAAAATGTCCATTGGACAATCTACATCATGTCCACTGGAGACATGGCCACCTGTTCATCATACTGTGGCCGCGTTCCTTGCAGAGAACCCTGAAAATAATGATGTACTAATCTTTCCTACTCATTTCTCTTGACCTAATGGTAGTCTGGGAGTTAGTTTCTTATTGATTACATCAATTTAAGTTGTCAGATCATTTTCATTTTTTGGTTATCCATAAAAGTGTATTCTTTTATTCTGCTTCTTAGATGTTATTATTTCTATTGTCAGATTTGGTTCTTACAAGCTGCAACAATAATCACTAGTGTCTGCTTATGGAAATTCAATTGCTATACTCATGTAAAACAACTTTCTATTATTCATTGCTCATTAGCTTAAACTGTTGGTGCCTTTTTGAGCATTTGAAGATGATCTTATAATCTGGTGAATATTAGATCTTAAAGAAATTTTATGGATTCCTTCCATTTTGAATTACTTTTTGTTTTGCATTAAAGCAATTGATTTCATTCCTTATTTGCTTAACTTGGTAATGAAAATTTTCTTTGCTGCTTATTTTTATACAAACAGCCCATTTCTGCATTCCTCTGTTTATACCCTAACATGCTTTGACAATCTTAATTCTGCCTTTTCACACTTACGTTTTCTTTGTGTGACATGTAATTTAGTGTTTTCCCTTTTTGCTCAAACAATCTATTGAGTAGCTCATTGGCTGTGGGTTTGCAGAGAGTAGATAGTCCCGTGGAAGGGGTTCAAACAGATAAATGTATTGATGGAAACAATTTTGACAATGACTTAGCCAATCTGGCAGTATTTGGTCAACCTGAAAGTAATGCTCTTCCTAATGGTATCCCTGCTGCTTTCTATGGGGATCAAACTTTCCCAGATGACAATTCACTTGATTTGGGGCCGACGGATCTTGATGTTCCAATGAATTGCTTGAGTGGATTAAATTCCATAGGTTTGCAGAGAGTGGATAGTCCTGTGGAAGGTTTTCAGACACATAAATGTATTGATGGAAACAATTTTGACAATGACTTAGCCAATCTGGCAGAATTTGGTCAACGTGAAAGTAATGCCCTCCCTAATGGTGTCCCTGCCGCTTTCTATGGAGATCAAACTTTCCCAGATGACAATTCACTTTATTTGGAGCTGAGGGATCTTGGTGTTCCACTGAATTGCTTGAGTGGATTAAATTCCATAGGTTTGCAGAGAGTAGATAGTCCCGTGGAAGGATTGCAGACAGATAAATGTATTGATGGAAACGATTTTGACACTGACTTAGCCAATCTGGCAGGATTTGGTCAACCTGAAAGTAATGCCATTCCTGGTGGTCTCCCTGCTGCTTTCTGTGGGGATCAAACTTTCCAAGATGACAATTCACTTTATTTGGAGCTGAGGGATCTTGATGTTCCACTGAATTGCTTGAGTGGATTAAATTCCATAGGTTTGCAGAGAGTAGATAGTCACGTGGAAGGTGTTCAGACAGATTACTGTATTGATGGAAACGATGTTTACGGTGACTTAGGAGACTTAGCCAATCTGGCAGGATTTGATCAACTTGACAGTAATGCCATTCCTGGTGGTTTCCCTGCTGCCTTTTACGGGGGCCAAACTTTTCCAGAAGACAATTCACCTTATTTGGAGCTGATGGATCTTGATGTTCCACTGAATTGCTTGAGTTGATTAAATTCCATAGTTTGCAGAGAGTAGATAGTCCCGTGGAAGGTGTCTAGACAGATTACTGTATTGATGGAAACAATGTAGTATACCAACAACCATATCTACGAGTCAGAAAACTTCCAGCATCCCTCAAACTCATCAGATGTTCATATATCCAAAACTATGAGTCCGAAAACTTGTCAATCAGGTCATCAGACTCTACTCTTAAGTTTCGATGCGCATAAATGTAAGCTGATTAGTACTTCCCTACCATCTAATTTTAAACACTTTTTTCTTTTCTCTTTATCCGTCTTATGCTTCTTATTTTGGCCTGTGAATGATACAGGAGTATGGAGGTGCTGGAAATTTGCAAATAACTTTATAATTAGACAGTGCCCCTGTTGTAGCGGCAAGAATGAGATTGTTTCTGCATTGGGAGCATTTGATCACAACATACCTAGACATTCGATATGATGTTTTACGTATCTTGAATTTAATCAAAGTATACAACAAGGATAGATTCAATATGATGTTTTACATATCTTGAATTTAATCAAAGTATACAACAAGGACAGAATCCAAGAAGATGTATACAACAAGGACAGAATCCAAGAAGATGCTGCAGTTTGTTGCTGCTATTTCATTTTTGTATTGCTGTCTAGCTGCCGTGATAATCCTGTTTGCTGTTTGGTAAACAGAAGAACAACAAAATATGTTAAGCTTTAGCTGCATTCAGCTAAAGATACTGTTAAGGGACTAGTGTTTTCAAGATGGCTCATCCATGCATGTCAAGGCCAAGGTGATCCTGATGTGTACACTAGAGATGCCATGTTGATTTAGTCTTCATTCTGCAATCTTTTAGCAGAATTTAGTTTATGACATTAGTATGCAAGTGAGCATACACATGTATTGTCACATCTAGTGACTTGTTTATGCACCTAACATGTCAGTTTAGGTTGATCTGATCATGTAGGGCTTGTTGTAAATTAAGATTAAGATTATGTTGATGTAAGATAAAACTTCTGGGAAGTAAGATACTTCAGGACAATGTACGATGTTCTTTCTGAAATAAGACACATCTGAGATTGTATTTATGTAGGAGTTGTTTAAGATTATGTTAACGTAAGATGAAACATTTGAGTTGATCAACTTCAAATTTTGATGTCTGTTTTTTTTTTCCTTTTGGATCAATTAATAAAATGTGTTTTTATATTTTCTTTAAATTTTTAATTTCCAAGAAATTACTATATAAAGATATAAGGGGGAAAATAGTGAAAATCCGAAAAAATCCGTATGAATTGTTGCATCAAAACGTATTTCTAGTATGCACATTGCACAGAGCTATATTCAATCTTCTGATTTTCTGAAATTAAAAATAAAAATGTTAATTGTCAAAAAAATCATGATTTATTTGATATTTGCATAATTTACTTTGGTTTTACTCAGATTTCTATTTTAATAAAAATTATTATTAACATCATATTTATCATGACCATTCGAATTATAATAATTTATCATATATTTAAAATTACTTTAAAGTCTTAATCTTTAAATTATTAAAAATTTTAAAATTAAATTAATAAAATATAATTATTAAAATTAAGAAAAATTAAATTTCAGTTTTAATAAAAATTATTATTATTATCGTTCTAAAACAATTTATCTTGATCATTAAAATTATAAAACATTTAAAATTATTGTACAAAATA
This sequence comes from Erythroxylum guanchezii, assembly GCA_025629825.1. NCBI lineage: Eukaryota > Viridiplantae > Streptophyta > Magnoliopsida > Malpighiales > Erythroxylaceae > Erythroxylum > Erythroxylum guanchezii. Next base: position 32,828,886 of record JAOTAX010000196.1, read on the forward strand.
AAATATTAAAAAAAATTTGAAAAAACCAACCTCCTCGCCACTGCCGCTGAAGATAACGATGAAGAATGTAAAAAGAAAAAAGGAATAATAAAAATTAAGAAAAGTGGAGAAGACAAAAGTCTGCCAGCCAAAATTCTTACGCAAGTTACCGATTAATTCCATTTTTTTGAAATTTTAATTAAATAAATCATCCAAAATTCGATTAAAAGGAAAATAAACAAAAACATGACACTCAAAGAGTCCAAGGAAGTATAGAAAAGCAACCACTGAGCTTTGAGCTCTCCCTCTCTCGCTCTCTGTTTCTATTTTCTTTGTATTGCTCACTTTCTCTCTTTCTTGGCGCTATCAGTCTCTCTTCCTTCCCCGCGGCCTCCTCTTTTTGGGTATGGTTCTTGATTAATCAGTCTCTTCTGCTTCGGTGTTATCTGGATTTTGTTGGGTTTTCTGAAATTTCTGTTCTTTGTGCATTTTTTGCTTTTGATTTTAGCTTGTTTGTGTGACTTAAGGTTTAATGCTGTCTTTGTTTTATTATTTTGATCTCTTTGTATTTGATGTTATTGGGTTTATGTCAAGATTGAATTTTTATGCTTCATGATCTCGTGGTTTCAGACTTTTTGAGTCTCTACATGTTCAATTTTTTCTGGGTTTTTGTGTTTTGTTTGATTCAAAGTCGAGTTCTTTGATGCTTTATTGCTCTCTATAAATCTGGGTATCGGTGCTTTTCTAAAGATAAAGAGATAATATATTTGGCCTTATTCGTGCCAGAGTCTGTGTAAAGTTTACTGTCTTGTTCATATTTTTTTGTTAGTTTTTTGTGAGCTTAATGGTTTTTAAAACAGGGTATATCTCGGACACCAAATGTCTTTTGATCCCCGCAAGAGAAAACCGTCTTTTCTTTGGTGTCACTTCGGGTTTATGAGCAGGAGGAGGCTGTGGTGTTCTTGGAAGACCTTGTTCCGACATTGGACTTGAGTTTGTTTCTCTAAGTGCTTTATTCTTTTAGATTACAGATTGTGGATTTTGATTACTCGTTAGTAAAGAGGGAAAACAGCTGTATAACCCAGACCAACTTGGAACGAATCTCAGATTATTGCAAAATCATTTCTTCTTGTTCTTTTTAAGACAATTATTCTATAGGGGGAGTTCCTGTTGTTTTTTCTTTGTGGGGAAAACAATGCGAATTCCTGGCGTTCGATTTTATCCAACTGATGAGGAACTTTTTATGTACCATCTTAAGAATAAAGTCTTGGGAAAGAAACATTTTCAAGTCATTGGAGAGATTGACATATACAGATATGCTCCATGGGATCTTCCTGATATATCTTTTCTGAGAACTGGTGATTTGAAGTGGTACTTCTTCTGCCCAATAAAAAAAAAATATGCAGGTAGTGATAGAGTGAATCGATGTACGGATTTAGGTTTTTGGAAAACTAGTGGCAAGGATAGAAAGGTTCATCACAAATCTGTTGTTGTGGGTAAAATAAGAAGTCTGATTTTCCACAAAGGTAAGTCACCAAATGGAGAACGTACAGATTGGGTTATGCATGAGTACAAACTTGAGGGAAAGGAGTGGGCTGAAAAAGGAATTGCTCAAGATATGTATGTGCTTTGTGTGATATTCAAGAAGGATGGACTAGGTCCGAAGAATGGTGCACAATATGGAGCGCCCTTTAAGGAAGAAGATTGGGATAGTGAAGAGGAAGTAGAACTAGGAGACAGACATTTTTCCTCTATTGGTGTGTCCACTTTGGCCCTTGCAACGCAGGATAACCCAAGCACTTCTCATGTTCCATTCAACTATGTACCTGAGAACATGTCCGTTGGACAATCTACATCATGTCCACTGGAGACACTGCCACCTGTTCGCCATACTGTGGTCCCAGATACTAACGCCAATGCTGAGGCTTCTCAGATTGTGGCTGAGAATGATGATATTCTTGAAATGTTAGATATGTTCTATGAAGAAAGCGAGTTCCTTGCACAGCAACCTGAAAATAGTGATGTACTAATCTTTCATACTCTTTTCTCTTGACCTAATGGTAGTCTGGAAGTTAGTTTCTTATTGATTACATCAATTTTAGTTGTCTGATCATTTTCATTTTTTGGTTATCCATAAAAGCATAATTCTTTTATTCTGCTTCTTGGATGTTATTATTGCTATCGGCAGATTTGGTTCTTGCAAGCTGCAACAATAATCACTAGTGTCTGCTTGTAGAAATTTAATTGTTATACTCATGTAAAACAACTTTCTATTATCCATTGCTCATTAGCTTAAACTGTTGGTGCCTTTTTGAGCATTTGAAGATGATCTTATAATCTGGTGAATATTAGATCTTAAAGAAATTTTATGAATTCCTTCCATTTTGAATTACTCTTTGTTTTGCATTAAAGCAATTGATTGCATTCCTTATTTGCTTGCTGATTTGCCCACTTTCTTTGCTGCTCATTCTTATTCAAACAGCCCATTTCTGTATTCCTCTGTTTATACCCTAACATGCTTTGACAATCTTAATTCTGCCTTTTCATGCTTACGTTTTCTTTGTGTGACATGTAATTTAGTGTTTTCCCTTTTTGCTTAAACAATCTATTGAGTAGCTCATTGGCTGTGGGTTTGCAGAGAGTAGATAATCCCGTGGAAGGGGTTCAGATAGATAAATGTATTGATGGAAACAATTTTGACAATGACTTAGCCAATCTGGCAGGATTTGGTCAACCTGAAAGTAATGCCCTCCCTGTGGCTTTCTATGGGGATCAAACTTTTCCAGACAATTCACTGTATTTGGAGCTGAAAGATCTTGATGTTCCACTGAATTGCTTGAGTGGATTAAATTCCATAGGTTTGCAGAGAGTAGATAGTCCCGTGGAAGCTGTTGAGACAGATTAGTGATGAAAACGATGTTTACGGTGACTTAGGAGACTTAGCCTATCTGGCAGGATTTGATCAACTTGAAAGTAATGCCATTCCTGGTGGTTTCCCTGCTGCTTTCTGTGGGGACCAAACTTTCAATTCACCTTATTTGGAGCTGATGGATTTTGATGTTCCACTGAATTCCTTGAGTGGATTCGATTCCATCAAGCAAATTGATAACAACACTAAGTATACCAACAACCATATCTACGAGTCAGAAAACTTCCAGAATCCCTCAAACTCATCAGATGTTCGTATATCCAAAACTATGAGTCCGAAAACTTGTCAATCAGGTCGTCAGACTCTACTCTAAGTTTTGATGCGCATAAATGTAAGCTGATTAGTACTTCCCTACCATCTAATTTTAAACACTTTTTTCTTTTTTCTTTATCCGTCTTATGCTTCTTATTTTGGTCTGTGAATGATACAGGAGTATGGTGATGCTGGAAATTTGCAAATAACTTTATAATTAGACAGTTGCCCCTGGTGTGGCGGCAAGAATGAGATTGTTTCTGCATTGGGAGCATTTGATCACAACATACCTAGACATTTGATATGATGTTTTACGTATCTTGAATTTAATCAAAGTATACAACAAGGATAGATTCAATATGATGTTTTACATATCTTGATTTAATCAAAATATACAAGAAGGACAGAATCAAAGAAGATGTATCCAACAAGGACAGAATCAAAGAAGATGTATACAACAAGGACAGAATCAAAGAAGATGCTGCAGTTTGTTGCTGCAATTTCATTTTTGTATTGCTGTCTAGCTGCCGTGATAATCCTGTTTGCTGTTTGGTAAACAGAAGAAAAACAAAATAAGCTTTAGCTGCATTCAGCCAAAGATACTGTTAAGGGACTAGTGTTTTCAAGATGGCTCATCCATGCATGTCAAGGCCAAGGTGATCCTGATGTGTACACTAGAGATGCCATGTTGATTTAGTCTTCATTCTGCAATCTTTTAGCAGAATTTAGTTTATGACATTAGTATGCAAGTGAGCATACACATGTATTGTCGCATCTAGTGACTTGTTTATGCACCTAACATGTCAGTTTAGGTTGATCTGATCATGTAGGGTTGTTGTAAATTAAGATTGTGGTAATGTAAGATTATGTGAATGTAAGATAAAACTTTTGGGAAGTAAGATACTTCAGGACAATGTACGATGTTCTTTCTGAAATAAGACATATCTGAGATTGTATTTATGTAGGAGCTGTTTAAGATTATGTTAATGTAAGATGAAATTTTTGAGATGATCAACTTCAAATTTTGATGTGTTTTTTTTTTCCTTTTGGATCAATTAATAAAATGTGTTTTATATTTTCTTTATTTTTTTTATTTCCAAGAAATTACTATATAAATTTCCACAAGATATAAGGGGAAAAATAGTGAAAATCCAAAAAAAAAATCCGTATCAATTGTTGCATTAAAACGTGTTTCTAGTATGCACAGAGCTATTTTCAATCTTCTGATTTTCTGAAATAAAAAATAAAAAATGTTAATTGTCAAAAAAATAATCATGATTTATTTGATATTTGCATAATTTACTTTGGTTTTACTCAGATTTCTATTTTAATAAAAATTATTATTAACATCATATTTATCATGACCATTCAAATTATAATAATTTAGCATATATTTAAAATTATTTTAAAGTCTTAATCTTTAAATTATTAAAAATTTTAAAATTATTATAATTAAATTAATAAAATATAATTATTAAAAATTAAGAATTGGCATGTACAAAAATTCAGTGATGAAATGCACTACTTGTCACATCTGCATGTGGGTCTACCAGGAAACAGCCTCTCTACTATGTATGGATAAGGCTGCGTACTATAAGACCTCCCCAGATCTCGTCTCATTGCGGGACTTCAGACTGGGTGGATAATGACGATGATAAGGATGAAAATATAATTATTAAAAATTAAGAAAAATTAAATTTCTGTTTTAATAAAAATTATTATTATTATCTTTCTAAAACAATTTATCTTGATCATTAAAATTATAAAACATTTAAAATTATTTTACAAAATAAAATATTAAAAAATTGAAAAAACCAACCTCCTCGCCACTGCTGCTGAAGATAGCCATGAAGAATGTAAAAAGAAAAAAGGAATAATAAAAATTAAGAACAGTGGAGAAGTCAAAGTCTACAAGCCAATCAGAAGACAAAATTCTTAGCCAAGCTACCGATTAATTCCATTTTTTAATATTTTAATTAAATAAATCGTCACAAAAATAGGTTCAAAGGAAAATAAACAAAAACATGACACTCAAAGAGTCAAAGGAATAATGAAGTATAGAAAAGCAACCACTGAGCTTTGAGCTCTCCCTCTCCCTCTCTCGCTCTCTCTTTCTACTTTCTTTGTATTGCTCTCTTTCTCTCTTTCTTGGCGCTATCAGTCTCTCTTCCGTCCCCGCGGCCTCCTCTTTTCGGGTATGGTTCTTGATTAATCAGTCTCTTCTGCTTTGATGTTATCTGGGTTTTGTTGGGTTTTTCTGAAATGTATGTTACTTTGTGCAGCTTTTGCTTTTGATTTTAGCTTCTTTGTGTGATTTAAGGTTTAATGCTTTCTTTGTTTTATTATGTTGATCTCTTTGTATTTGATGTTGTTGGGTTTACGTCCAGAATGAAATTTTATGCTTAATGATCTCATAGTTTCAGACTTTTTGAGACTTTACATGTTCATTTTTTTCTGAATTTTTGCGTTTTGGTTGATTCAAAGTCGAGTTCTTTGGTGCTTTATTACTCTCTTGTAATCTGATATTGGTGCTTTTCTAAAGATAAAGTGATAATATATTTCGCCTTATTCGTGCCAGAATCTGTGTGAAGTTTATTGTCTTGTTCATATTTTTTTTGTTAGTTTTTTGTGAGCTTAATGGTTTTCAAAACAGGGTATATCTCGGACACCAAATGTCTGTTGATCCCCGCAAGAGAAAACCATCTTTTCTTTGGTGTCACTTCGGGTTTATGAGCAGGAGGAGGCTGTGGTGTTCTTGGAAGACCTTGTTCCGACATTGGACTTGAGTTTGTTTCTCTAAGTGCTTTATTCTTTTAGATTACAGATTGTGGATTTTGATTACTCGTTAGTAAAGAGGGAAAACAGCTGTATAACCCAGACCAACTTGGAACGAATCTCAGATTATTGCAAAATCATTTCTTCTTGTTCCTTTTAAGACAATTATTCTATAGGGGGAGTTCCTGTTGTTTTTTCTTAGTGGGGAAAACAATGCGAATTCCTGGCGTTCGATTTTATCCAACTGATGAGGAACTTGTTATGTACCATCTCAAGAATAAAGTCTTGGGAAAGAAACATTTTCAAGTCATTGGAGAGATTTGCATATACAGATATGCTCCATGGGATCTTCCTGATAGATCTTTACTGAGAACTGGTGATTTGAAGTGGTACTTCTTCTGCCCAGTAGAAAGAAAATATGCAGGTAGTGTTAGAATGAAGCGATCTACGGATTTAGGTTGTTGGACAACTAGTGGCAAGGATAGAAAGGTTTATCACAATTCTGTAGTTGTGGGTACAATAAGAACTCTGATTTTCTACAAAGGTAAGTCACCAAATGGAGAACGTACAGATTGGGTTATGCATGAGTACAAACTTGAGGGAAAAGAGTGGGCTGAAAAAGGAATTGCTCAAGATATATATGTGCTTTGTGTGATATTCAAGAAGGATGGACTAGGTCCGAAGAATAGTGCACAATATGGAGCGCCATTTAAGGAAGAAGATTGGGATAGTGAAGTGGAAGTAGAACTAGGAGACAGACATTTTTCGTCTATTAGTGTGTCCACTTTGACCGTTGCAACCCAGGATAACCCAAGCACTTCCCACGTTCCATTCAACTATGCACCTGAGAACATGTCCATTGGACAATCTACTTCATGTCCACTGGAGACATGGCCACCTGTTCACCATACTGTGGTCCCAGATACTAATGCCAGCACTGAGGCTTCTCACATTGTGGCTGAGAATTGTTTTTTCTTAGTGGGGAAAACAATGCTACTTCCTGGCTTTCGGTTTTATCCAACTGATGAGGAGCTTGTTATGTACTATCTCAAGAATAAAGTCTTGGGAAAGAAACGTTCTCAAGTCATTGGAGAGATTTACATTTACAGATATGCTCCATGGGATCTTCCTGATAGATCTTCACTGAGGACTGGTGATTTGAAGTGGTATTTCTTCTGCCCTGTAGAAAAAAAATATGCAGGTAGTTTTAGAATGAATCGATCTGCGGATTTAGGTTATTGGACAACTAGTGGCAAGGATAGAAAAGTCCATCACAATTCTGTAGTTGTGGGTAGAATAAGAACTCTGATCTTCCACAAAGGTAAGTCACCAAATGGAGATCGTACAGATTGGGTTATGCATGAGTACAAACTTGAGGGAACGGAGTGGACTGAAAAAGGAATTGCTCAAGATATGTATGTGCTTTGTGTGATATTCAAGAAGGATGGGCTAGGTCCGAAGAATGGTGCAAAATATGGAGCGCCATTTAAGGAAGAAGATTGGGATAGTGAAGAGGAAGTAGAACTAGGAGACAGACATTTATCCTCTATTGGTGTGTCCACTTTGACCCTTGCATCCCAGGATAACCCAAGCACTTCTCATGTTCCATTCAACTATGCACCTGAGAACATGTCCGTTGGACAATCTACATCATGTCCACTGGAGACACTGCCACCTATTCACCATACTGTGGTACCAGATACTAATGCCAACGCTGAGGCTTCTCAGACTGTGGCTGAGAATGATGGTATTCTTGAAATGTTAGATATGTTCTATGAAGAAAGCGAGTTCCTTGCTCAGAAACCTGAAAATAGTGATGTACTAATCTTTCCTACTCTTTTCTCTTGACCTAATGGTAGTCTGGAAGTTAGTTTCTTACTGATTACATCAATTTTAGTTGCCTGATCATTTTCATTTTTGGTTATCGATAAAAGTGTATTCTTTTATTCTGCTTCTTGGATGTTATTATTTCTATTGTCATACTCATGTAAAACAACTTTCTATTATCCATTTCTCATTAGCTTAAACTGTTTGGTGCTTTTTGAGCATTTGAAGATGATCTTATAATCTGGTGAATATTAGATCTTAAAAAATATTTATGGATTCCTTCCATTTTGAGTTACTTTTTGTTTTGCATTAAAGCAATTGATTTCATTCCTTATTTGCTTAAACTTGGTAATGAAACTTTACTTTGCTGCTCATTCTTATACAAACAGCCCATTTCTGCATTTCCTCTGTGTATACCCTAACATGCTTTGACAATCTTAATTCTGCCTTTTCATGCTTACATTTTTTTGTGTGTCACGTGTAATTTATTGTTTCCCCTTTTCACTTAAACAATCTATTGAGTAGCTCATTGGGTGTGGGTTTGCAGAGAGTAGATGGTCCCAACAAGGTGGAAGGTGTTCAGGCAGATAACTTTATTGATGGAAACGATTTTTTCGAAGACTTAGAGGACTTGGACAATCTGGCAGGATTTGATCAACCTGAAAGTAATGCCATCCCTAGAGGTCTCCCTGCTGCTTTCTGTGGGGAGCAAACTTTCCCAGATGACAATTTACATTATTTGGAGCTGAGGGATTTTGATGATCCACTAAATTCCTTGGGTGGATTCGATTCCATCAAACAAATTGACAACAACAAGGAGTATACCAACAACTGTAACTATGAGTCCGAAAACTTCCAGCTTCCCTCAAACACATCAAATGTTCATATATCCAAAACTATGAGTCTGAAAACTTGTCAATCAGGTCATTCGGACTCCGAATGACACTCCTCTTCAGTTTTCATACGCATAAACGTAAGCTGATAGAACTTCCCTACCATCTAAGTTTAAACACTTTTTATCTTTTTTCGGTATCCGTGTTATGCTTCTTATTTTGGCCTGTGAATGATGCAGGAGTATGCTGCTAAACAACTTTATAATTAGACAATTGCCCCTAGTGAGGCATCAGCAAGGAGACTCTTGTTGCATTGGGAGCATTTGATCGCAACTTACCTAGCCGTTCTATATGATATTTTATGTAACTTGAATTTAATAAAGTACGATAAAATGGAATCGTGCAGATAAGGAACACTATACGTTCCTCCCATACTCAAAGATTTTGAGTGACTTCCACTGGAAATTTCCGGCAGGACAGGATCAAAGAAGATGCTGCAGTTTGTTGCTGCTATTTCATTTTGGTATTGCTGTCTAGCCGTGATCATCCTGTTTGCTGTTTGGTAAACAGCAGAACAACAAAATATGTTAAGCTCTAGCTCTTCAGAGCATTCAGCTAAAGATACTGAAGGGATTTGTGTTTTCAAGATGGCTCATCCATGCATGTCAAGGCCAAGGTGAACCTGATGTGTATACTAGAGATGCCATGTTGATTTAGTCCTCGTTCTGCAATCTATGTGCAGAATTTAGTTTGATATTAGTATGCAAGTGGGCATACAAATGTATTGTTGACATTAGTATGCAAGTGGGCATACACATGGATTGTCACATGTAGTGACTTGTTTATGTACCTAACATGTCAGTTTAGGTTGATTTCCGCTGATCATGTAGGGCTTGTTGTAAATTAAGATTATGGTAATGTAAGATTATGTTAATGTAAGATAAAACTTTTGGGAAGTAAGATACTTCATGACAATGTACGATGTTCTTTCTGAAATAAGACACATCTGAGATTGTATTTATGTAGCAGTTGTTTCTGGTTCTAATCTGACCGACTTAAACTTACCCTCCTAGCCCAACATGATTGTCCTCTTCACACTAAACATGAATTATTTGGCATCCCCACCACCATTTGATCCCTCGTTTTGTAATTTAATATAAGATAATTTGTTAATAAATAAAATACGTAAACTTCAAAACATTTTATTTTTAAAAATTTTTGAAAAATTTTCCTCACACTTTGTTTTTTAAAATCTCTTTTATTAAAAATAAGTAAATAATATAAATGTAACATTTGTACTAATAAATGCTATTTATATAAGAATTTACTACAATTTTGAAACTAGAATCAAAATAATAAAATTTGACTTAATATAATTATTTAAATTAAATTAATTTTAGATCAAATTTAAAATAAATTAAATTACTATATTATTGAGATTTAATTGGTTGATATTTAATATCCATAAATTTAAGAAAAACTAAATACTAAAATTTCAAAAAAATTAAAATTAATTTTTTTTTTACAAAATCCCCTAGATTATAAATAAAATTTACATCTTTTACCCTTTATTATAATCATTGTCTTCTAAACATATATTTGCAAAATAATAAATCAAGAAATTTTAAGAAAATAGTAAGGATTAAACTCTTAAACCTTCTTTCAAACTTGATAGCCATCAAAACCCTTTTGACAACACTTGAAGAAAAAACCAATATTATGAGGGTATAAAACAATGAGGAAAGAACTAGAAAGGAGCAGTAACAATATCTCTCATGTCTTTAAGTCCATCATCCGTATAACCAAAGCTTCCAGCATCCTTTACATCCATGGCTGCTCCATTTCTCCTCTTCAAGCTCATCACTGGCTTTAAACCCTACGCACACCCGTATCATATTTATCTAGTTAACTTGGATTGTGTCCATAATCTTGTTTCAATGTTCGTATCTTTTCTCCTAATCATGTATTTAATACGAACAGATGAAGAAGACAACACCTAAAAGACTAAGTTAAGATCTTTATTATGAAGCCATCTTTAAACATAAAATGAGATGAAAAATATTAAAATATTAGCTTAAATTTCTTAAAAATTATATAAAAACAAAAAAAGGAAAGAAACATTCATAAAAAAAACCATTTTCGATCGGATACTGATTTTATATTTTTTAAATTCTGATTTTTGAAGATTTTATTGGTCGATTTTTCAAAATAATTTAATTATACTCAACAAGAAAAGATAAATTCTGGATTTCAAAGTGTTGGAGGACTCGCACGTACTTCAGTGAATATTCTCATGGCTTCTTCTATGCTTCTTGTATTCAACACGTACAAAGCTGCTTCCTGATACATATTTTCACAAATAACATTTCTCGTAATTTAAAACCAAAAAACGAAAAAAAATAATTTACCATACACAAAGTTTTTTATTTAATAATTATAAAATTAATAGCTATTACAATACGAGATGTAATTACAAAAGTTCATTTAAATCATCATCATCTCAAAAACTCCTTTTTCAAATATAAAATTTCTCATAATTTACAATTTAAATTAAAAAAAAAACAGAATTCACTAATTATAGCCATACACAAGCTCCTAATTTACAAATTTCTACAAAGGAGTATTACAAATATTTAAAAAATACGAGTATAATTAGGATTCTTAACTTACAATAAGAGCTATTATTCATTCAAATAATCATCTACTCAAAAACCCTTTTTACATATAACATCTTTTCATAACTTACAAGCAAAAAAAATAAAAATAAAAAATAAGGTAATTCACCATACACAATACTAAATTATCATCATCTACTCAAAACCCTTTTTTTTCCCCCACATATCATATTTTTTCATAACTAAAAAACAAAAAACAAAAGATGAAGGTAATTCACCATTGAAAGTTTTGAAACTTTTGAACTATTATCATCTACTGAACGAATCAATTAAAAATAAGGTTGCGCATTATCAGACGCTCTAAGATCTTTGGTTGTTCTCTTACACCGAAAAGCTTTTTTTACATGACATTTTTTCATAGCTAACAAATAAAAAAAATCAATACAATTCACCGTACAAAAGTGTTTTAGTTATAATTATAAAAAACTATATTATTATCATCTGCTCAAAACCCTTTTTCACATATGAATTTTTTCATAATTTACAAGCAAAAAAAGAAACAAAAAGCCAATATAATTCGCCACACACAAGTTTTCAACTTGTGAATTTCAGAAGAAATTGTTATAGTTATAAAATATTATATTATTTAACCTTTATATATATATATACCAAACATGAACTTACCCTTGCATATTGGAGTTGATTTGTAGTAAGAGTTCTTGGCTCGCTTTCTATAGAAGATCTATCGACTTTAAGTATTGAAATACTTTCATCCTCCATTGTCATCTTTCAGAGATCAAGCAAAACCAAAAGCAAAAGAAAAAGAAGAAGAAGAACAGAACAGAACAATACTTGGTAGAGATGATCAACGTAAGTGTTATTAACTATATATATGTATATGAAGGTTGTGAGCTGATATGCTACGGAAGGTAACGTGGCAGCCTATTACCAAATAGGTTGACTCACGTGGCAGCTCCTCGTCGACACCTGGCAATTCGCGCAACTGTTTTCCGTAAACGGGGAAAATTTTATACAGGGTTGGTGTTAAATGGTTACGTGCTCTGTTAACGAATCAGAGTGCGCCACGGACGTCGATGTCGGGACAGCTTCAATCAGTTAGGGGCACGTTTGGATGTTGGTGGGGTCCCGTTTCTGGCACTCGTCGGATGATAAGGTAGGGGGCTGAGGTGACATTAGGAATTCATGATGAACGTGAGGCACACCGTAACAGTTGAGTGTGACCGACGAGACGGGAGTGACGTGTCTGGTGGGTTTTTCATGTGTCGGTCGGTCACCCTCTCATTTAGCTATAATCTACTTCCCCTATTTAATATATATATATATATATAATTTGAAATTTGAAATTTGAAATAATATAAATATAATATATTATGATTAAAGTTTACTCGTCTCTTTAAAGCCAAAATTTGAAATTGAGCTCCCACGTGAATCAAGAGGCAAATTTATTTCATAGACGACATAACAACAATAATACTCCGAATTATTTTAAGAAAATCAAATCCAGATAAACTCAAATAAGTTATGCCCTGAACGATCATAGAGTTTGATTATTAAGTTTGATATTTGTATTGAGCTCTTGTATGAAGATTTGAGTGGGAGTAACCGGAATTATTACCCTCCCTAAATCGAGAAATAAAGCAAAGATTCGAAAAAGGGAAAGTTAGTTTTACCTTTATTGAATACGAAATGTTGTTATATATTAGATTGGGATGTTGTCGTTTTTGTATGTGTCTCTCCTCCTTCTCTTTTGTAACTTCTTTTTTATATTGAATGAATTTTTAATTTCTAAAAAATCAATAATACTCTAATAAAAGTCCCGCTGAATTATAAAATTTAGAAAAATTTAATACTACACAAATTTAATTTTATCAAATAGGGAGATTGTTTTAACAGATTCACGTGTATGTAAAATAAAGATAATAAAAAAATATAAACAAACATGTATAAATAAAAATTTATAAACAAGTAATGTAATTCAGAATACTGATATTTATAATAATCATTTCACCTAAAATGTCATTAGTGTATTAAAAGTTGCCTTTTCTAAAATCATCTTCTTTGTTTAGGGTAAAAAAGTAAAGAAAGAGGTACAAGAAACTATAGTTCAAAATAGAACTTACTATTGAAATGTCTTTTGAGTTGATAAAGCCTCCTGAATTTGAGTTTAAAAGAACCTTTGACATATCAATCCAGAGTTCTATCAATCCAAAGTTTAACACTAGCATTATGCCTAATTTTGTTTTGCATTTCCAAGATGGCTAGGATCCATGGTCTCCTGATTAGACTGATATACCAAATTCAAACGATGACAAGGTGATCCAATATAATATAATAATAGAGGTGGTTATTAAACAATTTATTTATTCTTTACTGTATTTTATGATATTCTAATACCGATTAAAATATTTAAACCTCAAATTTTTTGTTTTATTGGTTTAACTTTTGATTCAGTTTTTTAAACATTTAATTAAAGTGACTAATTCTAATTAGGTGAATAGGAAACCTAATTTCTAGCTTGAAAATAGTATCAAAATAATTTTTAAAAGCTTAATTATTAGAATTTTTAAATTCAAATTATATAAAGATATTCAAATATTTTTAAATATTAAAAATTTAAATCCGTGTTATTTAAGAAAGTATCACAATTATTTGAATCAAGTTTAATACTTAAATTTACAATATAAAATTGTTAAACAATTTATATAATACGCAGTTTGTTATAATAGAAAAAGATTTGAAAATTAAAACATTTAAAGAATAATAAGAAAATACAAAGAATAACATATTGGGGTAAATAACAAATATGGACCGATTACAATAAAGTCTTAAAACTTTTATGTTCAAATTAAATAATGTTAAATATATTTTAATTCATTTGTCTTAAAGTAAATTAACTTAATTTTATAATTAATTACAATAAAATTATTAAAAACTTAAATCAAATTAAAATTTATCATAATTTTGTTACTATCTCCTAATTCTCAAACTCTTTACGATAATTATGTAATAGATAAAAAGATACTACTTGTTTTAGCTTTTTTTGTTAGGAATGACAACAAGTTGAATCGGGTTTAATTAGATTTGTTATTGACTAAATTTGACTTGATCTCTTCACGGTATGATTAGAATTCGATTCAATATCAAGCCGAATTCAAACCTCGTAAGTTCAATATGAGTTTAAGCCTGTTCTAACCATCAACAACAACATTCTTTTAAGAAACATCTAAAAAATAATATCATTCTATCAATTCCAAATTTGAACTAACTTGATTCTATTTTTAAGTCTAACATATAATGTTCAAATGATTCAATTTTTTGTAGCAACATCGATTTAGATGATTTAAAAGTCTATACAAAATTGACTCGAGTTTGAATTATACGATCAATATCGAAACAAATTATGACTCGAGTTTGAACCGTATGATCAATGTCGAATCCAACTCGACTAGTTATTATCCCTAAATATTGTTAGTTTGACAAGACCTATTTTCATTCCTAACTTTGACAAGATTACATTTTTGTATAAAGTAAAGCATACAAACAAAACTAGCATAACAGAACAAGCGTCCACAAATTCCCAGGAAAAACACCACAAAGTAAAGCAAACACACAACAACTCACTTTCTCTTGCTTTTGCCCTTTGTTTATTCTTTTAACAGAACAGAGCATCTCACACATTGCAAGCCTTCTTTAGTTCACTTTCACAGACATTTACACAAACACATTCAAAGCACATTGCACATTCCTTCCTTTTTGTCTCTATGCTAAACTAACTATGATTTTAGCTCTCAATCTCTCTCTCTAGCCATCTTCCTTCTCTTTCTAGCCGTCGCCGACCACCTAATGGACAATTTCTCGCACCGGAAACCAGTTCACCGTCTCCATGGCCGCCGTTCATGGTGCTGCCCGTTTACTGTCCCTCCGGCCAGCCCTGACAACCCGGTGATAATCAAGAAAAGCCTTTACAGAAAACCCGAATCGACCCTCAAACCCGGACCCATTTCGGTCCCAAGTTCGCCGAAATCGGGGTTAAACTTGGTGGGTCGGATAGACCCACGTCGGATTCTATCCCCTGGTCGCGTCTCGCCGATCGAGTCTGATAAAGCTACCGACTTTGTTCGAGAACCCGTTCCAGACCCGTCCCCGCCTGCTGGTTCAGCTCCGAAATCGAGATCCGATTCGTTTCGGGGCGTTAATGATGGCTTTTTGTCGCGGTCGGGTTCGGATCATGGTGACGTCGACGTGTTCGATGTGAGGCTTAACTTGAGAGGAAGGAAAGGTGGGGGCTTGGTGCTGGAGATGAGTTCGGAGGTTTTGATTGCGAACTCGGAGGTTATGGAGGGTCTCATTTTGGAGTATCGAAGAGGTCTTGGGTCGAACCGGAGAAGTGGGAGCACCGACTCGTCGAGGGTGTGTAGAATAGAAGTACCGGATGTGGAAAATTTAGAGGTGTTTAGAGAGACTATAGAGTTGATGTTCGAAGAAGATGTTAGTAAAAGGCTTTTGAAGCTTGGAGCTTTCAAAGCCATTGAAATACTTGAGGTTTGGTGCTTGCTATTTGGTGTTCTTTATGCCTTTCAGTTTCTGCTTCTTTTCTTTAATCTTTTCATTTCTTTCAGATAAGTTTTATATTCTTGGTTTTAGGGTTCCATGCAAGACTATTTGGGGTTTAATTTTCTTACATTTGCTTTTCATTTTCTGGATTGGGTTTGCTTTAGCTCTCTTATGGTTGAAATGGAAAAATTTCTAGTAACAGAGAAAAAACATAGTCAAAGGTTGATGTAGTTTTGAGTTTGGATGTAATCTTTCTTGTAGGGCTTAGATTTTGCATAGTGCATTCTCCTGAAAGGTCAGAGAACTGTGTGTATTATCTTTTTGGTAGATTAGGTATCTTTTTTTTTTTCTTTGGGTAGATTAGCTATCTGATTTTTGATCTAACGATGTCTTCTGAAATTATTCTAGGTGTCAGCTGGCATCAAGTTCACCAAAGGTATTTCTTCCTGTTTGAAGTACCTTGAGGCTGTGCCATGGACTGAAGAAGAAGAGAAAAAGCTGAGGAGCCTATTCGCGGTGTACAAGTTTGATGAGGCAATAACTCAAGACATCCGAGCTAGACTATTCTTGCAAAAGTCGGTGGATTCACAACAAGATTTAGCCAAACATCTTGTGTGGTCCATCACCAACTGTAATGATGCTACGGCAAGGAATGAGCTGAAATCGCTAGTTCGGGGCCTTCTTTGTAAAAATTCAGTTTATGAGAAGTACCAACCTGATCTCCACAATGAGGATCTGTGTGCCTTTTGTCGATCGTGTCTACATTCGCTAGTCATCCTCTTGCAGGAGGCTTCTGAAATGACTGCCAATGGGAAAGTGGGGAAAAAGGACAGGGATAAGCCTTTGATTGAACGCATCTCTAAAGAGGTTGATAATATTAATTGGCTGACAGAAATCCTTCTTGATCGACAGATGGGCGAAGAATTTGTGCAAATGTGGGCAGCTCAGGAAGAACTGATTAAGCTGCATAAGAGTGCATCCCCCATAGTCAGATATGAACTCAGTCGGATTTCTGCTGTTTTGTTCGTTGCTATGGGGACCAGAAGACTACAATGTGGGACAGAAACAAGAGCAGGGCTCTTTCAGACCTGGTTTCGGCCAATGCTGTTAGACTTTGGTTGGCTGCAGAGATGCAAGAAAGGGCTTGACATGAAAGCAGTTGAAGAAGCAATGGGTCAGACTCTTCTAACCCTTCCGCTAATACAGCAATATACGCTTTTTATGGAATGGTTTAGGTGTTTCTCCAAGTGCGGAAATGACTGCCCCAATCTCAGCAAAGCCTTTCAGATTTGGTGGCGCCGATCATTTCTAAAAGGATCAGAAACACACGCTATTGAATCCAGGTAACCAGTGTGTATCTCGTATAGATTCGCAAACGTAACATCTGCAGGCGTAGGAAGTGCAATTTGGAATATGCCACATTGAATAATGTAGATTAACTATGTAGATTTGTTGTAGTAGTTGTGAGCTTTTCTTCAATAGCATCCGCAATTACGCAGTGAGAAAGCTGTTAAGGTACAGGTTGTATTGATGATTCAAGTTACGCATCTCGGTACCATAAAATAGTTGTAATCCAACAACCATGAACTCAAGATGGATTAACTGGTAGTTCAAAAATGAAGAGCCTGATCTTGATTGTCTAATGCTAAAGAATATGGAAGGAAGTGTATTAGTTGCCTTGGTAAGGTTACTTGGTATCATCTTAAAGAGTACATGTGAAATGAGAGGGAAGGGAGGAGCAAGCACCAAGTATACTCTTCGTTATCAAATCCTTAGATTTCTATTATCTCCAGGGCAAATAGAGAGGTCCCTTTTCCTAGATTGGCAATGGCCCTTGAAAAATAGAGAAAAGGATAAGCAAGAAAAGAAAATTTGCTAGAAACATGGCATGTTGTTCTTAGATTCAGACATACCGATGCCAAGGACTAAGCAAAGGGAACTGGTTGGAAGTTAAGAAGTGAACAATGTACAATCATTGATAGACTTTCTTGTAGAAAATTGCAACTATGTGGTTGTGGGAAAGATTGTTCCTTTCTTTGCTTGTACGTTCAAGTGGTTGTTCTTCAGTATAAACTATATTTCCACATCTGAATTCTGAAGGAAACTACTCATATCTGTAGAGCGAAACACACGCTAATATCATACCGACTTATTCCACACTATAGGATTGACTAGACCAACCTGACCAGTATGTCAAATTGATATCTGAATCTCCAATTTTAAGGTGTGTCCATTTATTTACATATGTATATCGAACGAAAGGTTGAAAAATGGAAACAGCCTAAAAGATACATGCTAAGTTGATTAACTAAGTAAATGAGTTCATGCTGAATGGGAGAAAGCTAAGTGCATTATTAACTGTTCCCGGAGATTGTAATTTCTTTTTTCTAAATTTGGACCGGCCTGAATGTTTTAGAATGGTACACGGTAAAATAACTCAAAAACATGATAATATAATCCTATAATGTTACAAATTCGTATGTACGTACAAATCTTGCACTAAAAAATTGCAACTTCCTCCATTTACTTCTTTGTGAAGCCCCTTCTGCAGCTTCTGAGAAATGTCACATTTTCTTTAGATAAACGAGGCTTCCAAACCAAGATTACAAGGATAATTGTATCCAAAGCCAAGATGATCATGTACAATCATTAAAATCCACGACCACTTGATTATGATTCCTCAAGTCCTACAAATTGTCACATTTTCCCATTCCCTGGATCAAAGAGAAGTAGATGCTATCATCAGGAGTAATGCCTTTGCTAACCATTTCTTTAAGTAGTTCTTCAGCAAGACCACCTTCCTGGTTTTTGCACAAACCTTTAATGAGGGCACTATAGGTGAGCAATGTAGGATCAAATCCAATATTTATCATCTCATCACGAATTCTGATTGCGTCCTTAACATCACCTCGTCTACTATACCCACTAATTAGAGTATTATAACTAATATGGTCCGGTTTAATTCCCCTGATTTTCATCTCTTCAAGAAGCTGACGAGCTTCCTCAACTTTTCCCACCCTGCAGTGTCCTTGCATCAAGGTATTGTAAGTAACTTCATCAGGAACAACTTTGTTGCTATCCATTTCCCTCAGCAAAGCAAATGCACGATGCATATTCCCATTAGCACAGTGTCCAGCTATCAGAGCATTGAAGATTATAACATCCGGAGGCTCACCATTCTTGACAATCTTTTCAAACATTTCGTCGGCCTCCTTCATTCTATTCCGTTTACTCAAAACATAAATCAAGGAGGTATAAGTCACTCTTGATGGTTGAATCTTTTTCCTAACCATCTCATCATAAAACCTAAATGCTTTCTTTATATTCCCACATCTGCAGTAACCATTAATCAAAATGTTGTAGGTTATTGAATCAGGAGCAATTCCTTTGTCTGTCATTTCCTTTGCCAGATTGTCCGCCTCGACCATCTTCACTTCCATAAACAAACCATGAATCAACATGTTATATGTCGACACGGTCGGCGTTATACCTTTCTCAACCATCTTATCCTTTAAACTAAAAGCCACCTCCAAATTGCCACTGTTACAGTAGCCATCAATCAACATGTTATAAGTTACAGCATTTGGAAGCAATCCTAGTTCTTTCATTTTCTCATGCATCCCAGATGCCTCCTCAAGTCTTGCTTCCTTACAGAGTCCATAAATAAGTGAACCATATGTGTAGGAATCAGGCTCAACCCTTTTATGTTTCATCATATTCACAATCAACTGAGCTCCTTCCACTCTTCCTCTTGAACAATATCCATGAATTATTGTGTTATAAGTGATGACATCCGGCTTAATCCCTGAAAACTCCATGATCCCAATAAACTCCTTAGCTTTCTTCAATTTCCCTTCCTTACACAACACATTAATCATTATATTGAAGGTAGACACACTTGACTTGATTCTCAACTTAAACATCTTTGCGTACAAAAACCAAGCATTCTCCGTTTGATTCAACTTCAGAAACAAACTTAACGTGGAATTACATGTCTCAATCTTAGGAACCACACCCTTGTCAGTCATCAACTCAAAACATTTTAGTGCATCATCACCTCTCTTCAATTCACAACAACCCCTCATCAACAAATCCAAGAGTACACCACTATCTGCACTAAACCAATCATGGGGCGCAACGAGCTCATTGAAAACCTCGGTGATACCACCCTTGGCACCATTGATGGTTTGTTTCAAAAGCTGCAAGCTGGGCTTTGGTGATGACAAGCGTGCAATGACAGCGACAGCAAGGCATTTGCTTTTGACATCTAATCGATCAAATCCACCAAACCCAATCTGGGTTACAAACTGGTGAGCTAAATCAGGAGTCTTGCAAAGTCTATAGAGTGTGGCAGTGACAACAGGCGGAGTTAGACTGTACGCAACTTGTTCGACAAAATGCCACTGAGAAGACTGAATCCATTCAAGCAGGTTCTCGTCAGTGACTAGTAGATGCGGTTCTGAGTCGGTGTTCAAAAGGGTTTTTGGTGGGAAATTGTTAGCCTTTGCAGCTAGGGTTGAGGATGGTCTGATGAGGAAGGTGATTGTGATCGGATGGTGTTTGAGAAAATGAAAATGGAGAAAGTTGCGAGCTTTCATGATATAAGAAAAATGGGTACTCTTTTCATGTCAAAGAAGACAGAGATACAACAAGATTGGTGATACCGTCGTCGAAGAACACAACCGTCTTAGGTTTCGGATGGGTCAAGGTCAAGAGCTCTCATTCCTTAATAATGTAGTTCCTAAATTGTGGAACACTTTTTTTTTGGTAATTTAAAAACATCCTTAATATTATAATGAATTTGCCACAAATTATATTAGTTTATATAAAAAATTGTAATTTATATGCTTGAATTGAAAGAGTAGTTAGAAAGTTATCTTCAATCTAAATTTTAAGAAGTTTATTTGTATATGAATCACTTCTAAAATATTTATTATATATCTTATTATTTAATTTTGACATTTTTGATTATTGAATCTTTGAGATAATGATTAAAAAATTAAATTAAGATGAGGTATAATCAAGTAATACTTCTTATTTGAATTAAATTTTTGGATAAGTTGCTTGAATAATATTGTGAGTTTCTCCAAAAAAATAATAATAATATTGTGAGATTGCTGGTCTTGCGTGAATGTGTAGATCACGTCATAGCGAAGTACATAATATTGCAAGGTAGTGACAAATTGGGTATGTGTGACTCCCTGGGTGTGTGACTTACCGGCTACATCATTTTGGGTTGGTTACATATGGTGTGCGTGAACAATTCCATCTTGAAAAGCAACGATTGTCAATGATTTTCTTATACGTTGTGTATACTTTGATTGGTGAATGTGTTAACGATATAGTTGTGACTTTGTGTTAATGTTTATGTGAATCAGCTAGTGTCATTGGTGAACAACTGTCAAATTAATCTTCGAAAGAGCTGAAAACATTAGGAAATTATTATTTGTTTCTTTCTTAAGTGCTCCCGTTTAAGTTGAATTTTGTTCAATCACTTGAGTTATTTATTTATTGTTCTTTCGTTAAAAGATTGTTGAGCAAAATTTTCTATTGAGGTTAACACGAGTCGATCGTGTTATTAGGCATGAAATTCTTTCACGAGTTGTCAGGATAAGGAATAGTGTTAAATGTTGAGTAATGTTGGCTCAGTAAAACTTTGTATAAAACATTAGTGAAAAAATTAAGCTAAGTAAGAACTTCGCAGGCGTAGGTAAAATGTGCCAAATTACATTACCAAAATTTGGCGGTGATTTATATTTGTGCTTTTAATTTTGTTTAGTTTTTAATTATACTAGAAACTATAGTAATAAATCGAAGATTTTGCGAAACTACTGCACCTCTTTCAATTTCAACTTCAATTCAAACACACACTTTTCTTCTACGTAGGAAGTAATTTCGAATACCAAATTTATCAGCTTACAGCACAGAAAAGAGCAGAAAATGATGGTGTGTTTAATTATAGTCTCAAATGTGAAACCTTACAATGGATCAAGTCGGGATCTGACTTAAACCTTAAAGTTGAAACTAAATTTGATGGAATATAAAATTTTGAATCCGATTAAATTTAGTTTAACTCATTGATCCTAAATTGAATTAGTTCATATTTAACTAATTTATCATAATTAATTAAGTCTAAAATAAACACTAACTTATTTAAATTAGATTAGTCTATTAACTGGGACCGCACTAAATAGGATTAATATTTGATGTTAGTTATCATCTTTACATAAAATTAACAATATTTATTACTAAAATTGACATTTTTAGTTCAACAAAAAATTAATATATTAAATTTTAAGTTAGACTCAGGTTTCTCGAAAGGTCAGCTCCATCATGCCGTCCATAATTAATTCAACAAAAAGAACATTTAATACTAACATTTAATACTACGTATAATGCATTTACTGACTTGGTTGTAAGGCATTTAATACGTTGATTCACGCTGCTGCTAGTTTGATTTGGTCACACGTGTTGCTTCCTGATGTTATGACAAGACTTGTACCTGAAAGTTGCATCGCGTTTTGGTTTTCAGACTTTGATCAAGTCAACTTCCTTTCTAGAAACTAACTAAACGCTGACTTGGCACGTGATGGAGTCACTGTTCCTGTCACAAGTTCCCTCGTTGTTCTGCCTGTGAAATGGTCAATGAACTTGCATTAAAGAGTATTGCAAGACCCGGGATTTGCTCATCTCCAACCTCCACCTTAGCCGTGGCCTCCACGGTCATGCTTGGGCCATCTTGTTTGGTATTTCCTGCTGGTTTCTTTGACAATGGAAGAATCGAACTCTTTTCGATTATGATTTTACGTTGTCTTCCTCGCCCTGAGATGTTATTTTGTCATATGCAGGTCAACTCTAGACTTCCACAGGTTGGCCCCAGTGCACCATCTCTACAGGGACTCGTGGGAGGCAGGATCTACTCATTCGGTGGAGACCCCCCCTCCCAGGTGGATCAAGGTTAACACAGATGGTTCTAGCCGACCCTCATCTCACTCTGCTACTGCCGACGGGCTGTTTCGAGACAGTGAGGGCCGATGGCTTGGTGGTTCGCCTAGAAGCTTGGATGGTGCTCAGCGTAGAAGGCGGAGCTTTGGGGTATCTATACCGAGCTCAGTCTAGCATAGACTCAGGGTTTTCGCCATATCGAGCTAGAGGTAGATGCTAAAGCGGTTTTCGAAATCCTCTCCTCCTCTTATCGCCAATCCCGGGCCCTTAATCTCATCATCCGGCGTATTCATGTCCTGCTAACTAGAAACTGAACTGTTGTTCATCGCCTTGTCTATCGAGAGAGCAACAAAAGTGCGGATTGATTAGCCACTTACGCGGTGCAGCTGGCCCCGGGAGTTACCTATTTTGCGACCACATCCATCGGGTGCCACTTGATCCTCCTCGAGGATATTTCGGGTCTCTGCTGGCCCCATTTTGTTACTTAATTTGTTTTCGTCTTTTCCCCGTTTATTAAAAAAAAAAAAGAGTATTGCAAGACTTGGAATTTGATTGAAGCTCACTGTTGATTCAACTGATTGAAGAAGTACCAAGTCTGCAGAATTTCTCTCACTTTCACGATACGTACCGGAAAAATCGAAATCTTCCCAACCTGGTATCTCGGAGAATATAAATTTTCATTTTTAATAATAATGACTACTAAAGACTACCAAATGCTGGTCATCAGAAATTGTCCATGCCTAGTATTGACAAGTTGGCAAAACAAGCTACTGGCAGAAAGAACAAACCAACAGGCTGTAAGCGAGTGTGAACAAAGACACAAGAAAATGATGAGGACGCTGTTTCACATTAAAGTGGTGGAACCACTTCATCCTGTGACACCAAATTCATTGACAATATCCATCTAACAGCCACCAAAACAAGAAAAAGTTGGAAGCCTACACGCTTTTGAGCATGGAGTGTATGTGCAACAACCGTCAACTTCCTCCAATGTAGTCACTTCACTGCAAATAGTTTATGCAAAACCCACGAATATTTTATTATCAGTTCTAGAATTGTATCTTCCTATGTCATAATTCCATTACTTGGCACGAACTGAGCAGAGGGTATGGAAGAAGCATCAAAATCAATACTTTTACTACCAGGGTAAAGTAACTGTTGGCATCACAAAGGATGAATATTACAATGCAGCGACCCAGTAATTTACAATAATCAAGGAGAGACTATCACAGAGATCAATACATTCAGGATTTTTTCCTCATGCATCAAACTATTCTTGGCCATTTTTGCTGCCTATTATCAACATCCAGTATTCTTCTCTAGATTTATCACCAACTTCATTCAATGAAAAATGGCCATGAGTGCCACGCCGGTACCACGTTCCAGGAACTATGATCAATTTTCGCATTAGTATTTACCTTCTCTCAAATGGGTCTTGATTTTGGGGCTGCTCCTAGTGCTTGAGCCTTCATCAAAGAGGGTTCAAAGATGGGACTGTATGTTGTGCTTGGTCTTGTTGGATACAATGGGTAGTCGCTTACTATATAACCACTTTGTCCTACCAAAGCATAGGTTGGGTGAGGAGGTGAAAGGTAACAACTCTTGTGTGCTGGTCCATATTGGCGTAATGGACTAGAGCAAGGAGACACCGGCAAAGAGGAGGCGACCATTTTGCCATCATCCCTGCATAAAGAAGCAGGACTTTTACCGATATAGCTCTCATGCATATGCAAAGGCTTAAATGGCAATAAGTTATTACCTCTTCAATGCTCTTGTATTAGCAGCTCGCAGGTTAACTGCATGATCTGCATAGTTCGAATTAGCATTTGATCTGTTGGCATGAAGTTCTAGCACTGGCTGCTCAGGAAGAAATAAAAAATGAGCAATTAAGAGGCATCCAAACTTTTCACAAATGAACTATGAAAACTGAATAGGTTATAGTAAGACACAACAGGAATAAAGTGCAAATTGCTTTCAAAGTTCTCAAAATTCATCAAATAAGCCCTTGACATTTGATAGCCACAACACTTTAGATAACAATTCACTTAAATTCATGGTATAGTAGCCCTCATCTATCAACTGAAATGAAATGGTTGCATGGTCTGTTAATAGATCTTTAGTAGGTCACAAGCCACAAAACCATGGTATTGCAGATGCCATTTATGCTGGAGGTACTACAATTCAAGTCAATTATCTTACAGCAACTTTCATGAGAAATTTGATCCAAATATAAATAAAAGGCATATCTGAAAATAATTAATTGTTTATAAACTTATTTCATGTCCAAATGCATGCCTGTTTGAAAGCCATCACAAACAAAAGATTGGCAGAAGTTAAACAGGAAGATGCAAATTTTAAACATCTTTGGAAATAAACTCTAGAGTCTGAAAAGGCACAATGATGTATTTTATGAATCGTCTTCCTCCAATCAAATGCTCTATCAATTTCTAATATCCAGAAGAAGAAATTCACACACCATGCAAAACAAAAGTAATTTGAGATTTAATAGAAGGTTAGGAATCATTAATTATACCGGAGTGCGGCTTCCATCAAAGGAATAGGGAACTGTATCCCGATTTATGTTGATGTCAGAAAATCTCACTGCTCCTTGCTCCCGAATAAATGGGTGCTCTAACAACGTTACAGCTGAAGGGCGTGCTGATGGATCTCGTTGCAAACATTGTCTTACAAAGTTCTTAGCATTATTAGAAAGATGCTCAGGTATATCCGGCATATCTTTACTGTTTCCAATTTTAAATATTGCTGCCACCTGTTGAATTAAATCTAAATGAGAACATTTCAAATATAAGAATGTTGTCAAATATGGGGAAATTTTTTCTTTTGTTTTTTTCTCATTTACATTCAACTCACTTTGAGCCAAATGTGCATAATTCTCATACTTGTGCACCCAAACAGATTTAAGTCCCAGTAAATGAGGTGGAAATCCTACCCCATTACCACCAAACTAAATCGCTACTTGTTAAGACAAGCATATTTCTACCAATGTTATTTGGTGATAACAGAAACGCACCCCTTCAAATTGGCTCCAAGGTGGCTTGGACGTAGCCATTTCAAGAATCGTACATCCCAAGCTCCATATATCCACAGCAAGACTGTATCCACTTGTATTCATTACAACCTAGGATCAGAGTTCAAAGAAAAAAGAATGCAAGGTAATTAATTCCTGACGAAACACCAAACATGGATTAGGAATCAGGAAGCTAAAACAAAGAAAAATAGGAATGATTTTGATTAAGGAAAAGGAGTTGAAGTTTACTTTCCTTCTCAAAAAAATTGTAAGAAAGCAAGAGATAAGAGGGTAAGAGTACCTCAGGTGCCATCCAATAAGGACTTCCCTTGAAGGAAAGCATTGATGAACAATTGGCAATCTGGTTGAACAAAAAAATGAACAAATTTTAATCATAAACCATGATGAATCGACAGGGGTAAAAGGTTAAATGATTTACAACATTGTCATGTATGGTAAATTGAATGTTTATCATGACATGGCATCCTTTAGTTATTAAGTTACACAGCCAAGTTAATTGAATTGAATAGAATTACAAAATCAACATAAAATGAAAGGATAGTTGCAGCAACCATATTTTAACCAAACGGGAAAAGGAACAAGATCTTTAATCGCTGTCAGCAATTATCATCCAAATAACACTATTTCCTTAGACTTGGCCAATTTGAACTTTATCATTTGAATAAGTTGACAATTATGTGAAATTTTCTTGCAGGTGTTTAAACATAAATTAGTTATGTCATATGGCTGAGATGGGACATACATGTTTAGCCATGCCAAAGTCTGCCAATTTGATTTCACCATTAGGGTCTACTAATATGTTGGCACCTTTAATATCCCTGCCAGAAGAAAAGAAAGCATAAATTAGAAAAATGCCAGAAGATGTTATTTTAGATACAAATTAACATCCATAGCCTATAACACCCTAAATATACCTGTGTACAGTATCTCTTGCATGTAAATAGGCAAGCCCGGAAAGAATCTGCCTGGTATAGTTTTGAATAACAGGTTCCCTAAAGGGGCCATAATCTTGTAGTAATTTGTGAATTGAGCCACCAGAGACATACTCTAAATAAACTGAAAGTGTTTCTTCACTCTGAGAATATGGCAAACCAAAATGGTCTCAAAACCAGATTCTAAAATTTGAAATCACTTGGGATGAGCAGGGATTGAGCTTAGAATGTCAAAACAATCATTTTGCAATAGTAAATGACTGATCCTTCAACTAGTAAGGTAACTCGTACCAGTTCGCTTCCAAAATATCGAACAATATTTTGATGTGAAAGTTGACTGAGCAAATTTATTTCCTGTTGACAAAGAAAAGCAGTAGAACAATGCATCAACATGAAGCAAATCCAAAGGAAACCCAGGAATTATTAATGGCTCGCTATTAAAAGGATCGACTTCAAATTCAATTCTTCGTTCATTGAGTCAAGTTGGTAACAGAAATTAATTACCTGATTTAGTTGCTTAAGACACTCTTTTGAAGAATGATCATCAGAAACAACCTTGACTTCCTTTATTGCGCACATTTGTCCACCCTCACTGTTCACAAAGCAATAAGAATATTAGGGCTACTGAGTAAAATTTGTATACACATATTAATAGACTTCTAAAAGCATCATTCTACTCCTTCAATCTTTTCATTAGTTTCCGATAGCCTCTTAAAATTTGTAAAATCATTCAGACGGGAATTCTTCTTTTTATAGAAAAGCTAAAACCTTGTCCAAAGTTGTCACAGCACATCTCAGTCAAAATAAGCATCAAAATGCCTATTCACCTGTTGAAACCAAGATAGACATGCCCAAATGTTCCCCTGCCAAGAAGCTTTCCCTTTTTCCATTTAGACAATGTAGCTGTACCATTTTCACTTACTCCATTTCCTCTACAACTTGTAAAGGAAGGAGGGCTTGTAGGCGAACCAGGTGGGAGAGGTAGTGGGTGACCTTGGTTCTTCCCATCCCCAGAAGGAGAGTCTAAACTCGTACTGCAAAATCGTGGATGCAGAGGTGATGTTGGTCTACTTGCTCCTCTGGAACCAGGAACAGGACTTCTTGATCCAGGAGCAGGGCTTCTGGAACCCGGACGAGGACTCCTTGCTCCATTATTGAGCGTCATTTCACCAAGTCGTCTAGGTTCACGAGATAATCTGCGTTTCAGTCAATATGTCCAGTTTAGAACCAACATAACGTTTCTCAAATGCTCAAGCGGATTAACCAGTTATAACTGAAATCTGCTATCCGAGTAATCTGGCAACTAATAGCTTATACCTAAATCCATTATGTAAAGGTATCTGAATAATCAGAATAACCCTCTCTACTCACAACCAGACATGTTAAAACAAAAAACTAAATCCACATGAATCATGTTCCTGCCACAAATTCAGAGCAGAAACTGGAAGTTGAGAGACAGGAGCACAGAAACAAAGTATTGGATAGGACACAAACGTAAAACTGTGTCAGAAAATAGAACAGACAGCAAGACAGCAGAACATTCAGCTCTGACACAGATTAAATAGATAGAGAAATTAAAAAAAAAAGTCTTTTTTAATCTTTTTCTTTCATGAAGGCTCTGCAACGATTCAGAAACATGAAAACCTTTTACGAAATGAAATTACTCTATTTTAGGACACTCCAGTGTCGAAAAAATAAAAAACATGAACTTCTGAAATTACATCTCATAAAAATATCAACAGAAAAACGATGACCACCTACCTGTAACCCCCAAAATGAATACCATGATGATCACTATTCCCAATACCATAATCCTCCCCGTTAGACCCGGAAGAGCTGACACTAGAAGCCGAACCTGAAGCGGACCCAGATCCCAAATCGATCCCAACAACAGCACCATGATCACTGACCGACGGTTTGGGAAGAGGAAGGCGTATCTTTTCAGCAGAGTCCGAGTCAAAACCCGAGAACCCGGAAGACCCGATAGCAAAATCCTTGCTTACACGCGGAGAGGTCCGAGTCAGAGCCGCCTCATCAAAGCTCTTGAACTTGCTTCTTGAGCTCTTTTTCTTGCTCACATCGTTGCTGCTGTTGTTGTTGCTTCTCTCTTGACTCTCCTCTTTGCTCCTTCCGGACTTCTTCCCCCACCAAGCAGGCATGGAATCAAACTGAGACCAAGAAACCACCTCAACAACAACCAGAGGATGAGAACGATAAAATCTTTTATGTGTGTACACAGAAGACTTCAACCAAAGATTCAAGCTTTTGGACAACGAAGAAAGCAGAGAGAGAGAGAGAGAGAGAGAAAAGAAAAGGAAAGAGAGAGGAAATGCGTAGAAGAAAAAAAATGACGACTTTCTAATTTCTTTCTCCTTTTTTAAAAATAATAATTTAATTAATAAAATGTGGGACCCACAATTTGAGCTATGTAGAGATAGAGAGTGAAGGAAAGAGATTTATACTTTGGGGGACGGCAGGCGGTGGCTGGATAAAGTAGAAAGCGTGACGTGGCATTTCTCTATTTTTTGTCCTTAAAATATCTGTTTAAATAATAAATATTATATATTTTGATTGAGAAAGATAAAGGGTGCAAGTATGTGACTTGTGGGCTTACGTGTGTGTTTTAATAAATTAATTAAACATTTAAGAATTAATGGGGTTGTTAAATTGTGATTGGATGGATGTTTTAGGTGTAGTTGGTTAAGATTAGTCCCATGCATATATAAATATATTAATTTTAAAAATAAAAAATTACAAAGAATCTATAGGGATGATTTTGTTTCGTTGGATATTTATTATTTAATACCATCGAATATCGTTAAATTTTAAAAATGGGGATTGGGGTTTGATTAATATTTGGAGGCGTGTGATTAAAATTTTTTTTAATATTTGAATTACATGCGGGTAAATCTGACTGTATAAGGCTCTTCGTTAGGAAAATATTTAGGAGAGTTATCAATGTATTCAATCATTCCTTTGTATTTTACAAAAACAAAAATGAATTAGTGACATTTTAATTATAAAGGAATAATCTTACATTCGTGTATTAAATAAATTTTAAAAATTTAATTGCTAATTTTTGTGTGCGTAGAGTATATCACTTGATAGATGCAATAATTGGTAAATTATATGTTTTGAATATAAATAATACTTTAAAACTAATTTAACATAAAATTAATAAATTAAATTTGAATTAATGAATATTTATATTGAACTCTAATTTGAGAGTTTTGGCTTGAACAGTCTAAATTGATTCGGATAAACAACGTTTTCTTGTTAAGTTATGTCAAATGTCGTTGTTTTTTATTATCAAATTATTTCTGATCGAAAATTAAACTAAAGTTAAATCAAATAAAAGTTTGAGCCCGACCAACTAAATACCATTCTTCACGTGTTAACAATAACAACAACAACGATAACAATCCAGTAAAAAATTCAGCTAAACATTAGATCTAAAGATGTTCAGCATACACAACCTTACTTTTAAATAATAGAGAGGTTGTTTATTTATTCTTCGTGTATAAATGATTCAAAATTAAATGAATAATTAACTTTATTAATAGATATTATAAGTTATTTAAATAAAATTATATTGTTTTGGTAAATCTTATCAAACAATATTATTTTAACTATTTTATTTAAATTCAATTGATCATCAAATTGAGGTATAATTAAAAAAATATTGTATTTAATTTGATTTATTATTACTTTTAACACGTTAAAAACTCTAAATAAAATAATAAAATAACTAATTTAATAAGCATAAAGAATTATTGTTCTCAATCAATTTACACTTTGTATAAATATTTTTTGCCAATTAGAAAGCATACTAGTGAACCCGTAGCCAACCTCTCACTCTCAGACATGAGAACGATTTGGAGAGTGGTCCACCTCAAAAAAGCATTTATTATATTATTGAAGTGGGGTAATTATTTATTTGGTATATTTATATTAATCTATTTGATTATGTACTTTATTTATACTGAAAAAGTGTGGTGATTGTGTGTAGAGGAATATACGGTTGCTTGAGTGGAGACTAATCTACGTCATTAGGCGTATGAATCATTACGACGTCATTTCTACAGGACACGTCACTTTCATATGCGTCGACCAAGTGGACTTTTTTTTAATTAAAAAAAATTGAAAATAAAGGAGAATTAATTAAGTTCATATGATAATAAATATTTAATAAATAATATATTATAATTTAATGGTAATTATAATATATGATTTAAGTAGTGATGATATTTTGTTGCTTTCAAGTAGATATTTCGGACTTGAGTTTAAATAAAGCAAGTATTTGTCAAGAAAGTTTATAATTGTATTTGATTCGAATTAGAAATTTAGAATAGTTAGTATTTAATTATGACTCTATTTGTACTTATATTTTATTATTTTAATATATATATAAATTTTAAATTTTAAATTTTAAATTTTATTTTATTTTATTTTCTCTTTATATTTTATAGTTGGACCAAATAATATAGACGATGAAAAAACTCAACCGCACAAACCTTAATTATCAAATTTTTCGGTTTGATTTTCAATTTTTTAGTTTGATTTATTTTAATAACTCTTATTGTTAAAAACTGATCAATTTATTAATTAACGATGAATTTTATAAATTAATAAGTTTTATAAATTAAAATAAATAAATAATTTTTATTTAAAAATATCTTTTTTAATTAAACTGCAAATTATTTAATAGATAAGTACAATCTCTTTTAACTATATTTCAAATTATGTAATTTTATTCACGATCTAATACTGGTTGAACCTTCTAAACCTTAAACATCTTGTCTTACCTGTTTAACTTATGATCCAATTTTTAAAATATCGAATAATACACATTCATATCATATAAAAAATAAAGAGATTATCTTTATAACATAAACATTTTAAATTGTAATAAAGCCATGAATGATTTTTTTTGTGATTATGCTAAATGTTGCTTTAATTTGTCAGTTTAGTTTTGCATTTGCTTAGATTCATTCAATGTAATTATTATTCCTAATTTTGGTTGAGTAAAAAACATTTCTTAAAATAAATGCACAAAAAAATATTTTAAGCAAATTTAAGAATCCACATAATTTGGAAATTTTTTATTTCACATTAATAACAATTATTATTAATTTATTAGTTAAGGGTAAGACTTTATACATTAAACCCCTCACATCCCGCTAATTTTTATTAATTTATTATTGTTGGTATAGTAATAATTTTTAAAATAATTCATTTATCAAAAAATAAAATTATTATTGGTAAAATTATTACTTCTTGCTAAAAAAGGCATAAACCCTAATTGTCTAATAAAAAAAAAACGTGGAATTTTCACTCTGCCTTTAAGATCCTAATTATCTAACTTAATGCAATAAGTGATTGAAATTTGTTAGGCACAGCAGACACAGCAATTCGAGAACAACAAATCTATTTTCATAAAAGCTGGCCCCATTAATTTTAGCAACTAAATAACTAATAAAACAAATAATTATTGTATTCAAATCTCCGTTAGTCCCATCGATCTTATATTATTATTACCATGAAATTGAAAATTTGATGTGACAGTCCAATAATAGAGACGTGTAGGTTGGTTCGTGACTATCAAACCCTTTATCTTATCATCACATAAACATAACGCTGTATATATATTTTTCATGTATATGGAATTATATAAATAAAGTACCGAGGATACGTATTAATATAAATTACATATTTTAAATAAATTATTAAACAAATTAATAATAAAAAAGTAATAAATTCAATTTGTTGTTTTTTAAGTTTTAACTTGTCTTTATTTTATAAAATTAGTAAAATAAAATAACTTAAATTTAATCTTAAATTAAAGTTATAATCGACAGAATTGATTATATAATTAAATTATGAAATTTTATTTTAATATAATTAACTAAAATATCATGATTTTGATTATAATTTGGACTAAAATTAGGATTCAAATATTGGCTATAACTATAATTTTATCCATATTAAAATACCATATATAACTATTGATTAAAAAATTTAACCAATTTAACTAATTTAATCATAAAAATTTTAAACATTCTAACTTTTAAGTTCAGTTTTTAACTTTAAGGCCCGATTTACTTTAACAACTTTTATTATTAAAAATTAATTGGTTGATTAATTAATCGATCAATTTCACAAATCAATAATTTGCTATAAACTAAAATAAATTAACTAAAATCTCTTTTTTAATTAAACTTTAAATTTTACAATAAATAAAGGCAATCATTTTTAATCATATTTTAAAATCTTTAATTTTATTCAATCTTTAACAGTTTTACGACGTTTAATACTAATTAAACATAACTTAAAACAGAAAATATCAAGAATATTGTGTAGAAGGATAATGTTTGAGTTTGATGTTAACTTAGTATGTGATTTTCATAAAGTCGTTATCAAATGTTAAATTGTTTTTATTACTTTTTTATAAGATATTCTTAATCGCTACTCGTCGAAGCTGTTTTTATTTATTTAGTAAGTCCGCAAATCTTGAAGTCAAAAATGTTCTATTCCTCGTTTTTCGATCTCTCAATTTGGAATGTACAACTAGGAGCTCGTTTACGATATAAAACACGGAAACAAACCCATGTAATTAAAACGTGTGTGATTTAATAAAAAATTAGTATTTATATTACAATACCTTGTGTTATCTATAGATTGGGCGTTCGATTAAGTACCTCTTTGGTTTGATTTTTTGGAGGTTAATAAATATTTTATTATAAATTTTTTAAAAAAAAGTTTTTAGTTTTAAAATAAAAAAGGATTTCTTTAATAGCTACGACCCTTTGTAGTTAAAATAAAGCTTTTAAAGAAAAATTACTTTTTTAGATAAATTTTTCAGATCAATTAATGAGCCTATTTTTAGTTTTTTTGTCCTTATATTTTACACATAAGTCTTACAATACTCATAAAATCATCTTTTCGTTTATTATGTATTTATCTATTTACTCAATTTGGATATTTATTTTAGGGTCTATATAATATTATTTGACTTTTTTTAAATATATTTTAATATTTATTTTCGATATCAGTTTACTTATGTTATAATCTATATAAAAGATTTGGTTAGATATATTTCATTCATGTTTTATATGGTTTAAAATTATATAATAATTAATATATTGTGCTTTGCATGTTGTTTAATATAATTTAAATAATATTTATATGCATAAATAATCTTTATTACAAAATAAAATATAGTTAAAATTAAAAGTATTTTTTATTTTTATGTTGTCAAACAGTATACTGTATGAAGCTCTTTCAAAAAAGCTCTTTTTAAATGACAGTCAAACAGTCAACTAATTTCTTAAAAAAGCTCTTCTCAGAAAAAATCTACAGAAAAAAGTTCTAATGATAAAAACTCTACTAGTATAAGTTTAACCAAATAGAGGCTAAGTTGAGTTCAACGCTTATTTCAAATCAAATTTGGTAAGTTATTATAATCCAATGAAGAAAAAGATTAAATTAGTTTAATCTGCTGTCGTTGCGTGATTAAAATGTTTAGTTGCATGGATAATTGCATGGTAATATATCAAATGCTTTACGATGCAAACTTGAAATCTTACATATAGGGTTAAATTGGATTCACTGTCAAGTCATCTCATGAGTTAATTTAGTGATGGTAATTATTAGATATGAAGTTAATTAATTATCGAAATCAAGCTCATAACGTTGGTAAGTTGTTTTTGAAGAAGGTACAAAAATAGAGGAAACAGGCAAACTAAGTTTCTTTGATGTCCACGTGAATAATGTTTTGTGCCACCTTAGTAATTTTTTATCAATGTTTTAAAAATTTAATTGAAAGTTAAGCTGACAAGATAAAAAGTTTAAAGTTTTAAAGGTTCAATTAGAATTAAACTGTCATAAAACTGATTAAAGATTGAATAAATTTAGAATATAGTAAAAAAATTGTCCTTATTTATCGAAAAATTTAAAGTTTAATTGAAAAAAGATATTGTTAAATAAAAATTAGTTGATTTGTTTTGATATATAAGAATTTATTAATTAATAAAAATTAACTGATTAATTAATAAATTGATCAGTTTTTAACAACAAGAATTATTATAGTAAATTTGAATCGAAAGTTAAATAATTCAAAATTTTTATGATAAAATCGGTTAAATTTTTTATTCATTAGTTAAGATATAATACGATATTTTTTATAATGCAAGAATCACTAAAGTTAAAATTTTATTTTATTTAGACAATTTCATGAGAAAAAGATTTTATTTAACAAATTTCATTTAAATAAGATAATTCTTAAACTTTTCACAATAACTTTAAGAATATAAAACAAAAACTTTAATTTTTTATACATTTTACATTAAAATGTTTACAATTTCATGGGAACACATATATGTAAAAACATGTAAAGTTATTGATAAGTACCCAAAAAAAAATTTGCTAGGCGACAATATTTTAATCTTAATTTCTACTCCCATTTACTAAAAAGGACTAATTATTTATTAGCGATTACTACTACTAAATAAGAAATTTTTATTTTTATATAGTATTTTAAAATATTTATAATATTAAAAATTACCTATATTTTCTACTAAAAATAGGAATTTTAGATCACAAGCCAAAACCTAAATGGTTTTAGAGTCAAATCATTAATTTGCTAAGGACACTAATAATGAGGAATTTCGTAATTATCTCCCATGATTAAGACAACAAATATAACATCCTCATCAATGTCTTTATCATAATTTTGATTAACTCCTTTAATTACCTACTAATTAATTAAGACATCATAGGACCCACATCAATGAATAGTGTGAACATGGTCATGCTTGAGATGGTGCAGGTTTTGGACATATCTCACCTTTCTTGGGTTGGTCCTAACATGTCTCTACACAATGCATCAATCAATCATATCACAGCTTAGCATTTAACTTTTCTACTTCTTCTTCTTTTGTTTTTGTTTTTGATTCTTTTCAAACAAATAAGGTTTTAATGATAAAGAATTATGATTTAGTGGTTGAAAAGGACCTGATATTTTAATATGAAACAAGATGAGACTATCTTTATTATCCAAAGGAGATGAACCACTTTTCTGGTGGTAAAACTAAAATCTTCAGAAATAGACATGTTGATAAGGATGAACTAAAGACAGCAATGACTTTTTGTGTGTAGGCGTGTGTCCTGTACAACCATGCATAGAAAATGACATCTTAGTTCATATAACCTAGCCATAAAGTAGTTGCTTCTACACCTGTATCTAAGGCCTAACATCAATTATAACTCTCACCCCACTTCAGAAACCACGCTTTGAGTGGTAGTCAGAGCCACCACCATCATGGTGGTGTAAGGGACATTGGGGCAATCATTATTTTCAGAAAAGTAGCAGAATTTGATTCCTGGGATGCAACGAAAAACTCATTGCAGCAAGTTCTGTGATCCAAGTGGCAGTGAGATGAAGTTTTAACCTGAGCTTGACGCCTTTGACGATTCTCCAACTCCCTCATGCAAGCATACTTTTGGGATGCACACAATAGTCCGCAAATTACGTGTTTCGAGGTTTCCTCCATATCCTGGTCTTTCTCAAGAATGGTAAAAGCAGCTATGAATTTGAAACATAGTTCAACAGTTCCAAGACTGCCCCTCCCTCTTTGTTCTTTTTCTTGTTCTTGGTCCAAGCCTTCACAGCTTATGCAAAGATACCAACTGCATTTTCTCTTTTGCAATTTGCTCTGGATACTTGCAATTCATCTGCTTACTGACAAAAAGAGATGCAAATTAGCTCAACCATGATTGGAAGTTTAACTCACCACACAGGGGCAAAATGCTAGACTTTCTCTTTGCAATTTAATGAGCTCCACTGTAAGCAATAATGTCTGATAGCAAAATTTCATTCTTATAGAGGCGATTAAGAGAATGACATCACAAGGAGATGACAGCCAAGTTCCAAAAAAACCTGCATTACATAGAGCTGAATGCAGAAGGCTCAATATAAGATGGGAGGATTCAGGGAATTATAGTCCAGGTGATTCCTACAACACTGAACCTTAAAAATTTTGTTCTGTAATTGGCTACATAGAGATGTCTTTTCAGCATGTATCACATCACATTCCATAGCGGGCTCTTGTTCTGGAGGCAAATCAAATTCCACCGTATGCACTTTGTATAATAGTGATCTAACCTTGGCAGCCTGTTATAAGTATGGGGCCTTACAATGACAAGATAACTTTCAAGAATATAATCTGGAAATGTCTCCCATGAGACCAAGTACCAAAACCAAAGATTCTGATACAAGTTCAAAGGAAATTACATCATAGCAACTTCTGACATTTCATTTTCCAAACTTGATTTTCCTTCGTTCCATTATGTTCCTTGTACTCCTTGTGATCACTGGATCAGGGATATAACCAACTCGCTTCATCTGCTTTGGGAGCATTTTCAATAGTAAATAGATCTCCCTGATCTGAGGGAGTCTTTTTATCTCATGCATGTTAGCCTGTATCTCAATCCAGCTGCTACCGGGCTGCTTAACTACTCCACAAGTCGTCACAAGTTTTCTAATTCTTACAACATCTCCCCATCTGCCAAGATCTGCATACATATTATAGAGAAGAACATATGGTCCAGAATTTGTTAGGTTGATTTGTAGAAACTTTTCTGCCACATACTTCCCTAAGGTATGTTTCTATAAACTCTACAAGCACCAAGCAGAGACCCCCAAACAACAGCGTCAGGTTGCATAGCATTTCCTCTATCAATTTCTTTGCTTCAATCAGGCAACCAGCTCAGCAAGAAAATCCACCCTACAGGTATAATGGTCGTTTAGTGGCACAACACCATAGTCTTCAGTCATTGATGAAAAGTAATATCTTCTGCTTCCACAAGCTCCGCATGACTACAAGCACATAGAACTCCAATCATCGTAACATGGCCTGGTCTCTCTCCAGACTTCAACATTTTCTTGAACAACCCAAGGGCTTCAATCCCATAACCATTTTGGGCATACCCCACAATCATCGCATTCCATTAAACCTAATCCTTTTCTATCATTTTCTCAAAGACCCAATACAATCCTCAGCTGATCCACATTTCATATACATGTCAATGAGCGAATTTCCTACAAATACATCAGACTCTTCACAACATTGAAAACAAAATCAGTGCTTCACAACATGAGAATGAGACTGCCTACCAAGCTGCAGGTCAGCAAGATTTGCGCGGGCATTTAATAAGTTGCTGAAAGTGTAGTGTGTTGGGTAAAAAGATTCCCTCTTTAGCATCCGGAATAGTCCCAATGCCTCATCATTCTCCCCATTTTGTGTATATCCTGCAATGAGGAATTCCAGGAGACCACATTCCTCCCCATCATCTTCGTAAACATGGACCTGGCAGCTTTCACACTTGCTGCCTTTCCATAGCCACTCACCATTGAGGTCTCAGAAACAACATTTCTCATTGGCATCCTATCAAAAACACATCTAGCTTCACTAACTCTTCCACATTTTGCATACATATCAACCAATGCATCACCCAAGATAAGATCATATCACACTTCATCGCGCGAGCAAGAATTTGCAAAGCTTCCTTAAATGGTGCCAAACTTGCACAACCACTAACAACACTGGCTAACGTAACTTCATCTGGTTCAAACCCACTTTCCATCATCTTCAGAAAAACTTGTATAGCTATGCGATTCCTTGAAATTCTTTTTCAACTGTCTAATCTACTTGATTTAAATCAAGAAGAACAATAGGATATTCAAAGGCCTAGTTAATATTGCTTTTGACCTTTTGCGTCAAATCTCTAAGACATTTAAGAATTTTATATTGCATAGAACATGCACTCACTACTCAGGACTTCTTGGAATCTTTAGTCCATCTTTGACCTGTATTTTTAACCTTCATTGACTACGAGGAAGGCTTGTATTATGTTGTAAAACTTTTTGATATTAATGTAATCAACTGAATTATCAAAAGTTTGAAGTCAAAACATTGAGAGAAGGTGATAGAAGTCCACTCCAACTTCAAAGAAATTCAATACCTTTGGACTTTTTGAAAGAGCTAATCTTATCAATATTGAGTTCAAGTCACATGAAGATGAACAAACAAAATGCCAGACAAGAATAAAAATAAGTCATAACATATACGCAACATATCTTACTTGGTATTTCCCTAAAAAGCTATCCCTATCACTGCCGCTCAATGGTTATGAAGTATCAGCTATAAACGGTGCTGAACTGCTGAATTCAGTCAATGCGCCAAACAATAACTCCGTTAATTAAAAGAAACATAATTAAAGATGCCCCTCCCCCTACTGGGCATTCTCAGCAGCTTCCTTCCTTAAGGCTTGAAGCCTTTCTTTCAATTTCTTAC
This sequence comes from Erythroxylum guanchezii, assembly GCA_025629825.1. Classification (NCBI taxonomy): domain Eukaryota; kingdom Viridiplantae; phylum Streptophyta; class Magnoliopsida; order Malpighiales; family Erythroxylaceae; genus Erythroxylum; species Erythroxylum guanchezii. The sequence goes on from JAOTAX010000196.1 coordinate 32,867,950, forward strand.
TCTGTTCAAAATTAGCCTTTCTCTTGACAGCTTTCTGAGGGAGCAAACAGGACGATAAAGAAAATCTAAACATGAGTAAACTTTAACCAACCAGAAAGAATAAACAAGACAGGGACTCACTTCCTCCCGAAAACACCGATCTAGCTTCACTTTCAGTTCAGTGCACTCTCCAAAGAACTTCCCAATTGGATGGTCCAAATGACATTTCTGAAACTGCTCTATTATCTGACACAGATTTAGCCCAGTTTTCTAAAACAATAAGAGAACGGTTGGAACAACCAAACCCGAACCAAATCGACAGGATCGGCAAAAAGCACTCACCTCTGCACACATAGGGTGCCTGTGCAATGTCAATGGAGGATGCATTTCGCAGACAAGCAATTCAACTGGTCCAATCACCAATATCCTCCTGCCAAAATGAAAGCAATAAAAATCATAAGCAGCAAAAATTAACAAAAAAGATAAAATTATGGTGTTTTTAAGAGTAGACAAGTTTAACGCCTAACCCCACATCACAACAGCCTGAAGCCACAAATCAATCAGTTCTCGATTTCAACAGCATCTATTAAACAAACCCCCCAAAAAGAACAAAGCTGGGAATTTCTTCCCAAAACAAACAACTCCGAAATATGAGAATATAGAGATAAAGGTTAAATTACCTTGGTAATTCAAGTCTTCGACTAGATTTTGGTTTCCGCCGGCCGGTGGGCGGAGGTTGCGTGAGTTAAGGGTTAATTAGCAAAACAAGAAGACCGAGAGAACTGAGACTTGAGAAATTGAGAAATCCACTTAATGCGCTGTCGTTTCATTTGTACACTAGCCTAAAGAATTGCCGTTTTTAATTTGATACCTTGTTCTATATAATTTTAATAGAAACTGTACTGCTTAATGGCTTGTAAAATTTAATAAATTTTACTTAATATTATATTCTTACATGTTAATAATTTATTTTAACTAAATCAAAAAAATTAAAAGTATTGGAAATTTTGTTATACTTCTATGTTTTAATAATTAACTTGGGATCGTTTGGTTATACTTTTATTTTTTTCTTATAGTTTTTAATTTTCGTTTTCAATTTTTTAGTTATGTTTTTCAAATAAAAATAAAAACTTGTTTAGTTATTAATGTTAATGTAGTTCCTGATAATAAGTACATATTAGATAAAATTTAAAGATAAATTGTTTTTAATTAAATAAATTTATTTAATCTGTTATATAATATTTATTAACAAATTATTAATAAAATTATGTTATTTTAATAAATTAAATAATTTAAAAATCAAATTTTTATTTAAAAATTAATATTTATTTGAAATATATTTTAATTATTAAATCAAAATTTATTTAAATATTTAAAATGTAATTATATTTATTAATAATTATTAAATTTTAAATTAAATATAATTTAGTTGTAAATAATTTTTATTGATAATTAATTTTAATTTATTAAACATACAATGTTGAATTAAATTATTCATAAATTTATTAAAAATTTAAAATTAAATAACATGTATTTAAATTATGAAAAAAAAGAAACAATGAAATTTTTTATAATTTTTAAAAACTGAAAAAAAAAACTAAAACAGAAACTAAAAATTTAAACAAACATATTTTCTTATTAAATTTGAAATAAAAATAAAAATAAAAAATAAAAACAACCACCTAGTTAACTAATAAACCTGTTAACAGAATGTTAACCCTAACTTTTATTAACCTACCAATTAAAATATCTGAATAACTAATTAACTAAATTAATTATAATTTGTATCTACGGTAGAGTATAAATTAACTCCAAATTTTGCTAACACAATTAAAATCCCTAATAGGGTCAAAATTCCTAATTTTTCACCGATCTTTCCCCTCCTTCGTCACCGTCTACAATCGCCCTACGGTAGCAGTTGTTGGTCACGGAGGAAGTTGTCCCCAAATCGTCACCAATCGCCTTACGTAGTTGTCACCAATCGCCCAACAAAGTCGTCACCATTTTCAACTTGACAACGTGTTGAGTTTATTGAGGTAAAGAATTTACGTCTTGAGTTTATTGTTGTTTATCTACTTTATCTGTTAGATTGTTGCCTATTAGTGTCCTCTTGCTAAATCCTAACTTCTGGCGAATAGCTCGAGATCACTGGATCTTATTATGGTAAGACCATTTATTTCTTCGAGCCCCAGCCATTATTTAACTCTTCAAGTAAGTCCTTTTTTTTTTGTAATTTTGCGCTTAATTACCTCGATGATTTGATTTAAAAGAATTTATGTTACGAATTTGTTTACTTTCTTATTTTTTACTTTTAGAATTTGTTTCTATAATAGACTCTCTGGACAGAAAAAGTTTTTGATAAAAAAAGCATTACTATAATTCATTAAAGTATCAGCATCGTTTATAGCTGGGCTAAATGCTCAATGGTTATAGTTGGACACCTATAGTTCCATTGCTTAACTTAGGCTTTAATCAAGCTGGCCTCTATGCTGAAGTATTGATTAGCATCGATGTTTAGAATTTTTCTTGACAATTTCCATCCAATGTTTGTTGGCTGAATTAACTTCCGTCTGCTTTTACTGGAAAATTGAATAGTGGAGAGTTTTTCGACTCAAATATTGATGGAAGTCCCTTAAATTTCACCTAGATCATGTCTGCTGAATGAGATCTTGATTTGGAAAATATGAGAATATTCATATATATCCTCCTTTGCTCGTCATTTGACTTGCGTGCATTCTTCCCTTCAGGAGGGAATGAAGTTTCAAATTTATGTAATGTTGGCATTGATGGAATCAATTTTGGTAGTCCTTATTGGTCATTCTTTGTAATAATTCTTACTATTAGTTACTATAGGGGAAAGATGCTTTTCATGTGTTGGTTTTGTTGGAAAATATACGTAAGATCGAATCTAGGCGCAACGGAATGAATTTAAAATTTTTCCATGAATCAACTTTAACAGAATTAAATTCGAAACATAAAACTAACCTTTTCTTGATTTTCAATACAATTTCTTATTTCTCCGAAAACGTCAACTCCACGAGCCGTTCAAACGTCCGGCCTCTAACGGTATCCACGGATCTATTCGGAGAAAACTCAAATCGAATTTGAGAGGAAAACCATATGAAGTGCTAGCCTCATTTTTTCTAATCTTTCCTTTTATATGAAAAATCTTATTTTTCATATCCTTGGATTTTATTAAAATTACAACTAAAGACAAACTTTAATTATAATTATTAATAAATCCTTATAAGATCAAATATCACATATTGATCCTTAAAGTTTCTAAAACTT
>JAOTAX010000196.1:32974455-32985328 GCA_025629825.1 Erythroxylum guanchezii
GGTGTTTTCGATTATACTTCACGTTGTTGTATGGTCTTTTCCGCAGTATATTTTGAATATTCGGGCCATACGCGATCCAACAATAACATGTTCTATCTTAAGGGATAGAAAAGGGTAATTGTGTCATATCAAGGATGTTATGAACTATAGTTTAATAGGCTAACATATAGTTATTAGGATATTATCATGTGCCTCAAATGTAGTTAATAAATTATTGACCATTCCATTATAGTTATTAAACATATATTAGCCAATTCGACTAATGGTCATGCATATGGAATTAATGTTCACATATTTATAACATTCTCCCACTTAGACAATATAATCAAACCACCATATCAATCTCTATCATCCAAAAACAGTCAAATAAATCATATGCAATATTATATCGACAGGATATATATATATATATATATATACTACATATGATTTGGCCCTGGATAAAACAACATACATGCAGTACAATAACTGAGACTATGCATTTGTCTCCTTTTGTACCCGTCATTTCGTCAAACTACATATATACATCAACATATATATGCCAATATTAACAAGAAGTGACTACAAACATCATAATGTATGTTTCATATATACAAGTCATAAGTAATCCGCGCAAAATACTAACATGTTCAATACAAAATAGCAAACTCCCACTAATCTTATCAAGCTAGGCACTTAACAATCCCATGCGAGAGACTTCTTCTGCAAACATACATATAGGTAAGCCTTTTGTACGTGGATCTGCTAACATACTAGCTGTAGGAGTACACTCAACAGTAATGAGGGATTCAGCAACTTTTTCTTTAACAAAATAGTACTTTATATCAATATGCTTTGAGCGAGAAGTGCTTCTAGTATTCTTAGAGAAAGCTACAGCTGTGGAGATATCACAATACAATTTCAGCGGACTCGAAATAGAGTCTACAATACCCAATGCTGAAATAAAATTCCGCATCCATGTTGCTTGAAGAGCTACCTTATAGCACACCATATACTCTACCTCTATGGTAGAGGATGCTGTGAGTGTCTGTTTGACACTTTTCCACGATACAGATCCTTCAGCAATCATAAAGATATAGCCTGAAGTGAATTTTGTATCATGCACACATCCTACATAATTAGCATCACTGAACCTAACTATATCAAGAGTGTCAGTTCGTCGATAAGTCAACATATGATCTTTGCTACCCTGAAGATACATCATGACTTTCTTAGCCGCTTTCCAACGGCTAAGTCCAGGATCACTTAAGTATCTTCTCAATACACCTACAACAAAGCAATATCAGGATGTGTGCATACTTGAGCATACATCAGACTGCTTACAAGTGACGCATAAGGAACGACTTTCATTTAATCTCTCTCTTTATCATTTTGTGGATATTGGGCCTTTGAAAATTTGTCACCCTTCACTATTGTTGTCTTTTCGAGAGAATAAGAATGCATATTGAATCTTTTCAAGATGCGATCAATGTAAGTCTTTTGAGACAATCGAAGAATCCTATTAGCTTTATCTCAGAGAATCTGAATTTCAAGTACATAAGAGGCCTCACCAAGATTCTTCATATCAAAATGGCTAAATAATAGTTGCTTTTTCTCAAATAATAAATCAGTATCATTTAAGCAAGTAGAATGTCATAACGTACAGTACCAGAAAAATGAAACTGCTCCCACTAAACTTTATGTATATAAATTGATCAACTACGTTCTCCTTGAAGCCATTTGCAATGAAAACCATATCAAACTTGAGATACCACCGCCTTGATGCTTATTGTAACCCATAGATAGACTTCTTAAGCTTGTAAACAAAGTGATCTTTACCAGTCATCTCGAAACCAACTGGTTGGGTCATATAAACATCTTCATACATATCTCAATTAAAGAAGGTGGTCCTCACATCTATTTAAATAAGTTTCAAGTCAAAATGAGCAACTATAGTCATGATGATTCGCGGTGAATCTTTTGTATAAACTAGCAAGAAGGTTTCTTTAAAATCAATCCCTTCTCTTTGGTTATAGCCTTTAGCCAAAACTCTAGCCTTATACCTTTCTACTTGTCCACTTGATTCATGTTTGATTTTGTAAACCCACTTGGACCCAATGGGTTTGTAACTTTTAGGTAGTTCAACCAACTCCCAAACTCTATTTTGTGACATGGAACTCGTCTCATCTTCCATGGCATTCATCTACAACGCAAATTGAGGACTATTCATGGCTTCTTGAAAATTGACTGGTTCAGTATTATCTCCCACTTCAAACTCATGTTTCTGCAAATAGACAATATAGTCATCAAGAATAGCAAGTCTATGTGTTCTTTGTAATCTCCTGATAACAATTTCATCATCCCCAATATCAATGACTTCATCCTGTTCTTGATTATGAGGTTCATCATGAGATTCTACTAGAATTTGTTCAATCATAGAGTCATCAGTAGGAGCAGAAGGAACAAGTACAAGAATTAGAATATTTTCTTCCCTGGATATAATTTCTTTTGACCCTTAACTTAAACCAAATTCATCTTCAAAATAGACAGCTCTATCTGATTCTATAACTTTGGCCGTGTGAGATGGACAATAGAATCTAGAACCCCTTGATCCAACGGTGTAGCCTACAAATAGCCACTAATAGCTTTCGGATCAAGCTTTTTAGATTGTGGATTATAGGGCCTCACTTCTACTTTGCATCCCCAAATATGAAAATGGTGCAAACTTAGTTTCTTACTTGACCATAACTCATATGGAGTCTTTGGGACTGATTTACTAGGTACTTGATTCAAGATATAAGTAGTTGTCTTCAATACCTCACCCCACAAAAATTTAGGCAAACTAGACTGAATCAACATACATCGCAACATATCAAAAAGTGTACGGTTTCTTCTTTCAGCAATTCCATTCTGCTGAGATGTTCCTAGCATTGTATATTTTGCTCCAATACCACACTCTTGCAAGTATCCAGCAAAAGGCCCCAGATTCCTTCCACTCTTATCATAACGTCCATAATACTCTCCACCTTTGTCAAAATTATCTACCTTGATTTTCTTCCCCTTTTAAATCTCAACATTTATCTTAAATGCCTCCAAAGATTCAGATTTTTCACGAATGAGTTCCACATGACCGTACCGGGAAAAATCATCAATCAGAGTGATGAAGTATTTATAGCCACCCATAGTAGATGGAATAAATGGCCCACATATATTAGTGTGAATCAACTCCAAAAATTTTGACTACCTGTCCGTTTTGCTTTTTTTAACTTTGGCGGTCAACTTTCCTTTAATACAATCAACACAGGCAGTGAAATCTAAAAAATCAAGATCTTGAAGTACACCATCTTTACCAACATCTCCATTGTCTCTAGAAATATGGCCCAAACATTTATGTCATAACATAGAAGATTTCAAATCTAACCTCATGCGTTTGGAACCAACAATAGTATTAAGAGAAGAGGAAGAAGCAACAGTAACAACATCATTCAACTCAAGTTTGTATAAATTTTTATATAAAATTCCATTTCCCATCAAAAGAGAGTTACGATATAAAGTCAGTTTTCCAGTTCAAAAAAGAAGACTATAACCTAGTCTATCCAAAATGGATACAGAAATCAGTTTCCTCCTAATAGAGGGTAAATAAGGGACATCATGTAACACCAAAAGATGTCCTGTATTTAACTGTAGTCTAACCATCCCAAAAAATTTAACTTTGACTTTAGTATTGTCTCCCATGTACACATGTTGCTCAGAACTAGTCGGCCTTCATCTACTTGTCAGTTTCTGCAAGGAATTCGTAACGTGAATTGTTGCTCCAGTAACTAACCACCAAGTATTTAAGGACACATCAATAACATTAGACTCTAAACAAACCATCACAAGACAATTACCTTTCTTCTCTAAGTGAGCTTTTAGTTTTTGGGAATCAACTTTCTTGTGCCCAAAACTCTAACAAAAGTTGTACTTCCCTTTGAAAAACTTATTCTTTTGACTAACAGCAGATTAGCTCGCCTAAAGAATAATTATTAACATGGCTCGATGTATGTTGAGGGGCAAAAATATGCCTAAATAATTTTGGGTCGAAGCTGTTTCTTGTGCAATTTATTTGTCAAATCGGTCTCCAACGATAAATGTCAAGATCAAACTCCGCAACAAGCATGGAATGGAATGAAGCCTAGTGTTGCTCATGTGCCGCAACAAGAAAGATCCAAGCTTGATGATCGAAGTGTTAAGCATGTATTCATTAGCTATGACCAAAATTCCAAAAGCTACCGGTTGTACAATCTAAGCAATGGAAGGATTGTTGTGAGCAAAGATGTCGAATTTGATGAAGAAGCAATATGGGAATGGGAGACACAAGAAGAAAGCACTTATGATTTTTTCCCATACTTTGAAGATGAAGAGTAAGAAACCACAACAAATATTCAAAAGACAACTCCACCTGCTTCTCCAAATACGCCTCATTCTTCGTCGTCCATGTTTGGAGAAAGTTTAAATGACATAGCACGAAAAATAAGGAGTATTTATGATATTTATGAACAAACAGAAGAAATCAATGATGTAAGTAATTTCTTTTGTCTTCTTATAGACACTGAACCCTTAAATTTTAGGAAGGCCATGAAGGACAAAAGATGGAAGCAAGCCATGGAGGAGGAGATCAAGGTAATAGAGAAAAACAATACTTGTAAATTATCAACTCTTCCTAAAGGTCGTGAAGCTATTGGAGTCAAATGGGTCTATAAGATAAAAAAGAATATCAATAGGGATGTAGAAAAATATAAAGCAAGGCTCATTGCTAAAGGCTACAAGCAAAAGAATGAAGTGGAGCTCAAGCATGTAAGGATTAATGATCAAGTTGTGGATATTTTTACGAAATCACTCAAATTTGAGGACAAGATTTAGAGTACGAAAGAAAAATTCAAATTAAGGGGGAGTGTTGAAGAGTAATTTGAAAGTTATTTGGATATATGAATGCTTTAAAATCTAGATACATGGATGTTTAAGTTCATTGTTAGGAGTTTAATTATATTCATGTATTAGTTACATAATTAAATATTTGTCCATGTATAGTTTTGAGTTCATGTATGGTTTATTTATTTGGGTTCATGTACTTAGATATGAAGAGTCATTTTTGTACCTATAAATACCTCTTTATACTTAGAACTAAAATAATTCAAGTAATATACAACCTCTTCTAATTCTAAACAATTCTCTCCTCTCTAAACCTCCTCACTTCTTAAACATTATCCACCCTTGAATCAACTATATATGAAACTTAAATATTAATATTTTATTAAGCTTTTGAGCCTTACTCTTCTCAATTTACAAGAATAAACAAAGAGGTTTTTTTCCTGCACCTTGGTGCTTGAAGGCTGAGTTTTAGCAGCGGAGGTGCCGAGGACCGGTGGAGTTTTGCTTCTCTGGTTCAGCTGAGTTATCAGCTGACTGCATTTTTTGAATAGTTACAGTAAAAGATGGCATCGGTAGAGAACAGAGGTTGTCCATTTTCGATACCAACTGAACTGCCACATGTTCATGATCAAAGAAAATTTATCTTATATATACTTTGTTAGAAGTTAGAACTTATGAATCGTGCAGTCTAGAAAGATTGGAACTTTGATCATGTTTGCTTGTTAGGTTTTATTTTATCATTAGCCCATTCTAGTGAGCAAAATCAGGCAATCAATTCTATGGTTCCAATTATCAAAAAACTAATCTCTAAGAATTGGGAGTGTATCATGTCTATTAAGAAAGTAATCGTTGTGCGAAATAGTTAGCTAATTATAGCTATAACTTACTTTTAGGAGTTCACTGGTTTCACAAGATTGTTGAAGGACTTTCTCCTTTATTGTTAGCAGACTCAGTTAGAGTTTATCTGTCTCAAGTAATTCATCTATAATTTTTTTCCTTGAGCCTAGACTCGTTAATTATTATAAAAAAAACGCTTTGAATAAGGAAAATACATATGATAAGCGAAGCATACTTTGAATTGGACAATGCGACAAAAATTATAAGAATAAAATATTTTAATTATAATGGCACTCCTCAAAATTTGGAGTTTTGAGACATATAAATATTTTATATATTTAAATAAACAAATTATCTGGAAGAAAATTATATTTGAATTGGAAATTAAAATAAAATATTAACTATAACTAAAAGTTAAATCAAGTGTGAACTATATATAAAATATCAAATATATTATAACTTGCATTTTATAATAAACTTATAAATATGTATAATAATAATAATTTAATTGCGATAAATTTATATAGGTATTAAGAATAACTTAATACAATAATACAATTTAACATCTATTTTTTTATAGAACACTTAAAAATATTTAAATACAATAATAAAATTTATTTGATAAATATTAAACTTTGTCTTTAACAATATTACATTTATATTTCTATGTAATGTTATAAAATTGAAGTTTAATCCATTCCATTTAAAATTAAAGTTTAAACACATTATAGAAAGTGATAATATTTAAGATAATTTACTCAAAAATTAATTACAGTGATTAGGGGAATTTAATCCATAACTTATACAGTAATTAAACATGCTTAATATTTTCATTTATTGAACTAAACTTTATATAACCAATCAACATCATCATTGTGTTTGACCCACACAAACATAGATGGTGAGCAAAGCACAGAAGGCAACCACATTTGACTCTGTCCTTGAAAACCATGTTTCGATTGTTTCTTGGTCTAATCCGCCCCGAGTCCCAACTACTGCAAGCCCCGAAGACTGTCCATCTTCGCATTCCTCAGGAAAAGGTGGATATATGCCAGAAACAGTGAGTCTACGTTGTTAATTGTTGGATACGTGCATGAAAAAATGAAAGACAGGGTCTGTTCTGTTTGCAGGGTCTGTTCTGTTTGCTCTACATCTTTTCTAGTTCAAATCTCAAAAGGTCATCACCTTTAACTCTAAATTCAACAAATTTCGCCTTTTCTAGATGGTTACTTGTACTGATGTTTATGGGTTCGTTGTGATTCAATGTATGCTTGTGTTTTGGGTGTTCTTTGCACATTTGGAGCTTTCGAGATTATGGCTTTGATGGGTAGGAGGTCACCTCTCTGTTTCCCCTACTTTTTTTGTTTTGTTTTAACGTTTGGATTTAGTGAAGATTATTTTGGCTATTCTGTGATAAAAATGTAAATGGGAATTTGTTGGTTTTCCTTCTAACGTTTGATTGTTGGTGTTTTTGTTATGTGCCATTGCTCTCCAATTTGTGTTTGCAATTTCCATTGCCTACTTGAGATGTTGAACTAATGCTTATTGTTTCAATTTATGAAGGTATTTGTCCTTATACTTGCTCGTGATTCTCTATTGAAACAAATTAGAGAGTCAACAAAGGATTAGCCGAAATAAAGAAAGAAGTAACAGACTTCATGAAAAAAATAGGGTTGTAGAGTAGATATCCAGTCCATCAAACAAACAAAAGAATTAACAGGTATGCTTATCTTAACTAATATGTTCTTTGCTTCCGTTAAGTTACACTTTATATTTCCTTGTCGCATGGATGCTTCGTAGTTATAGCGCTTTTTGCTTTTTGATGTTATGCTACTCTGATAAAATTTTTAGCCATAGGCTCACATATAAATCCTCTTGCATGTTCCTCGCTCTGTCTGGGTAGCAGTGAATGTATAACTTAATTACAAAAAAGTGAAGGAATGTTCTTTTACTGTAGTGTAAGCTGCAACTGAAGTCGGATTTACGAGTGCAATTCAAATCTTGAGAGTCATCCTTCTTGGTGTGCACAGTTGCTTTAAAGCCCTATGATTTGTCATACTAATGTATTACAACGGTTCTTTGCGTTCTCTATATGCCATTCATGGATATGATGAAGTGGGAAAGGCTAGGCTTCATGTAACTAAATGGTATGTTCTATTGGTATAAATACCAAATGGATTGTCTCAGTGAACAGGGAAGTCTGTGATTACTTGATTTTTAAAAGATAAACAAATCTAATTTATAAAGAAACTAAATCACTAGCAACGTTGATAACAAGTTGAAATTGAAGTTGCAGCTGTATTAATATGCCATCCTCTCACTACATTATATGGTTACGTGATTGAAGACATGAAAAGAAGATTTCTTTTCTTCGTGTCATGCTTCATTCGACAATTTTATCAAGACGAAGAGTATAATTTCTTCTGTAAATGTTCACTTGCTGTAAACTGAAGTGATGATGTGACAAATTTACTCAAAGCTTATGGATGTACACCTTCTCTGTCTTCTTGTAGTTTACTTATCTTGCCTTTACATGACCTGTTAGACCATCTAGAATCTTGCATTTTGATGAGTTACACTAGATATGCCTTGACTTTAGATACTGAGCACGTGTTAATTGGTTTTTTTTCTCTAAATCCATATAGGCCTTCTTTTGCAATGAAGTCCCCAAAAAATGATGAAACTGACCTGGAAGGCGGCAAGTTGGAAAAGTCTAGAGATAAAACTCCACGCAGTAGCACAACAGCTAATGTACACAATCAGGCCTTGTTGTCTGGCCTTGCATATTGTATTTCCTCGTGCAGTATGATCCTGGTGAACAAATTTGTGCTTTCTGGCTATAATTTCAATGCTGGGATATCTTTGATGCTCTATCAGGTAATTTTTGAAGTTATAAAACAGTAGGAACTCTGACAATGACTGTATTAGGATTGCTGAAATGCTATCTACTTTCAGAATTTTAAAGCAGATTGGAATATCTTTATTATCTATTTTTCTTCTTTTCTCTCTCTCTCTCTTTTTTTTCCCCCTTATCTCCTCAACAAATTTGGATATCTAATTAGCTGACATAGCTCAACATATGTTTTGCTTTTGTGCAGAATATGATATCAGTGTTGGTTGTGTCAGTGTTGAGTTTACTGGGTGTTATCTCAACAGAACCTCTGACATGGAGATTGATTATAGTATGGTTGCCTGTGAACGTTATATTTGTTGGGATGCTCGTTACAAGCATGTTTAGGTACGACAGTTTTCTTTATCATTCTTTTAGAACCTTTTTGATGCTCATTCCTTTCACATGTAATGTAAAGGAATAATTGAGGAATAGGTGCTTTCTATTGAGGAATAGCCAAAGTCTTTAAGGAGCCTCCTTGTGCTAGAAAATTTTGTGATGTTCAGTGTATTTTGATTTGTATATATAGACTAGGAACTGACAAGCTGGCCCATTTTATTGCTACAACAGAAGTTTCTTTTGAAACAATACTAGATATTCTTCTTGGATTGTGGAATGTTTCATACAGATTAGAGATGTGCCTAATCATTTCACTAAATTTTCTTATCATTTTTGTATTTTTTTTATCTCTTTTCATACTGCTAAACTTTACTTTGTTCCTTTTGCAGTTTGAAGTACATCAATGTTGCTATGGTCACGGTACTGAAGAATGTAACAAATGTAATAACAGCAGTTGGTGAAATGTATCTTTTTCATAAGCACCATGACAATAAAGTATGGGCTGCATTGTTCTTAATGGTATGTTCAACTGTACGATTTGAGTTTGTGATCACAAATGATTGCATACATGGTTGGTTTGCAAGTTGCATTTTAGTGGCATTTTTTTGCGGATTCTTTACTTTCTTACTGAAGAAATGAGACGGGTATGTCTACATGGAATGGTTACTGTTACCTTTCAAACAAAAGCTAATTGAGCATTTCTTGAAGAAAAAAGTTGATGGAGAAAAGATTAAAGGAGTCTAATGTTTCATGAGAAAAGGATGGGAGCTGAGAGTTAATGAAAATTGTCTTTATTTACCTTTTTGTTCTGGGCATGAGATAGTATTAAATGAGTACTCTGAATCTTGCAATGATACTTTTTGATTGTCACATTCTTGTGTTACTATGGATCTTGGGAAGAATTTGGCAAATGGAAATGCCTTATGGGAGACAAACTCAAGAAATGTGTCAACTTATAGATTAGTCTTCTCAGTTGACTTTTATTTACCCTTGGATTTACATAGACTAAATAAATATATAGTGTAGAAGGATGGAAATATGGTTCAGTGTTTTCAAAGGTATGTGCCTTCTTTGCTTTCAGTTTGCTTTGTTTTGGTCATAGAAAGATATTTAATATGGTTTAGAGAACACTGTGAAAAAAGAGAACTCAATAACTTGTTGTATATTGAATTAATTTGCAAGACTACTACATCTCTATTTATACAAGTGTGATCGTAGTATATGCAAATGGAAATAAAATCTTATACAAAATAAAATCCCTATACAATAGCAGAATAAATCACTAGAGATTAGGATCTGATTTTCCCACATTCAAATCCCTAGAAGTTAGGAACTAATTTTCCCACAAACACAAATCTACTTAGATGCCAGTGCTTTTGGACATGTCCGCAGCTAAACCCCCATTTGTTGATGATTTTCTAAATCTTAATGATACTATGCACTGAGATAAATTCATAAACCACTTTGATTTCATGATTTTGCCAGTTAACAAACATTGGCTTTGTTTTATGCAGATAATTTCAGCTATTTCTGGAGGGATTACTGACCTTTCCTTTCATACAATTGGATATGCATGGCAGATTTTAAATTGCTTTCTAACTGCATCTTATTCTGTAAGTTTGTCTAGAGGTTGTACCTCTACTTTATGCAAACTAGAGCCCTTCTATAGTAGATTCCAATTTTTGACTTCTACATTTTTATGTGCGACCACATGATGTTTATGGACATTGATCGGCATGTTTTTTCAAATGAAAACTTTTTAATCTGATGCTTATCAGCTTCTATTTTGTATATCCATTCTTTTTAAAGACTTGTTGCATATCTTTGTTGGCTTATGTGCTCATTTATATCCCTTAGCCAACTGCAAGGGGCAAGCTTTTACTAGATATTTGAAACTCCAATATGGTTGGCCAAATC
>JAOTAX010000196.1:32985428-33000985 GCA_025629825.1 Erythroxylum guanchezii
TCATTTATATCCCTTAGCCAACTGCAAGGGGCAAGCTTTTACTAGATATTTGAAACTCCAATATGGTTGGCCAAATCAAGATTTCTGTATCCCAATATGTTAACGACTTTGTCTTTCTTAGTAATGATAGTTTTGTCGAAGTCAAGTTTGTAAAACATGGGTCTATCTTGTCTTAATTCCCCTATAGAGCCAAACTTTTGGGTTCAAACACTTCAATTTAGTGTAGCTGCTAGTGCTATGTGCATGTTCATAAACTAAGCCCTCATAATTACTATTTCAGTAGTAGATTGGGATTCGGAGAGCTTTTTCATATTTATCAAATAGGGTTGTTCATCTTGCTTTTCTATTTCAACTCTCTTGTAGCTGATAGATTGTATTTCTGTTATCTTGTTGCTACAGCTGACACTACGTAGGATAATGGATACAGCAAAACAAGTAACAAAATCTGGGAGCTTGAATGAATTTTCAATGGTCTTGCTGAATAATAGTCTTTCGTTGCCTTTGGGCATAATACTTATTCTTGTTTTCCATGAGGTGGAATATCTCTCTACAACGTGAGTCCCCATTCCTGCAAGTCTCTATCTTTGTTTCTGCATTTCTGGATGTTGAGTGGGTACTAAGCATGAAGAATGTGCCTGTTTGATCCATATTAGTCAGACCGATGATTGTCTGAAACTACGGAAGGTCACAATGAAAGTAGCTGGTCCTCATGGGTATCTGTTTTGGGTTCATTAGGAGGCACAGTATACCTGAGTAATAAAACAGTTGATAGCCCTTGTCCCCTTGCCTAATCTCCCAAGTCTTCCTAATTCCAGTGTGTAGTGCCTTATAATCCTGAGATCCTCTGATACATCACATTCCTTTTCTACTCTCTGGATTACGGTAACAGAAATACGGGTTCTAATGACTTGATGAACAGTACAGCTTACATTTTGGTGCTTAACATTACAAATTTGTTTCAAGTTTGAAGCTTGGCTTTGCTGATACTGTTTATCTTATTGAATCTCATGGATCGTGAAACAAATTGACAGACCACTTCTGAGGTTACCTGAGTTCTGGTTGGTGATCACACTGAGTGGATTTTTGGGCCTGGCAATAAGCTTTACTTCCATGTGGTTTCTTCATCAGACAGGGGCTACCACGTACAGGTATGACTGGAATTGCTTAAGGTGGAATGCAGAAGCATCTATTGCAAGCATTTTTCATGACAAATATACTTCCTATACAGCCTTGTAGGTTCACTGAATAAGATTCCCCTATCGATTGCTGGAATCTTTCTGTTCAAAGTACCGACCAGTCTGGAGAACTCAGCAAGCATCTTGTTTGGTTTGTTCCTTCACTTGCTAAAGAATGATTTGCATACACAAATATGGACACGTTTACATTATTCTAGTTTTTGTTCTGAGATCTTGAATATCCTTTTCTTTGACTAACAAAAATACATGCATTTTACAGGTCTTTTGGCTGGGGTATTTTTTGCTAAAGCCAAAATGCGTGAGAAATCTTAGTCCGGGCAGTCTGACTTTTAAAGAACACACTACACCTTTTGTAGACTTGTACACACAGGTATATGCAGTTGTTATCCTTTTTGTGGCATTGATGTTGGCATGTGAGCTTTAGTGGCAGAAACTGTGAACAAGATATGTTGCAAATGCTTGAGAGTTCTGATCTGTAATTTAATGAGCAACTCAATTTCCCATGATATCGGATGTCCTAGTTTTTAGGGAGGCTAAAGCTGAAGTCTTGTACTTTGCATTCATAAGTTGTGCAAGTTTTGAGTTTCTGGAACAATCACTTCAGTCTGGAATGCATTTGTTTGAAATGGCTGTGAAATGAGATGCTTTGTTTTTATGATAATACCCCAGGTTTAGCCATTTCAGTCCTGTATTTTCTATTATTCAATGGGAATTTTATTGGAATTAGTATGCAAGAATCAGGTGGAAAAACATATATGATACCACAGAGATGCATATGAGTTGTGTTTTCGGACTTGGAGATGTGAATATACATCAACTTTCAGTTGGTAGTTAAAGGTTTTTTGGTACCCAGTTGGAGCATATAGCTTTCACTAGATTTATGTGTATGTGCTGTGTTTTGAGGTGGGATTTCTGAGTCTGCTATGTCAATGAAATCAGGTTGACTATGCCCTTACTTCCTGCAAACAGTCTTAACAAAAGTTGAAACATTTCTTTGTATAGTTTATCAGTTTTCTCAAACATATGGGAATGGTGAACGACCCAAACTCCAGTGAATGGACAAAAGTTTGAATGGATTAGATTGCGGACTACCAAACTATTTAAGTTAGGTTTGAACCAAACAACTTGAGTCTGATTGGACTGAAATCTAAAAAACTCAAATCAAATTCAAGTGATAAATAGTTCAGACTGATTCTACCTATTGTCAACCTTGTTAGCATATACGAAAGTGACATTGAAGTGAACTTTGACAGTCAGAATAAGTTCACACTTACCAAAGACTAGCTTTGGGAAGTATGGGAACAAATACACGAAATTGACATCAGACCAACCTTCCAATGTTCAAATTCAAGTATGTAATGATATTAAAATGAAGCTTATGTCTAACATTTTCTTTTTTGAAACTTATGGTAACAAAACATGAAATTGACATCAAACCAACCTGCCACTAGTTAGTTCAAGTATATAATGATATTAAATTGGAGATTATATCTAACATTTTCTTACTTTTAGGTATTAAATTTTAAAAATACATAATAATTTATAAATTACATATTTTAAATAATTTTATTTAATTTTTGACGCTTAAATAAATCTCGATTTCATCTCATCTTAACCACATGAAGAAACAATTAAAAATAAGAATTTAAGCTTAATATAAACTAATTAATGAAATGATATTATCCATTGGAAATTGTGTTCATCAACTTTTTGACTACCACAAAAGTGAGTGAGTGTGATAGTCCAATATGGCGATTCTCAAAGCTTCTTGGTATTTCACATTTAATTTCATACAATTCTCTTTTCTTGTCGGCAATCAATATTGAAGGAATGGCGCTTTCATGTGTCACGTAATACTACTTTCAAAGTATTAAAGATTCTAATATTATACATACACTTTCCAATATCTTAGAACATAATTATAATTAAGTAGGATGATAATGAATCGAATAATTTAGAAAAACTTCCTTAACTCGTATCTTTTATCAAGTTTGTTCGAGTTTTGGATATATTTAAAAACTTAAAACATGTTTATTAAATTAAATTTGAGCTTTTTTTTAAATTATAATAAGTTTAAATTAATTTATTAAAAATATACAAACAAAATAATTAAGATTAATTAGATATTTAAAGATATTTCAAATTGAATACATTTATCTTTAAAACAAACTTAAACTTTGTTAACGCATTTAATTTATTAATTGTAAATTAATTTAATTCGATTTACTTTAATACCATCCGTAATCATGTCAAGAGTTAGGCACATCATCATCAAGTTTAGAAGTGTGCACCATTTTCTTCTAACTAGAAAAGTTGAAAGGGAAAAGGAGAAATGAAAGCATCATTGATAATATCCTCAACCCTAGAAAAAATGGAAGCTTTTATACATCTTGGATGAAGAACATAGCAAGATGGCCCGAATCCATCTAACTTAATATCGATTTGGTCAAATCTGAAAACGACATCATTTTAACTTAAAGTTTAATCAGATTTTAAATAATTTAAATGTTTAGATTAACCTCAAAGCTACACAGCTTAAACTCACACATGGCTTTATTGTTTTCCTTTCATTATCTCTAGCTTTTTGGCTTTAAGAATTATGACTAATCCATACCTTAAAATATACTTGATTAATTAATTAATTACGGCATTGCACATTTTTTCTTAAACATGAATTCGAAGTTACAAATAACAATCATGAAATATTAAAACATAACATGTTCAGATCTTTCCCATGGGTACAAAGGATGTGGTATATGCAAGAAAGACTATAGAAATATTTAAAATTATAACTTACATCTCTGTATTATTATTTAGTTTATCATATAATTCATTACGTGATGTTTAATTAGTTTTTTATATATTCATAATTTTAAAATAATGTCATATTAAATAAAAATAGATAAAAAGCAATACCATAAGTAATAATTTTTAAAACATAATAATTAAAATAAAAAAATAAGCTATAAAAGGTTATAATGTATCTAAAACAAAAATATATATAGCTATTAAACATTTATTCTTGATTTTGGCTCAAGTTAACAAGTTGAACAAAATCATAGACAGTCGCTCAATTGTTGGAATTACTTATGAATATTCAGTCATTTCACTATCATATTCATGTCTTAGAAGAGGGTGGCAAATGAAAATGGCATTCCAAATCTGGAATTTCTGCCAAAGTCAGTCCCAAGATGAGTAGTTACCTTTAATACATACATGTGGGATAATCCTTTTTATGTACGATCATCTAATTGTCTAAAACTCATGGGTACGTGTGAAAGAGATATGGAAATAAAGAGATATATCTATATGTGTTGAGAATACCCAAATGTAAATGTATCACATTGGAAAAAGAGGGGAAAGAAGACTAATATATAAATCTAGTAAGTTACTTCACCTATTGCCAATTGATTTTAGAGTGAAACTTCACTTGGGCTTGTGTGTGGTCTAACTTTCTTTTTTGTGTGGACTCATAGGCTCGTTGCAAATTAAACATAATATTAGAGCCAACGAAAATCTTAACTTACTATTTACCCTAGAAAGGGGTCCGTTTAAAGCTCCTAGAAAAAGAATTGAAATCTGCATGGAGTAGGTGATCCAACAGTATTGTTTGCTCGAGGAAGGGGCTTATTTGATCTCAATCAGAAATTCAGCACTAATGAGGATTGTCTACGTACCTCTCCAGATTGCCCAATTAAAAAGAGATTCACATATAAAGGAGAGTGTTGAAAATATCCACATATAAGTGTCTTACATTAGAGAAAGAGAGAAAAGAAGACTAACATATAAGCCTTCTGAACTACTTCAACTATTGCCAATTAGTTTTAAAATAGAACCTTACTTGAGCTTGTGTGTGGTATAACTTTCTTTCTTGTGTGAGCCCGTAGGCCCATTGCAAATTTAACAATAAATAACAGGAAAATTTTCACAAGAAATTTCAATTGTCATGAATCATATGAAGAAGCTATTAATCTCTTTAATTATATATTAACTCAAGAGGTTCAAGAATAAGTAGTAAGTGATTTGATAGATATAATTTGTTTTCTTAAAATTAATAATATGGTCTTAAATTGTGGTTTATAAATTCATATCATTGTTGTGATTTATTATAATTATATGGGTTAATTATGAAAATTTTAAAATTTTATTTAAATTTAAAATATTAGTTAAAACTTTCAAAAGTAGTGTTGAAATACCTCAATTGTCAATTTTTAATAAAAATTACCTAACGTTAAATTTTTTGTTCACGTGGTGATCGTGTCAATTTAATATTTTTGTCACAAAGTTGCCACATATTATATTTGTGCTACGGAAATATTTTATTATTTAATAAATTAAAAATATTAAAAAATTCTAAAATAATTACACACTTATTTGTAGGTTTTACTTCATAATTATTTTAGGGTGATGGGTATTATTACATAATAAAACTTATACATGGAACAAATAGATAGCCATGTAGTAAAAATATTAATTTAATATCACTTAATACGTCATCTACATTAATAAAAGATTTAACGTGAGATTATTTTCACAAAAGATTGAAAATTAAAACAACTTATTGTAAATTTTTTAAAGTTCGAACAAATACAAATTACACTCATATTATATATAATTGTTAATAACAGTGTGATGTAATATATATTATTATAATTTAATACATTGATCGATAATATATATATATAGTTTAAGAATACATTTCTTGATCAATATGTCATATATGATATCTGGTAGACAAGAGAAAAGTGACTTCCCATCCACAAACCCTAGAACCAGATCAATTCCTTTCCAATTACTCACTAATATTCTTTCCTTTCTTCTCATGAGTTCTCAGCTGATCTAGATTACCCTTCTCATATATGGTGGCTCTCTTTGTTTTTCTGAATCTAAACTCCATCTTTCTCTCCATATATACAGGAATTTATGGAGACTAATATAGGTAGTCGCTCTAGTAGTGATGGTGGGAAGATTAGTAGTCTTAGCAGAGGTCACTGGCGGCCATCTGAAGACGAGAAACTTCGGCAACTTGTTGATCAATACGGTCCACAAAACTGGAACTTCATCGCCGAGCATCTTCCAGGAAGATCAGGTACTTAATTGTAAGCTAAAGATGTTGATAGTCTTCATTTTTTTGTATCTCTCACTATAGCTTGCTTGATACTTGCTTATGCTCTAAGAAATGGGCTTTTCTCTAAATTTCTCTATCTTTTTGGTTTCATGTTAATTTTGCAGGGAAAAGTTGCAGATTGAGATGGTACAACCAACTTGATCCCAACATCAACAAGAGGGAATTCACAGAAGAAGAAGAAAAAAGGTTATGGAATGCTCATAAGCTGCAAGGAAACAGATGGGCTTCCATAGCCAGACTCTTCCCTGGTAGGACAGACAACTCTGTGAAGAATCATTACCATGTTATGGTGGCTAGAATGAAGCGTCAAGGCATGGCTGCTTCATCTTTTTCTGCTAAGAGAAGTTCACGACATCTTCGGTCCGATGAGCCAAACCAAAACGCCGATTCAGGAAGCAAGTTTGGAGGAGGAGTTGGGTCTGATATCTCTAGGGTAGGGTTACGAAATAGTAAGATATTGATCTCTTCATGTCACTCACCTTCCTGGACTCATAGTGCCTCCATTGTTACTAACGAGTCATTAGGTTTTGATTCAAAGAGATGTCTGCAAATGAACGAACCTTATGATCATGACAACAACAATTCTTCCTTACTTGGTTTCCATTTCAGACCCCATCTGCTCAGTTCTGAGAACCCTTTTGCATCGATCGCTAGTTATGATGATTGCTATGGAAGAAAGGAGATATCTCCAGTGTCTTCGGAGCAAGAACAAGGGGATGATCATAAAAAAATCACACAACAGGAAGTTCGATTCATAGATTTTCTGGGAGTGGGAATTAGTTGATAGTGCAGAATATCTCTCATGAATATGATCTTCTTTGTTCACTTTCAGATTCCTGTTTGTTACACAAATAAATTAGCTAGCTAGCTAGCTAGGAGGACAAAGCTAGTTCCAATTTCTTTGTGATTTCAGAACATTTTTGCATCTTCAGAATTTCATTAAATGTCTTGTCTTGTCTTTAAATTCAGAAGTTCTAGTTTGTTTTACGTATATACTGCGCCTCCTCATGCATGGATATATAGTACATTTATATCATCCTATGATCTCTAAGCTAGGCTAGCTAAGAAGAACTGTTGGCTGATTTTATGCTTTACCTAGAGAAAGGTACGTACCTTAAACTTGAACCATCCTTGATGATCCATAACCATCGAAGATATTGTGAACATACTACAATGGCTAGTTAATTCAATGTAAGATTTTAAATTAAATTGAATTGTTATTATAATTTGTGTTCTTATCTTTTGGTTAATTATATTCATATTATTATAAATTATTTATGATCGTGATATAATTTGACACCTTGGTTCAAAGTCTAGAGTATATGAATCTATGGTGATAGAGATACATCCTTTTTGTTGGTTAGTTGAAATTAGTTGATATGTTTCGATCGGAATATGGTGCACATGAATATATATAGGCAGCATGTAAAGTGATGAAGAGACCATATAATAGCTCTTGTGAAGAAAATATAAACATGTTTCAATTCTGTATGATCATGGTTATTTTGGTTGGAGATATCAACTTAGATCTTATAAATTGAGACTACTTAATTACAATTTATGCTTCTGTCTTTTTATTTAGGATTAGTATTTAGCCTAAATTTAATCTGGCTCGTCCTAAAATTAAAAAAATAAAAATAATTGATTTTCAGTTAAATTTATATTTAATTTTTTAAAAAATTAAATATTTAAATTACAGAAATTCAATAATTTGAATATAATTTAACTTCGAATTAAATACAAAATTATTTACAAAATAAAATCGAATCTTCATTATTAATACTATTTTCATTATTTTTTTCAAATATTAACTATTATCTATATATGACAATATATATAAGTATGAAAAGTTATTATATAAGTATGAAAATATTATTTAACTCAACATGGTTAGCTAATTAATTGTTTTGCCTCCTAAGAATAAAATTTAAAAGTCCAATTTATGAAAAAAAATTTCTCCTTCACAAATGTTTAAAATTCACTTTTTTTCAATTGATTCATATTTTTCCTTTTTCTTTTTTGCAATCCACACCTTTAAAACTATTTAATAAATAATTCTAGATTAATTATTTATGTCATTGTAAGGCAATTTGGATTTTACTCAAATTATTAATTTTAAGAATAAATTCAAAACAATAATAAGTTATAACTAAACTAAAATAATAACAAAAATTTTAACTCTAACACAATATTTAATTTAAACATCTAATTACTAATTACATTTTACATGTTAATAATGCACTTAATAACCAAACTTGAATAATTATAAAATTTTTAGATTTTAACCAAAAAATAATTTAAGAACAGAAAAACTTTAATTAATTAATTAAACGTTGGGAAAACGGTGATGGCTAAATCGACGCCGTTTGGGCTCGAATCGGATGGAATGTGTAAGCGTAATTCTTTAGCTTATAAAAAAAAATCTCCTAATGTAGCTCCCTCTTCATTGTCACCTGTTTTTGGTCGTCACTGCCGCCGCCAACTTCGCCGTTTCCGTCGCCTTGCTCCGTCTCTTGAGTATGGGCTCAATCTTGCCCAAGTTTCTGCATATACTTCTGTTAAGCTTTTGTTGAATTGCCTTGATGTTGAGATGTAGATGCATATGTGTCTGTGCCAAAAGCTAAGAAATTTAATTTAAAGAATGCATTTTGATTCACAAGATGAACCCGAAATGACGCGTTTAGTTTGTGGGCACCTTCTAATTCGAGTCTCGAGCGTGTTAGGCTTTTCTTTTTAGTTCCTTTTGCTCTTTGATTCTGGCTGTGAAGTTCAGCTTTTGATATTTGCTTTGCTTTCGATTGTTTCTGCTCTTTTAGTGTTCACTAAAACAGGTGAGAAGCTTGCAGCTGATGTTTAGTTTAAGTTTATGATACTCTGCATTCTGCTTCTTTCTTTCGGAGGACTTCTGTTCTGTTTTGTGGTTATAATCCTTATGTGAAGAATTTGCTGCAGGTATAACATGCCTGTAAATTTGAGATGATTTTGATGGGATACCAAGTAGCTGTGATACAGTGAGGATGGACATAATTGAATCTTTAGGTGATGTCCCTGTGCAAGATCCTCCACTGGAAGAGTTCTCTTCTGCTGATTTAACTTGGACCAAGTTTGGCACAGCTGAATACCATGACGATATAGCAATCATTTCGTATGAACGAGTTGACACATTTATTATTGGGGAGTGCTCTAATGTGGAATGCCCAACTAGGTTTCATATTGAAAGGGGAAGAAAAAGATCATTTGGCAGCTTGAAGGAGTACAAGGATGATGACTATTTGGAGTACAAGCTGTAAGGCTCTAAATATACGACAGTTTTTTTCTCAATGGTAGTCGACGCTTTTTTGAATGCTTGTACTTGTATGATTATCATCATCATTTCTTATATAAATCTCATGTTTAAAGTGGAGAGTGGTCACCTGAGATGCAATAAATGATATAAAGAAAAAGAAGAAGATGATAAAGAACATAGTTTATATTAGTATGCCTTGTCATCAATTCTATAGTCTTGATTAAGCACAATTTTATAAATGGATCCTAACATTTAATGTTATTTCTGTCTGTACCCATTCTTCAAATAAATTTATTTTTTTTCCAACTGTTAAATCAGTTGTTTAATTTATCATTTGATCTTTTTAGATGGATATTTATCTTATCTTTACTACAGTTATCGATCGTTTACCAGAGTTTTGTGCTTAAACTAAGATTCTCTAATCACTTTGTTAAGGTATTGGTGCTCATTTGGTCCTGAAAACTACGGGGAAGGTGGAGAAATATTACCCAGTCGAAGATATCGACTTAACACCCGAAATCGTGCTGCTAGGCCTCAATCCATGCGTGGATGTACCTGCCATTTTGTAGTGAAGCGTCTATATGCTCGTCCTTCCCTTGCTCTTCTTATATATAATGACAGGCGTCATGTAAACAAGTCTGGTTTTGTCTGCCATGGCCCCCTTGACCGAGATGCCATTGGCCCTGGGGCCAAGAAAATTCCATACATCTGCAATGAAATTCAACAGCAAACAATGTCTATGATCTATCTTGGAATTCCTGAGGAGAATGTGCTAGAAAAACACATTGAGGGGATCCAAAGATATTGTGGTTCTGATGCCAAAGTTAATAGCCTTGCTTCACAATATGTTCAAAAACTTGGGATGATTATAAAACGATCCACCCATGAGTTGGATTTGGATGATCAAGCGAGCATCAGGATGTGGGTTGAGCGCAACAAGAAATCCATTTTCTTTTATCAGGATTCTTCAGAAGAGGACCCTTTTATTCTAGGCATTCAAACAGAGTGGCAGTTGCAGCAAATGATTCGTTTTGGGCATCACAGTCTCATGGCAGCTGATTCAACATTTGGCATTAAGAGATTAAAGGTACATGTTTTCTAATTCCCACTTATAAATACCTTTTAAAATCATATTTAATAGAACCTGACATCATTATCTTTTGTGATTGCAGTACCCATTGTCCACACTTCTTGTATTTGATTCAAGGCATCATGCTCTCCCTGTTGCTTGGGTCATAACACGCAGCTTTGCAAAGCCAGACGTCACTAAGTGGATGAAGTCTCTACTTGATCGGGCTTCAAGTGTGGAGCCTGGATGGAGAATCAGTGGTTTCCTCGTCGATGATGCTGCAGCAGAGATTGATCCCATAAGGCATACTTAGACTTGCTTTGAATTTAGTTTTGAGTCAAAGAAGTGTAACCATGAAGTGTGTTCTTACATGTGACTTTTACTTGCTCTACAGGGATACATTTGGTTGCCCTGTGTTGTTTTCCCTTTGGCGAATTCGTAGATCATGGCTGAAAAATATTGTGAAAAGATGTGATAATCTTGAAGTTGAGCGGGAAGTTTTCAAGTGTCTGGGAGATATAGTGTACAGCATATGGCGCGGAGTTGATACATCAGCTGCATTGCAAGAATTAACTCGTGATTTTGTTGATCAAACTTCATTTATGGAATATTTTAGAGCCACTTGGATGCCCAAGCTTGGTTAGTCCTCTTTTCTCTTGGGTTGTAATAGTAGACATCCATACTTCCATCTTGTCAAGTCACGAAGTATTTCATTTCTAATAGTTTGTGTATATGTTACTTCTTTAACAGAAATGTGGCTTTCAACAATCGGTAGTCTTCCACTTGCAAGCCAAGAAGCATCAGGTGCTATAGAAGCCTATCATGTAAAGCTGAAGGCAAAGCTATTTGATGATTCACATCTTGGTGCCCTCCAGAGAGTCGATTGGTTAGTGCATAAACTAACAACTGAATTGCATTCAAGTTACTGGCTTGATCGGTATGCAGACGAAAGTGATTCTTTTCAAAATGTTAAGGAGGAATATATAGCTTCTACATCTTGGCATCGTGCAGTGCAAATTCCAGATTTGGCTGTCACCTTTGATGATAAGGATCACATCTTTGCTAAAGTCCAGAGTCAAAAACACGGCAATTTGGCACATATGGTATGGAATCCCGGTTCGGAATTTGCTTTCTGTGATTGCTCATGGTCATTGCAAGGTAACATTTGCAAGCATGTCATTAAAGTCAATATGCTCTGTGACCAGCGGCAACATTCTCAGCCTTCCATGTCATTCCAGTCGTATAAAGCGATATTAACAGATCTATGGAGAAAACCAATGGATGATTCGATGTCTTTAGATTTGTCGATGGCTTGGACTCATCAGATGCTTGATCAGATTAAACAAATTGTTGAACTGAATAGTTCAGCAGATATAGGGACAGTGGTGAATAATACGATGCAACTGAAATGGATGTGTAAGAAAGGCAGAACATCAGTTGGCATACCATCATCAATTCCGGTTCTTCCATCTACTTCCAGGAGTGGTTCAAAGAACACTGTTGCAGGCAAAAGTAGGAAGCGTAAAAGGTTGTCAAGATTGACATGGTAGCTTGAACTGATTCAGGTTTAGGATTTCTTCACTGATTTAGAGTCCCTGAACCTGTCAACTTCCTCCAATGTTAAGTCTCTTGAAAATTGGTCTTAGTTCTTTTGACCAAAGATGAATATAGGCTTCGCTAAAATGGGTGCCCTTTTTAGTCCAGGTAATATCTAACTCTGAAAATTGCTGGGAGGGTTGCCGTGAAAATTGGATCCAGAGCAGAATAATATTTTCATTCGCATTCAGGTGGCCCTCCTGAATCTGCTTCAAACTAAAAGACATTTTTTTCAGTATATTGGTTCATTATTTTCATTATATAGTTGTTGTACCGTATGTACATAAGCCTATGCCCCTCATTTATCAAAATTTCAATTTTTCTTCAAGGACTTAGATTGTGTAATGTTCAAAAAAAGTAGCTTGTTTCTTCACGTTGTTGTATGAGTATTTTCTTATTAAATGGTCATCACCTCCTTGACAACTTGGAAAAATATTCATATCGGTGACAAGATTGAGTCTTGTAATACAAATTTAGTCACACAATTTGATGAGTAAATTATTAATATTGTGGTTAATTTAATATATGCAAAAGAAATAGTAATTACAAGATATCCAAAAAAAAAACAATAATAATACCAAACCTCTAATGGTTTGATTTCAAAGTGGGTCCAAAACCCCAACACACCACACGCCAGAACTGCTCAAAACAAGCAAGAACCAACATAATTTGCCAATAGGAGTGAAGCAATCTTACCTTATCCACACCCCAAGCACAAGTCCTTATCCAACACAATCAATCCATCTTCCACATCATCTCCTTCGCTATACTCACTGACCACGCTCTCGTTAGTCTTTACCATTAGTCCCAGGTTTACTGAGGAAAGAGAGAGCAGGAAAATTAAACAATTGCTTGGATCAATGGCAACTATGAACTCCAGTGTTTTGGCTTGCAACTATGCCATCTCAGGGACTGGATCATCAGAGCTCAATGCAAAGATTGTTTCAATACCTTCAGTGGCATCTCCTGTTGTGTCTGGTCCTAAGTTGCCAGTGATCAGAGCCCAGGTGAGTAAAGAATCCAAGGGAAATGAAGGAAGGAGAGCAGCTATGCTTTATCTTGCAGTCACCCTTTTCACTTCAGCTTCTGCTAATGCTGGGGTCATTGAAGATTACCTTGAAAAAAGCAAAGCCAACAAGGTAATCAATCTGTACACTTCATGTTTCTTCATTTCCTTGATTCTTTTAAGTCGAATGTGGATTGCTGGTTTGGTAGGAATTGAATGACAAGAAGAGATTGGCCACAAGTGGTGCAAACTTTGCCAGAGCATATACAGTTGAATTTGGATCCTGCAAGTTCCCTGAGAACTTTACTGGTTGCCAAGATCTTGCCAAGCAAAAGGTTCAGACTTTATTACACAATACAAGTTTTAGTCAAGTTGATTTTGTTGGTTTTTGTTGAAAAACTTCATGGATTTTGCTTTGATTGTTACAGAAAGTTCCATTCTTATCTGACGATTTGGCTTTGGAATGCGAAGGGAAGGACAAATACAAGTGCGGTTCCAATGTTTTCTGGAAATGGTAAAATGGGCAACTTTTATCTCTTCCAGTGTCTAATCTTTCAAAACCGGTATCTATGTTCCAATGGAATTGGCTTCTGATTATATCTAATTTCTTGGTGTATCAATCCTCTCCATCTATCTCTTGATTCTTCTGATGCTCGAATTACTTTGTGTCATTTAGTAATAACATGTGAAACAAAGTAAGAAACCTGCTGCAGATAGAGAACCAGTTTCGTGAAAAGTAATAACATTATCAGGATATTGCCAAAAGTTATTTCACCCAACAGAGAAATGAACATTTATAATTAACAAGCTAATGGGATTGCAGATTTTTATCAATAGATCATTAATCTTGATGCTATGCCCTCCTATGAATCGGTTTCACCATCTGGAGGAATGTGTTCCGAGTTGATTCTAAAGTATAAATGTTGAAGTTAGCCTCCCAGAAAGCCTTCTAATCCAAGAAGTTGCGTGCTATTACGTACACTCGATCGATGATTTATCTAGTACGCACCCAAAGAATAGCGATTTATCCAATGAGCACTTCACCAATATCAACAAAAAGAAATGACCATGTAGCATTCCTGGCCATGCAAGAGTTCTGACAATAAAGTCTTCAATTCAGGTGCCAGTAGGATGAACAGAATATGCGGTGAATTGCATATAAAATGAAGAACTCAAACATAACAATTCCAGATGGTAATCTGACTTTTCTTTCTCCAATCTCCATCTTTACATTCAAAGATCATTGAAACTCCAAAGCCAACATATCAGGGTAAGGAAATTCTCCGAGCAGAAGGTCGATGCCCTGAAGGCAAGTGAAAGCTCCACAAGGCAGTCAATATCTGTCAAAGATATCAGTCTTGAAACTGCAAAGAATGGCCTTCTTGGTGCAGAAATATATAATGCAACTCTCAATTCTGATCAGGTCCTTCTACATTAAATTGGCTTCAGTTTGACTGTTAAACTGTAAGCAACTGGAGTGATCCTTTGAAGATGCTGCAAATTCCAAATCCCTGTGACCAAATTCCTCAACAGGATGAAGATACATTGTTCTTTAATTCCGGACATGGCATTGGAGATACATTTTCCGCAAATCCAGAGACGAATTCACAATGCCATGCTGCGGATGACTGCAGACCCAGTAGGCTAATGTTCTTCATGCATATACCAGCAAATGGCGATTCCTCTATTCCCTGGATTGATGGGGCTTTTGATGAATTCAGACTAACCACATTACTAAAGAAAATACCCTTCACGTTTGGAACTGCATTTGGATCCCAATATTCATCAGGGTGATCGTTAGCGCCTCTGCTGAACCTCAAAGGAATCTTGACTCTCTCCATTCTTATGTTTGTTATTGTGATATTTACTATATATCCTCCTCTTCCTTTATCAGTTTTTATTCTAACTCCAGCAGCTGAATCCCAAACATGCATATCTTCAACAGTTACATTAAATACTCCTCCAGACATCTCGCTACCGATTCCAACTCCCGAACAAGTCGGGGTGGTGCCTGAAACTCTTCTCACTATGATGTTAGAGCTTGGACGAGCCATTTTAATACCATATTGGTCCCAACCACTCTTCACTGCCACAAGATCATCCCCACTTTCAATGTAACAGTCTTCGATACATACATTGGTGCTTGAATCTGCATATAAACATTAATCTAACTTGTAATTCTTGCTTCATTGAACTTTAGTATTGAAAGAACAAGAGAAGCAGATGGAAAGATTAAACAGGTACCTGGATCTATACCATCAGTGTTTGGAGCATTC
>JAOTAX010000196.1:33012417-33022460 GCA_025629825.1 Erythroxylum guanchezii
CAACTGGGAATATGTTCCTCTCAAGGAAAGGAACATTCAAATGGAGCAAGTTTAACAGAGTACTAGATAGATATATAGTCTTAAAATTGCAGAGTTCATCACCATAAATATGTTGGATAAATCTATGTTCCTATCTGCAACTTCTTGGTAGCTCTTAAAAAGCTTGCGTGTGTTTCAGAGTTTTGTTTCTTCTTGCTCCACCTGCAAACTTCCATTTCTTTAGATTGTTGCTTCAAGAAAAGAGTAGGTACAAGCAATCTTAAATGGCATTTAATGGAGATGTTTAATTATTAGGTTGGTGATGGTAAACCAAAACTTGAATGCTAAGTGACAGGTTCATGAAATAAACAACTCGATGATTACTACAATGAAAATACACAAGAACTGTTCTTGTTAAATTGATCTTTTCTTTGTGTACTCCACATAAAGCTGGCTTTGTCATGAATTGACGAGATTAGGTGATACATCCAATTTGACTCTCTTTTTTTTATGTGATGCAGATTATAAATATTCTTTGATTTTTTAAATCCTTTGAAAAAAATTATTGTAGCTTTCAATTCTTCAATTTTAACCATATTGTTTTAAATAAAATAATATTATTTTTAAATTTTAAAAATTAAAAAATTATATATAATCAGCTTTGGTTGTAGAGATGATAACTGGGTTTAAGCCTAGATCAACTTAACTTAGGTTGATTAAGTCTTAGGCTTAATTATTTAGAAAAATTGGATCTTAAGTTTGGACTGTTTAGGTTCAATCTGACCTTAAACTTATCTCTTTTAAATAAAAAGACGTCATTTTCGTATTTTAGTTATTTTTAAATTCGGGTTAAGCTGAGTTTGAGACTAATTGACCCTTAGATCAAACCCGACCTACTACCATTTCTAGCAAAGTTCGACTAATTATGAAGCCTAATTAGGCTCTTTTGCTAAGTTTGTCATTCCTATGGAGGTGAATTGCATTGTTATCTCAAATTTAAGAGATTTATTGGTATAACGCTCTAAATTTACTCTCTTTTTTTAAATGAAATTTCACTATTTCCTACTCCCTTCCTCTTTTGTGGTACGCGACTTGTCGTCGGTGCCACTTTGCATACTTGTTATTTGGGCCCACGATTACATTATTGATTCTTAAATGATTAATTAAAAATTATATTAAAAAAAGTATATTGTTTAAAAAGTTTAATAAGACTGTCATAAAACCTGCTGAATGAAATTTAATAATTTAAAATAAAAATAATTATTAAAAAAATTTAAACTTTCGTCAATTTTTTAGCTATAGCTCAAATTTAAAAAAATAGCGATAAAATATTTAAATTTTAAATTTATTTATTTTTTGTCTTTGACCAGGATATCCACCGGCGGATCCAGTGACTAATCTCCTCGCTGATGGGAAGGCACCTCACAGAGTGGGACAGCTAGCCCAAGGATTTAATTCTAACCTGACGTTATTTTTATCGTTATCTTTACTAACATGACGATGCTATATAACAAGGGACTCTGCTTAGCATAAATCAATCATATTGTTAAAATAACGTTGTTTCATGATCAAACTGAATCGGCCTCGTTTTAACAAACAAATGAACAACAAACTTGTCGTTCTTTGCAAACGTTCCTAGTCCTCAGCCACAGCAAGTTGTCTCCTACGAGATAGTGCGGGCAATTGACTTGGTGAGTTCACATAAAATCTAGGCTGGTGCTTTTCGGTGTCGGTAAAACTCTGAGGCATATTTATCGGGCTCTTGCTTGTGTGAAATCTGGGTTTTCGCCGGATTGAACTGAAAGTGGATTCAATAGTGGTGAGCAATATCCTCTCATCTTCAGGAAACCACTCAAAGACTTTCAATCCCTTTGTATTGGATATCCTCGAACTATTTACTCGAAATTGGACTGTTGTTCATCAACAGATCTATCGAGAGAGCAACAGATGCGCTGACTGGCTTGCTACCTATACTGAATATTTTGATGTAAGAGTCGTTTATTTTGATAACACACTTATTGGGTGCCACAATAACCTTTTAGAGGATATGTCAGGAATCGGTTCTCTCGAACTCGTTTTGTAATCTGTTTGGTTAATTTTTCTTTTAATAAAAAAAACTTGTCGTGCTCTAACCTAAATTAGGATTGAATTGTTTTTCTTTGTCTGGGTAATCCCTTTCTCTCTCTGTGTGTTGTTAAATTTCCCATTTGTTTACTTTTGATTTTTGGTAAGATTTACGATGACCTCCTTTTCGTTCGTCATCCTTCTTTCTCTTTTTCTTCTTTTCTGGGCGTGTGTGAATGAATCAATAAATGTTCTATTTTGAAGAACTTGTTTTCAAATTTTGTTATAGATTGGAGGTTTTTGAGTTGTTTTTCTTCTTTGCTTCCTGAACTTTTGCTATCGTTGGAGATGCTTCGATGCTTGATTTTGTTGATTCACTGTTGGGATATCTTACGAAATTCTGTGATGTGAATGAAGCCCGTATTACTAATGTTTGGCTAGATTTGGAGTGTTTAGGCGGATTTGTATTAATTTCACGTGTTGTCGTGTAAAGGACATGGCTCATTCCACAAACAGCCTTTCCACAGATGACATTTCAAGACCATCTCGCAGCCCACAAGATTCAGGCCCATCAGCTAATGCCTAAAGATCATTCTAGAAAACATATCATATCTGCATATTCCTCTATCTGTAACCGTAAAGATTGTATAGCTGTAGTATTAGAACAAGTGTATATATATTCATTTCTCCTTCGATGTACAGAAGATGAGGAAATAAGAAAATTATTCTTTACATATTTTTCTATCGTTACATGGTATCAGAGCTTTCTTAAGACCAATGTCTATGGCTGCTTCTCCTTCTTCTTCTTCTACTGCTACTGCTGATTCTTCATCTGATCAGCTTCTTAATTTTCCTTCCCTTGCTAAGTCTCTGAATTTCACCATTACCAAATTTACCCGAACAAACTACATTACTTGGAGAGCCCAGGTTCTTGCTGCAATTCGCGCCCTGGAGCTAGAAAAATTCATCTCTCCTTCCTCTGTTATTCCTGCTGCCTTTACACATGCTGATGACAACTCTTCTCAGCCTAATCCTGAATATCACCTATGGCGCAGATCTGATCAGCTTCTCCTTTGTTGGCTATTGTCCACTGTTGATGAAGACATTGTTAGCCTTATCACCCAATCACAATCCTCTGTTGAAGTTTGGCTTACCCTTGAGAAGCTTTTTGCTCAAACTAGCATGGTTAAAGTCCTGCAATTAAAATAACAGTCATCCTCTATCAAAAAGGGATCTGACACTATTAGCACATATATGCAGAAAATAAAAATTATTGGTGACTCACTTCTTTTAGCTGGACATCCAGTTTCTGATTCTGAACTAATACTCAGTGCCCTTGCTGGCTTAGGACATGATTATGACCCTATTGTCTGCTTACTATCAAATACTATGGTATTTTCTTCATTTCAGGATATTCAAAGCTCTCTTCTCATGCATGAAACCCGTTTAGAACAACAGAATGTTGTATCTCAGCTGTCAACACCATCTGCAAATCTTGTAAGTCACACTCCTTCATTTGCCTTTTCTGGTGGCAGACATTTTGGCCGTGGCAGAGGAGCAAGAGGAAGGGGAGGTCAAAATAGCTCTCGAATTTTCTGTCAACTGTGTCAAAAGCCAAACCATTCAGCCCTGCAGTATCACAAAAGATTTAATCAAAACTGGCAAGGTCCTCCACAGCTTCAGCAGCCTTGGAGATCCTCTTCTCAACCTGTGCAGACATACAATGGATATCACACCTCTTCTCAAACAAATTATGCACATTCTAGTTCCTCTAACAACTACATTGTTCCTCAACAGCAAGTTACATCATCAGACCCATCACCTGAATCTACTTGGTTTGTTGACAGTGGTGCAACTAATCATATGACCTTGACATTCAAAATCTAAGCATCAGCTCTCCCTACACTGGAAGTGATCATTTAACTGTGGGCAATGGTAATCTGCTACCTATTTCACACGCTGGATCATCTTCTTTTCAATTCAATACTTCATCCAAACCATTACATCTCACAAACATTTTGCATGTGCCTTCCATAACCCGCAACCTTTTAAGCATCTCTAAACTTACTAAAGACAATAATATTGTTGTTGAATTTACTAATAATGGTTGTTTTCTTAACGACAAGCTTTCAGGGACCACTCTTCTGCAGGGAACTCTCCAGGATGGGCTGTATCACCTCCAGACAACATCTAAATCCTCTCCTGTCAAATCTGCTGCACCTCCCTCATCTGCCTTTTCTGCCTTCCCTAAAGCCTATGCTACTACCTTAGATGCCAATGTGCTACATGCTACAATGGGTCATCCCTCTTCATCTATTCTATCAAAGATTGCCAAATCTATGAATCTTCATGTTGATATGAATACTTTAAAATTTTGTGATGCTTGTAAACTTGGAAAGTTACATCAACTTCCCTTTCCAAATCACTCAATTAATGTTACTAAGCCTTTTGAAATTGTGTATTCAGACATATGGGGTCCCTCCCCGACTTTATCAACTGAAGGACATCGATATTACATTATCTTTATTGATGCTTATACTAGATTTACTTGGTTTTACCTCCTAAAACTCAAATCCGAAGCCTTCCCCACCTTCATAAAATTCAAATCACATATGGAACTGCAATTTAATCACAAAATAAAGGCCTTTCATACTGATAATGGAGGTGAATACCAATCTTTTCTTCCTTACCTTGCAGCTCAAGGCATCATTCCTAGACTCTCCTATCCACATACACACCAACAAAACGGTGTTTCTGAAAGGAAACATCGCCACATTACAGAAATGGGTCTCACCCTTCTTTCTCATGCCTCTATGCCTCTCTCCTTTTGGTTAGAAGCCTTCCTAACAGCTACATATCTCATAAATCAATTACCCAGCCCAGTTACCAATCATAAATCACCATATGAGCTTCTGTATAATAAAAAGCCCACTTATACTCATTTAAAGCCCTTTGGCTGTAGTTGCTACCCTTATTTACGACCATATTCCTCTCATAAATTCAATTTTCACACTTCTAAGTGTGTTTTTCTTGGCTATAGTTTTTTTCATCGTGGCTACAAATGCCTCAATACCCATGGACAACTCTACATTTCTCGCCATGTTGTTTTCAATGAAACAGAATATGCCTATCCTCTTCTTTTTAAACATCAATCCCCCTTACCTCCATCATCTCACAAAGCACACTCTAATCTACCCCTTTCTCTTCTCAAACCTCCTTCCTCCTTTGTGCAGCCTACTGTCAGCAATTCCCTGCCGAAGGATTGGTCTTCAAGGGCTTCTTTAGGCTCACAACCATTACAGGTAACTTCTCCTCCTTTCTTTTCCAATTCACATTCACCTTCTGTTGCTCTTCCCCAACCATCTCCTCCCCTTATTTCCTCTCCTCCTCCTCTTCCCATAGCCCTTGTCCCTGCTGCTCCTTCTATCCCTCTCATCAATACCCACCCAATGCAAACTCACTTCAAGAGTGGCATCTTCAAACCTAAACTCTACCATACTCCTCTATTACCCTCACCTATCACAGAACCACAGTCTGTTGCCCTGGCCTTAAAAGATCCTATTTGGAAAGCTGCTATGGATGATGAAATGCATGCTTTACATAAAAATCAGACCTGGACTCTTGTTCCTTATAATCCTAGCATGAATGTTTTGGATACTAAATGGGTGTTTCGTGTGAAGTATCACTCAGATGGCTCTTTTGATAAAGCAAAGGCTCGCTTAATGGCAAAAAGGTTCAATCAAAACCCTGGTATGGATTTTACTGAGACTTTCAGTCCAGTTGTTAAATCCTCCACCATTAAAGTCATCTTATCTCTAGCTGTCTCCTTTCAGTGGGACATTCAACAAATTGATATCAATAATGCATTTCTCAATAGGGTCCTACAAGATGAGGTTTACATCCATCAGCCACAAGGGTATGTAAATTCTTCCTTTCCTACTCATGTGTGTCATCTCTCTAAAGCCCTGTATGGGCTCAAGCAGGCTCCTCGGGCCTGGTTTTCTACTCTTCAACAGACTCTACAACAATGGTGATTTACACCCTCCAAATGTGATGCCTCTTTATTCTATCTTCATCACAACCAGTGCAAGTTATACATTTTGATCTATTTTGATGACATACTCATTACTGGAAATAATAATGAAGCAATACAAAATCTCATTCATCGTTTAAACAAACAATTTGCTCTCAAGTCTCTTTGCTCTCTACATTATTTTCTGGGTTTCGAGGTTTGTCGCACATCTTCAGGTCTGTATCTATCTCAACGCAAGTACATCTATGATCTTCTACAAAGAGCAAATATACTTACCTGTAAGCCATGCTCCACTCCTGTTTCTTCTGCCCAGAAGCTCTCTGCCTTTGATGGTGCTCCGATTGAGAATCCTTCGGATTACCGCAGCATAGTTGGTGGTCTTCAGTATTTATGTCACAGCCGTCCTGATATCTGCTTCATCGTCAACAAATTAAGTCAATTTTTAACCAACCCCCTTCAACCGCACTGGGTTGCCTTAAACAGGGTTCTTCGATACTTACGTGGTACTGCTGATAACCAGCTTCTTTTTCGTTCTTCTTCCTTTCCTTTGCAGATCCATGCTTTTTCCGACTCTGACTGGGCCGGATCTGTTGATGATCACAAGTCCACCTCCGGCGGCTGTGTTTTTCTGGGTGGAAATCTCATCCATTGGAGCTCGAAAAAGCAACCGGTTGTCGCGCGCTCCAGCACTGAGGCGGAATATCAAGCACTCTCCACGCTATCGACTGAAATTATCTGGATTTTATCATTTCTCTCCGAATTAGGGTTCTCGCCCTCCCATCGTCCCGTCCTCTGGTGCGACAACAATGGTACGAGCGCCTTGTCTCAGAATGCTGTTTTCCATGCCCGCACGAAGCACATTGAAATCGATGTGCATTTCATCCGTGATCGGGTCATAGCTGGAACCCTAGACATAAACTATGTTAGCTCCGAAGACCAACTTGCCGATCTCTTTACAAAACCTATGACTCTAGAATGCCACTTCTTGTTGTGTGACAAACTAAATCTTCGTTGCCCACGAAGCTTACGTTTGAGGGGGGCTGTAAAGGAGCCCGCACGGGTGTAGCTCGGTTGGTCTTCCAGCAGGGTTAGTTGGACCAAAGACCTAGGTTCGAATCCTGGCAACGGGCGGAAAGGGCCGCTCTGCTGGTGGGTTGACTGAGTAGGTACCATGATTTACTCCCTCATCTTGTGGTCGGGCCCGTGAGTGGGGGCAGCTGGGATGGCTGATTCCACCTTTTGGACCGAGGGGGGCTGTAAAGGACATGGCTCATTCCACAAACAGCCTTTCCACATATGACATTTCAAGACCATCTCGCAGCCCACAAGATTCAGGCCCATCAGCTAATGCCTAAAGATCATTCTAGAACACATATCATATCTGCATATTCCTCTATCTGTAACCGTAAAGATTGTACAGCTGTAGTATTAGAACAAGTGTATATATATTCATTTCTCCTTCGATGTACAGAAGATGAGGAAATAAGAAAATTATTCTTTACATATTTTTCTATCGTTACATGTCGTTGTCAAAATGTCCATATTTGTGTTCGTTTTTGAATTAACTTTGGTTACTTTCGTTCTTTTTTATCTATCCATGAGGTTTCTTCGCTGGTTAACTAGTCTCAATTTCTTGTTCTTTGTATTGAGTTGCTATTATATTTATGCAGTAGGCCAAAACCTGTCATTGCCATCAATTACTCACTATGCTGATTGATGAAGAATGAGGAGTTTATGTCATTGAGAACGGTCATCTTTAACTTAGTATTGCTTTATGGAAGCGCTAATTTTGCACCTAGAACCATTGGTCAGTTACTTGGGTGATGGAGCACCTTCCCGTCGAAGTCATTGAGAAGCCACTGGTGCTGATTGGATAAAAAAGCGTCATGTTGATGCTTGTTTGTATTGCTACTGGAAAGTAGGGACATTTAGTGGTCGTTGTTGTGAGTTGTTTTGGACTGGTGTGAGCTGTTATCATGGTCGGAGCAGAAGTGCAGCTAGTGGCTGTGGCTCGCCATAGAGGAGAGACACAACTGAGGTTGAGCTTGAGACATGAGGAAGTGCCTGATTGAACGTTGCTAGCATGTCATGGCGAGACGCAAGCATAGCTGCTCCTCCATGTTGCGACTAGGTCTTCATTATAGTTGCACCTACCAATAGTTGGCGTTAACGGAGGTGGCTAATTCTATGGGAATGCTAGATCTGGGTAGCGATCGGTCACTGACGATAGGCTACTGTATCACACCCCGTCGTTCCAATTTATTGTTTAGGGATTTAGGTTACAATTTACAAATTGAGAACGATGGGTGAAAGTGATTTCGTGAGAGAAAAATTAGGGAATTAGGTCAAGTTGTTCAATACGATGTAGTTTCAATAATTAGATTAACGTTTACTAATTACGTTGATGTGTCTAATTAATATAGGTCTTTGACACATAGTAGTGCCATGTTAACAAAGATAACAATTAGACTAATGTTGAGTTATAATCGAAAAAAATTAAAAAATAAAATATTTTATTGCTAATTTTTAAAGTTTAGGTTATAATTAAAAATTTGACGAGTTTGGGCTTTTTTTTAACTGTACCAACTCTTTAAAATATGATTGAAAGAGATTATCGTTATCTACTGAAAATTTTGAAGTTTAATTTAAAAAAATTATTAAATGAAAATTAATTGATTTATTTTTATTTATAAGAATTTATTTATTTACAAAATTAATTGATTAATTAATAAATTGAATGATTTTTAATAACAAAAGTTATTAAAGTAAATAAAAATAAAAAGATAACTAATTTAAAAATTTTATTATTAAAGTGGTCGAATAATTTGAATTTTTTAATTATTAATTAATAGTAACTTTTTGTAAATTTATAAAAACTTTTACCTCTACTTGTTTTTTGTCCTGATATGGAATGGTCATCATCTATAGATCATATATGAGTTCAGGAACCAGGTCTTCTTTATCTGCTGATCATGGTGGCCTGACCGCCTGAGCCATTTTCACTTGGCTTGTGTTAACTAACTGATCAGGTCACTTTCGGGTGTGTACAGTGTTCTCTAGTTCATGAAGGAAGTGCTTAACCTGACACTTGCTTGTTCATTACTCAGCTGAAAATGTGGACTAGTCTTCAAATCAATTGAATCTATAATTAGAAAAGGGCAGACCCACAATGTCTGCCCGTTGACTTGTGCAGTTTCATTGCGGTAATCTTAAGGGGAGGAACCTGCATTCTACTTTGTTTCGTACATCTCACCTATATATTTTTTTAGTCCTACTTAAATATGTGAATGAAATGATATAAAACAGAATAAAATCAGGATAAGTGAAACAGAAGATGTGTTCAAACTAGTGACGATGACTATGGCGTGTTAGAGATGTGTTCCCAAGTCAATATTTCTACCGAAGATATGTACATTCTGCATACTATTCTATTGGTTTAGATGTTTCAAGTAAAATTACGCCTGGATCAACTTGTCCATGACAAGAATTTGTTCATTGCAACTTGAATGAGACCTCAGTTATTCGACGGGTGAAATTAGATGTCGACTCAATGATAATTATTAATCTCTTATCCTTCTAAGAGGCTCAGAAAGAACCGTTTAATTCCTTAATAGTAAGAATCTGACACTTAATAGCTAGAAATTGGCTAGTGAAAGCAAAACATGTTTGCCGCCAGACTAATACGTAACGTTTGGTTCCTGTCTTTGTTAGTGGGAGCAGAGAACGAGACATAAAAAAACTGTTTCTGGTAATGTTTGGTTGTTGTCCCCGTTTTTTTGTCCACCGTCTCTAGATAACAGAGACACTAAGCAGCGTTCACGTTGTGGTAAAGAAAGACATCCCCATGTTTTTAATGATTTATGTCCGTTTTATTTTAATGTTTTGCTTTTATGTTTTTATTTTTAAATTTAGTAAAAAGTTATGTTTATTTAAAATTTTGGTTTCTTTTTTTTATTTGAGTTTTTAA